>JANRMT010062796.1:86846470-86861175 GCA_026402145.1 Polypterus bichir lapradei | reverse complement strand
GGTGCAAGACAGGGACAGTATATAGTATATGTTCGTACGGATGTTGACTATATAAGTGAGGCACACTGACTGAGGCTGAAAATGGGAGACGATTACCCACAATCCCTCAGAGAGAGAGAAGAACCATCAGCTCAGTTGTGATCATGTGACGCTCAGCAGACAAAGCGTATACGTACTACTTGTATTGCAAGACCTCGCTCGTTTATCAAGTTAAAATTTATTAAAACTTTTAGCTCATCTTGCAAAACACTCGCGGACCAAGTTACTCACAATCCAAGGTTTTACTGTACTCTGCTTTCCCCTTTTGTATTATTAATGTGTAGCCTTTGTCAGAATGCCTCAAATCTCACAGACTTACCACTGTTTATAAGGTATTGTACCATATAACTTCTTCCCACCTTCCCTTCTACATGTATAACCTCAGGCAATTAGGTGTAGTAAAAGACAAGCAGGAGTTAAGTTACACTCTAAATAATGTAATATTCATAATATTCATAAGTAATAACAATGAGCAAAAAGCACTTCTGGGTAAGAAGGAAACCCCATGCAGTAGGGCTCCTCCGTCCCGGTGGCACCCACAGAACCCAGTAGGGCTGAGTCAAAGAATTCCATGTCCCATGGTGCCTTATGGAAATCCGAGACACCGCTACAACCCAGCGGGGCTGCCATCTAGTGTTCGGGGGGGAATGATGCCCAGTGCACACCCTTCCCACGGTCCTTCCATCTCATGGGTGTCCCGACTAAGTAAGGCTGACAGCCAACCCTTATATCATTTTATGGCAGCAAACAAAAATGGATTTCCTTTCTCTTTAAACATAATAGAACATAATTGCTATATTTCTGATTTTTCTTGTATTATTATACAGTAATCCCTCCTCCATCGCGGGGGTTGCGTTCCAGACCCCCCCGCGATAGGTGAAAATCCGCGAAGTAGAAACCATATGTTTGTATGGTTATTTTTATATATTTTAAGCCCTTATAAACTCTCCCGCACTGTTTATAAATATTCCCCGCAGCGTTATACAGCATAATCCTTTTGTATTCTCTTAGATATTAGGTAAGATTCATTGAAATTATGTATATAAACACACACTGTTTATATACAGTAAAACCTAAATATTATTTTAAAGATATTGAGTGTCTCCGATATCACATATGTTACAGCCATTACGATAGACAGGTCACCAGCAATAAATACGTACATTGCAAGAAAAATAGTATACAGTAAATGTGTGTACAGTGACACTAAACGTACATACATGTACTAAGCACTGTAAGAAGAAAATTAATTATGGTTACTCACCAACAATGACACGATGACTTGTCCGATAACAATGAGTTTAATTTTACTGCACAACAAAGGAGAGCGTTACAGCCCTTGTAAAGGAGCCACTTCAGGCGATTGTGTAGCACTGCCGTTGTTCTTCTTCTGGCAGTCTTCAATCCAAATCCCTAAAGCAGATTCCATCCAGACTACTGCCTTATTACATCCACTTACAACTCGTTTTGCACCCTGGTTAAAAGGACACTGCAGCCGTAGATCTTATATTCCTTTCCTACTTTTTAAATAAAAAGAATCGTAGCCTTCAACAAATCCAAAACGTTTACCTTTTCGGCAATCGTTAACATCTTCTTCTTGCGCTTGGGCACGGCACCTGAAGCAGTAGCAGATTGTTTTGGAGCCATAATGAAGGGCTTGACTATGCACAAAGATAAACACTAAAGAGCACAACTCTTTACACAGCGAAGCACGTTGATGCTGAATGAGCGAGATGAGACTTCCTGGTTAACACTGCATAGCTCCTGCGTGCTCCGATTGGTTCTCTTCTCAGTCAGGAGAACTTAACTGCGTGCTCTGATTGGTTAGCTTCTCAGCCATCCGCCAATAGCGTCCCTTGTTTGAAATCAACTGGCAAACCAACTGAGGAAGCATATACAGGAAGTAAAAAGACACATTGTCCGCAGAACCCGCGAAGCAGCGAAAAATCCGCGTTATATATTTAGTTATGCTTTCATATAAAATCCGCGATAGAGTGAAGCCGCGAAAGTCGAAGCGCGATATAGCGAGGGATTACTGTAATAGCTTTAAAATTGACACTTTAAAGAGCATTTTCAATGTCCAGAAAGCTACCACAACCAACATGTGTCTTTTGGAGGCCACGGAAATGAAATATAATTCCTAAAACAGAGGTGTAATGAAAAATAAGTATTAAGATTCTCTGTTACAGATTTTTGTTGCATCTGTAAAGGGGGAAAGAAATCCCAAATAGTTTAATCCCGTGATGTAAGTCTTTGACCACTGGCACCCCGCTCAGCAAACTGATATGCACACTGAATCTAACTCCCACAAACCACTATTTAAAAAAAAAAAAAAAACTATCATTTGTGATTTTGTAATTTTTGTTTTTAAGATTTTTTTTGTGTATTTTTTTTATAACTTGGTAGCAGAATTTTTAAGTTGCTGTTAATGAAATTGCATGCCAAGTAAACAACATAATGAGGAGGAAATACTTAAAGCTTCGTACAATGCAACATTTAATCCATTCAGTGACGCCATTTGTGAAACATAAACAGACTTACCGTGCCTCACCATTTATAATAATAATACATTTTATTTATACAAGGCGCCTTTCTGAGAACTCAAGGACACCGAACAAACAATAAATAAATAAAAAGACACATTATAAACAACTTAAAACATCAGAAAAAAACAGAAGATATAAAAATTAAAACCAAACAAAGCCACTGTAATCATAAAGAAAAAGCCATTTTAAACAGATGCGTTTTAAGTTTACATTTAAAGGTTGAAAATGATTCAATATTTCTAAGCTCAGTAGGTAATGAATTCCAGAGCTTGGGAGCAGAACAGCTGAATGCTCTGCTCCCCATGGAGGTTAGACGGGCAAGAGGGACGGTCAGGTGGATGGAGGAAGAGGATCTAAGGTTACAGGAGGGAATGGCAGCATGAAGAAAGTCAGACAGATATGGAGGGGTGAGGTTATGAATGTCCTTAAATGTTAATAGCAGAATGTTAAAATCGATTCGAAACTTAATCGGGAGCCAATGAAGCTGCTGCAAGACCGGAGTAATAGATAGATAGATAGATAGATAGATACTTTATTAATCCCAAGGGGAAATTCACATAATCCAGCAGCAGTATACTGATACAAAAAAAACAATATTAAGTTAAATAGTAATAAAAATGCATGTAAAAGCAGACAATAACTTTGAGTAATGTTAGCATTTACTCCCCCGGGTGGAATTGAAGAGTCGCATAGGGTCGGGGAGGAACGATCTCCTCAGTCTGTCAGTGGAGCAGGACAGTGACAAAAGTCTGTAACTGAAGCTACTCCTCTGCCTGGAAATGACACTGTTCAGTGGATGCAGTGGATTCTTCATGATTGACAGGAGTTTGCTTAATGCCCGTCGCTCTGCCACAGATGTTAAACTGTCCAACTTTACTCTTACAATAGAGCCTGCCTTCTTAACAAGTTTGTCCAGGCATGAGGCGTCTTTCATCTTTATGCTGCCTCCCCAGCACACCATCGCGTAGAAGAGGGCACTCGCCACAGCCGTCTGGTAGAACATCTGCAGCATCTTATTGCAGATGTTGAAGGATACCAACCTTCTCAGAAAGTATAGTCGGCTCTGACGTTTCTTACATAGAGCATCAGTATTGGCAGTCCAGTCCAATTTGTCATCCAGCTGCACTCCCAGGTATTCATAGGTCTGTACCCTCTGCACACAGTCACCTCTGATGATCACAGGGTAGAAGAGGGGCCTGGGCCTCCTAAAATCCACCACCAGCTCCTTGGTTTTGCTAGTGTTAAGGTGTAAGTGGTTTGAGTCGCACCATTTAACAAAGTCTTTGATTAGCTTCCTGTACTCCTCCTCCTGCCCTCTCCTGATGCAGCCCACAATAGCAGCAAACTTTTGCACGTGGCAGGACTCCAAGTCATATTGGAAGTCTGAAGTATATAGATTGAACAGGACTGGAGAAAGTACAGTCCCCTGCGGAGCCCCTGTGTTGCTGACCACAATGTCAGACCTGCAGTTCCCAAGACACACATATTGAGGTCTGTCTGTAAGATAGTCCACGATCCATGCCACCAGGTGTGAGTCTACTCCCATCTCAGTCAGCTTGTCTCTAAGGAGCAGAGGTTGGATGGTGTTGAAGGCGCTAGAGAAGTCCAAAAACATAATTCTTACAGCACCACTGCCTCTGTCCAAGTGGGAGAGGGATCGGTGTAGCATATAGATGATGGCATCCTTCGCTCCCACCTTCTCCTGGTATGCGAACTGCAGAGGGTCGAGGGCGTGGCGGACCTGTGGCCTCAGGTGGTGAAGCAGCAGCTGCTCTTCAGCAGCATATCTATTAATATGGTGAATAGATGAGATTTGAGTAATGATGCGAGCTGCAGAATTCTGGACTAGCTGAAGCTTATGAAGAGATTTATTAGAGAGACCAAAGAGGAGTGAATTGCAGTAGTCCAGACGAGAAGTAACAAGACTGTGAACAAGAATGGCAGTGGTATGGAGAGTGAGGGAGGGGCAGATGCAATTAATATTACGTAACAACAACAACAACAACATTTATTTATATAGCACATATTCATACAAACAGTAGCTCAAAGTGCTTTACATAATAAAGAATAGAAAAATAAAAAACACAATATGAAAACAAAATAAATCAGCATTAATTAACATCGAATAAGAGTAAGGTCCAATGGCCAGGGGGGACAGAAAAAACAAAATAAAAACTCCAGACGGCTGGAGAAAAAAAAATAAAATCTGTAGGGATTCCAGACCATGAGACCGCCCAGTCCCCTCCACGTAGGTGGAAATAAGCAGACCGGGTGATGTTATTAAAGTGAGATTGGAAAGAGAGAGTACTGTCAAGGATGACACCCAGACTCTTGACCCCAGGTGATGGGGAAACATCGGAGTTATCAATCACAAGAGAAAGATTATCGGCTTTGGATAATGATGATTTTGAGCCAATGAGGAGAACCTCAGTTTTGTCACTGTTTAAGAAAATTAGAAGAAAACCAGAATTTAATTTCAGCAATACAGTCAATAAGTGAAGATGTTGGAAAGGAAGAGGTGGGCTTACTAGCAAGGTAGAGCTGGGTGTCATCAGCATAACAGTGAAAATTAATGTTATGTTTATGAAAGATATTGCCAAGAGAAAGAAGGTAAATAATAAAAAGAAGAGTCCCCAGGACAGAGCCCTGGGGCACACCTGAAGTAACAGCGGTGGGTTAGAATGTGAAAGTTTTAAGCTGAATGAACTGAGTGCAGCCTGAGAGGTAGGATCTAAACCACTCAAGTGGAGTGTGGGTAATGCCAATCGAAGATAATCTATTAAGGAGAGTGGTATGACAAATAGTATCAAAGGCCGCACTCAGATCAAGAAGGATGAGAATAGTAATTAAACCGGAGTCAGCAGCCATAAGAAAGTCATTGGTAATTTTAACAAGTGCTATTTCTGTACTGTGAAGGGGGAGGAATCCAGACTTTTCATATAGATCATTATGCGATAAGTGGGAGTGAAGTTGGATAGCTACTATATTTTCAAGAATTTTGAAGATAAAGGGCAAATTAGAAATAGGGCAAAAATTATTGAAGTTAGTAGGTTCAGCGCCAGGTATTTTCAATATTGGGGTTATTGCAGCAGTTTTAAAAGATGAAGGAACAATACCAGTAGTGAGAGAAGAGTGAATTATGGCAGGAATGAGAGGGACCAAAGAGGGGAGGCAGGCTTTAACCAGAACAGTAGGGAGGGAGTCCAGCTGACAAGTAGATGACTTGGATTTACAGATGAGATCTGAGATTTCTGAGGAAGTGGGAAGCTGGAAAGAAGAAAAAGAGTGAATAGGCGAATGTAGTTAAAAAGAAATACAGGACCGAGGTGCTGATGTATCCTCTGGATTTTCTCATTAAAAAAGGACATAAGAGAATTACAGAAAGCAGTACAATAAAGGTAAGATGGTAAAGAGTCTGGAGGTTGTGTAACATTATTAAGTAATGAAAACAAAGATTTGGTGTTACCTTCATTACAAGAAATTAACTGAGTGTAATAGTTAGATTTGGTTTGTGCTATACAGTACTTGTAATAAAGTAAATGATTTTTATGCATCTCTTTGTGGACAAAGAGTCCAGTTTTTTATATAACCATTCAAGTTGCCCGCCCTTTGCTTTCAGAAGCTGAAGTTCAGGCGTTAACCAGGGGTCAGAAAAAGAAACCGATCTGGTTTTTAGCGGAGCAAGAGAATTAAGAATACCATTGAGACCAGTGTTCTAATATGAGGCCAATTCTTCGGGAGTGGATAAATTATAAAAGTCCATTTGGGAATCAATTCTAGAAGACAGAGAATTCAACTTAATATTCTCAATGTTACGAAAAGATATGAGACGGGGGAGCTTAGGAACAGAAAAAGTAAGTTTAGCATTAAATGAAAGGAGAAAATGATCAGTTATAGTGAGTTCATCTGCTGTAAGATCGAGAGGAACAACTCCAGAATATAGAATTATAGAATGCAGGTGAGCTCTGACTTTTGCACCCAAAATCCAGAAAGGTGTGTTTAACATGTTTAAGTAATCAGGAGTGAGCTTGTAGAATTGTAAAGCATCATGGGGCACTGAGGGGTGGGGGAGGTTTTCCTATGCATGGTCAATTTTCATGAACTAATTCAGCAAACAAGGTTGCCAGCAATCTCGGCAAATTCACCGCATAAAACACCTTTATGTGCCCAAGTAAGCCCCTGCTAAAATTTGGCCATGACCAGTGCCTACTGCTCCACCGTGCCACCCCAGTGTTTTATGGGAACCCATTACTATGTCGCGAACAAGCTTATTTTTAGTAGTCTAGCCTGGATTTTATTTAAAGTTTAATTTTAAGAATAAAGAGGTGTGATGCCGCCTTTCATGTAAGTAAACTTCAGACTTTTGAAGCTGATGTGGTGTGAATAGTAAAATTGCTGCCAAATGTTGGCTATGTGAATAACAGAGATGTCTGAGAATCACAGAATAAGCAAATATTCGCTGCCTGTTTTGTGTACTGTGCATGGGACCCCCTCACCCGACTTCCCCTCCCCCACCAACTGGACCTGCGCCTGGTATCAATCAGGCTTGCATACACACTTCATGCCAAGAAGGTGAAAGCGGGCCAAGACTAATATCTCTAAAAGCTTCCAGCTGGCAGGACCAGGAGGCAATCCCTCTAATGAGACACTGCCTCATGATACACAGTGTGGGATTATAATTTTCAAGAAACTGAAATTGTAGAGTAAATGCAAAGAAATGAAAGTGGAAAGTGATTTAATTTTATGAATTCAAACTGCATTTTTTTCTGCTTAATGGAAATGTATGGCACAAACTAAACCATCCCATTCCATTCTGCTTAAACCTATACTGTAAAATGTCTGAGGTTTGCATAACGAGGCGAATATTGTTACATTTTTAATCACCAGTTGGTTTCCTTCTGCCTCCTCTCTTCCTAAGAGTCGGTTCCAGTGAATGATTTGTTCAGCTGAGAAAGTCATTGGCTGTTGTCTCTGAACATTAAAAGATCTGATCACCGCCAGAGCGAAAGAGAGAGCAGGAAAGATTGCAGCTGACTGCACTCACCCCAGCAGCCATCTCTTCATTATGGCATAGGGTCTAGCATGACCCTTACTACACACCATCTCCACAGTTTGTTTCCTCAGAGTATTCAGATCTTAAACAAATTTAAAAAGCAAAAAAGAAAGAGGTTAGGAGCATGCACAGATACAGCGCATTGCCGAACCACCTCAGGAGCTCCCTTGTTGGAATAAGTTCTTTTTGTAATTGCGGCATGTTACATAACCCAAAACTATATAGATATAATATAAAAAGTAGATACCCCTCCCTTAGTGATACGGCAGTAAGAAATCACATAGGAGAAATAACTTTGCTTTCTTTAATGACGGCTTACACGGCATAACGGACAAAGGAAGTCATGATAAGACCTTCGGGAGTGGGGGCCCGATGTGTAGAGTCATTTTCTTCGCTGCATTGGAAAGATTTTCCGGATCGGAAGATGTTATCTCCCATCCGTCCATCAGCTTCAAAGGTGTGCCGGGCAGTGTTCCAAGGCTTTATACTCTTTCTTCATGTGCAGGCCCCCGCTTAGGTGAATCATACCATTCCAAACAAGGCAAAGAGAACACTGTTTCATGCTGACTCTGACACACAGAAATAGTATACATTGCCCATTTCGCAGTTGTCCCAGTCTTGTCTTCTAATGCTTGTCTAGTAGTTCTAAGTGATGAGCCCCTGTGCTAAATCTGGCTTTGTATTAGCTGTGCATGTGAGTAGAAAGAAAAGTAGATTTATAAAATATTTGTACAGGGCACACTGTTATATTAAACTTATGTTACAGGGCGGCAGTACACGCCCTTGGGCTTCACAATATCATACCCAGTAAGGAGCAATTGCAGATTAAGGGCCTTGGTCAGCAACAGAGTGGAATCACTTCTGGCATTTTAAGGGATTCGAACTGGCAACTCTCCAATTGCCACCACACTGCCTTTTAAATTTACATTGGGTTAATAATAATAATAATAATAATGATACATTTTATTTATACTGTGCCCTGGTTACTCCTAATTGTTTTTGCAACATATAAATGGTAACTGTACTGTTGTGTATTTGTAAATACTTCATATTTATTCAAATTGTACTATTTGAATCTATTATTTTTGTATAGTTTTTCTCATTATTGAGTTAACATACCAATGTTTGCAAATGTTTTGTTCAAGAAATTGTTGTATTTCTGTAGTGGTTTGAAAAGTGTTAGGTTAATGGTGGGTTGTAATTTTGCTGCTTTGTGTTGGTAGTGTCTTGTATTCCATGTTTGCACCTAACCAGAGTCCATTCTGGTACGGTTTACATGCTAGCAATAAAGTGATTCTGACTCGGATTACCTCCTTGGAGTCCAGTCCTTCAGCTTTAGATATTTTGGTGGTGGATGTTGTAAACATTCTGCGCCGGACTGGCACCCTATTCTGGGTTTATTTCTGTCTTGCAGCTAATGCCACTCAGATAAGCTCTGGTCCTGCTGTGCCCCTGAACTGGATCAAGGAGGTTTTTATGCTTTAAGGGAAGTCTGACTGAACTTAGATACCTGTAGCTTTACTTCTGCAAGGTCAGATCTATGCCGATACTGGAGGGCTGCACTTTATTCTGTTAGGAGCTTTACTGTCTGATCATTTGTGTCTTTAGAGGTCTGACGCTTTACCTTTCTGGGAGTCTTTTATCCAGAGTGCCTTTGGGTTTATTAGAATGAAGACATTGTGGTTGGATTTAGGGATGTTGGATTTTTGTGGACCTCCAGAAAATCTGGTTCATCCTTAGGAACAATTTCCAAATGTCTGATGGTTCCACATTCATCTGTACAAACAGTAATAAGAAAGTATAAACACAATGGGACCACACAGCCATCATACCACTCAGGAAGGTGATGCATTCTGTCTACTAGAGAAGAACATACTTTGGCATGAAAGTGCAAATCAATCTCAGATCAAATGAAAAGGACCTTGTGAAGATGCCGGAGCAAAAGGGTAGACAAGTATCGATATCCACAGTAAAATGAGTCAGATATCGACATATAAAGGCTGCTCAGCAAGGCTCAAGCCGCTGCTCCAAAGCCACCATAAAAAAGCCAGACTGCTGTTTGCAGTGGCTCATGTTCGCAAAGATCTTATCTTCTGGAGAAATGTCCTTTGGTCTGATCATTCCAACTCTTTGACCATAATGGCCATCATTATGTTTGGAAGAAAAGCAGTCTTCCAGGCCAAACAACACCACCTCAGCCGTCAAGTATGGGGGTAGCAGCATCATGTTGTTGTGGGTGCTTTCCTGCAGGAGGGGCTGGTGAACTTCACAAAATACTGTGGATGGCATCATGAGGAAGAAAAAATATGTCCGTATACTGCAGCATCATCTCGAGAGCTCAGCAAGGAAGTTGAAGCCCAGTCGCAAATTTGTCTTCCAAATGGACAAAGAACCCAAGCAGACCTCCAAATTTGTGGCAAAATGTCTTAAGGACAACAAGATTAAGGTATCGGAGTGGCCATCACAAAACCCAGACCTCAATCCAATTGAAAATTTATAGGCAGAACTGACAAAGGAGGCCTACGAACCTAAACCAGTTACACCAGTTCTGTCTGGAGGAATGGGCCGAAATTCCAGCAACTTATCGTAAAAAGCTTGTGGAAGACAACCTAAAACATTTGGCTCAAGTTAAACAATTTAAAGGCAATGAAACCAAATATTAACAAAGTGTATGTAGACTTGCGATATAGTCAGTAAAAAGTGAAATACTCTGAGGTCTGTGAACCTTGTTGGAAAAAATGCACAAAGCAGATATCTTAAACGATATGCCAGATTTATAGTTTGTTAGTATAAAATCTGTGGAGGGTTTATAAAGTGAGTTTTAAAGGATTCATCCCTAGTGTATGTAAACTTCTGACTTCAACTGTAGGGTCTCAAAGTTCTTCAGCTTTACCCCAGGCGGTCAGCCATTGACTCTCTCTGACACACCCAATCCCTGTGGCGCTATGGTATTGGCACATTAAGGAAGAGTGTTCAGCAATGCGGGGTGGCATGGTGGCATAGTGGTAGTGTAGCTGCTTCACACAAAAAAAAACAGGTTTCATGTCTGTGGCCCTCCCTGCAAGGAGTTCTCCCAGTATCCACATGGGTTTCCTCCGGATGCTCTGGTTTCCTCTGTGGAGTCCAAAGACCTCCAGGTTAGGTGGATCAGTAATGCGAAAGAGTCCATTATGTGTGGGTGTGAGAGTGTCTGTGTATTCACCTCTGTGATAGATAGGCATTTTCTCCAGGGGTTGTTCCCCCTTGTGCCCAATACTTGCTGAGATCCAGCTTTTTTGCGACCCTGCACAGGGTGAAGCTGGTTTAGAAAAATGAATGGATGAAAGTGCAGATGATGGCATTGCACCATGGGCACCTTAACCAAACACATACACCAAATGTCTGAAGATGCAGGTTCTCTCATACTGAGCAGGATTGCTACTGCGACAACACATCCTAATGTGAGCCACCAGGGCCCGTACAGCCACACTAACCCAGACACAGACAGGAGGGAGACAGATTTTGCCACACAACACCCATTTATTTACAATTGGGAAGCATTTCCCCCTGCTCCCCACAGTACAATGCACCAATCACCAGACAACACAACAGACAGTTCCTTGTTGCTGCCAGTCCTCCTCCCTTCACTCCTCCTCAGGCTTTGTCCTCTTACTCTCTACTCTTACCCTTGAGTGGTGGGTTCTGGCCCCTTTTATAGGGCACCCAGAAGGACTCCAGGTGCCTAACGAGCTACTTTCAGCCACACTTCTGGGTGTGGCCAAATAAGGCCCTGGAAAGGGCCATGTGCCCTGCTGAAAACCAAGGGAGCTGCCCTCTGTCAGCCCGAGGAAGAAACTATCCCAAAATTACTCTCTCCACCAGTCCTTCCACACTGGGCGTCCTGGCCGGGCAAGAGTTCTCTGGCTGCATCTCTCTGGGGTCTTCACCTTCACAGTTTGCAGAATAAACCCACAGCATCACACCGATCTACACTGAGAGCTTAAAAGCATTTCGTACTTTTCAATTTCTTTTATTTTTGTACCCGGCATTTCTAGCATTAAGACTAATAAAGCGGCTTTACGGTTCAGACAGATTTTATTGAACTACATACACACAAAGCTCTTTCCCAAGCAGCTTAAAAGAGCACAGCTCAGTGTTTATAGTCGGCCCAAGTTTGTCCGTGCCAAAGCTAATAACTGCTTCATTTCCGGCATGGGTCCAAGTCTCCGAAAATGCTCGATGAAGAGCCGGACTCCTTCCTTTGGGCGATCCTTGAGGTGTAAAAGGTAAACATGCTTGAGGCTCAATGTTCAGTCTGTCTCAGACACACGAGGCCTCGACGTGAGCAGCAGGTGGAGTTCACTTCTGAGATTCAAGCGAGTGACAAATGACCTTTCAGCTTCTTCACAGAGCTTCACGTCTCCGTATAATACAGAGTTTCCATTGACTGCAACTTACGGGTGGTACATTGAGACTATGGAGACTGCACTCCCAAGAAGAAGCGCTGCAAGCACTAAGCTTGGACAAGCCAAAAGGGGAGAGCAGGTAGAGAGGCAGATGGAAGTTTGGGAATTCTATCCTACAACAATGGCCTTATTGAGCATTTATTATTCAGTTGTTTGGTACAATTACAAATACCATAAATTACTGTGACAAAAAAGCTATTTAATTGAAGATACAGTGCCAATAAAAGTATTCAGTCATGCAACATTTTCACATTTTATTGTTCCACAACGTTGAATCACAGTGGATTGAATTTGGCTTCTTCAAAACTGTTCAACAGAAAAAGACTCTTTAAAGTCAAAGTGAAAACCGATCTCTGCAAAGTGGCCTAAATTAATCAAAAATGTAAAACACAAAATAATATCTTGCTTAAGTATTCAGTCAGTACTTAGTGATGCACATTTGGCCATCATAATAGCCTTGAATCAGGTAGTGTGGTGTAGTGGTTAAGGCTTTGGACTTCAAACCTTGAGGTTGTGGGTTCAAATTCTGCTACTGACACTGTGTGGCCCTGAGCAAGTCACTTCACCTGCCTGTTTTTCCAATAGAAAAATCAAAAGAAATTTAACCAATTGTATTATAAACTAGCTGTCCCCCTGTGTCTATGCCCACGTAGTAGTGAAACGGAACAAACTTTAAAAATCAATAAAAACTTTTTTTTTAAAAAATGTAATACTGGCCAAGCTGAAGGTAGGTATGCTCCAATGTCGAACGTTGGCACTGTATCTGATGAGAGAGCGTCCCCTGCGAGGGGAGAAAAGCACATGGCCGTGATATCTCTGGCAATCAGCTGCTACGCTCTAAAACACACAGCTCCTATCTCTCTCTCAAAAATGTCAAATGTTACTCCTTAATCTATAGATGATAATGTTTGCTGACAAATAGGTATTGCTAGCTAAGCGGAGGCAAGGTACGCTCCAACACGTGGTGAGAGGTAGAGCTACTCGAACAGAGGCTAGCATGTAGGTAAAGAGGGTCCCGCCCCTCGGCCCACAGCGTCTCTCTTAGATTCACCCAAATAAATCTGTACCGCAAGCGAACTGTGATACTGTACTAAGCACAATGAGAGAAGTCTCAAAATCAACTGGAATGTTCCAGCAAATTATAGGAAAAAACCCAATCTAAATCTGTTAAGTAGTTCTCTCGTGAAAAGTAGACAGACAGACATTGGAGTTTATACAGTATATATATATATATATATATATATATATATATATATATATATATATATTATATAGTGGTCCATGGCCAGCTTTTTATCTCAGCCAATACCCCCAGACCGCCAGAGGGAGCCATCCCTACAACATCGAGATGCTTCAGATTCCAGCAGGGCATCATGGACTATGGAGTTTTCCTGTAAAGCCCTGCTGAATAACATCAGGACCACCAGGGGTCGCTCCAGGGAGAACCAGGGAATGCTATTTGCCCTACGCCCCGGAAGTACGTCTGAGTCACATGGACGGAAGGAATGACGTACTTCCGGGGTGAAGGAAAGGACTTTTTATCTGACCCGGAAGTGATAAGGAATCATGGACTGAAGGATGAGAAACATTTCCCAACGGGATAAAATCTTTTCCCTCTTCTCCCGTGATCCTCTTTTATTCCAGCTTGGTTGCCCCCTCGTGACCCGGAAACTATACTTGTCTCTTTCCGGTCCTTCCGGGCATCCCGGTTAGGTAATGACCCCGGCAGTCTGCCACAACATATATATATAATTTCATTTTACCGACGTGCTCGACTTGCTTGTGAATTAGCGGCGGGAGGAAAAGTAAAAGGGATAACATTTTGCCGATGTTAGTGGCTAAGGAACTTTGTCTTTCTTCTTTCATTTGCTGATGTGATGGCCTCGCTTGTGCTATTAGCAGCTAAGTGAGTTTTCTATTTTCTTGGAGTCAGAGCCCTTACTCCAACTCCATCTCTCACAACCGGGCCGGACAGACACACACACTTCCACGAGCAGACGTTTTATTTTTATATACGAGTATATATGTATATGTGAATATATATACACTAATAAAAGGCAAAGCCTAACTCACTGACTGACTCACCCATCACTAATTCTCCAACTTCCCTTGTAGGTAGAAGGCTGAAATTTGACAGGCTCATTCCTTACAGCTTACTTACAAAAGTTGGGCAGGTTTTATTTCGAAATTCTACGCGTAATGGTCATAACTGGAACGTATTTTTGTCCATATACTGTAATAGAATTCAGCTCGCTAGCCGTGGGAGGCGGAGTTTCGTATTAAAATATTTAACCAATCACATTTCAGCCATCATTTGTTGCCAGGCACAGAGGTTTTCAAAATCTGTTGTGGAGGCACTCTAACACAGAATAAATGTTGATTAACCTGTTGCTTCAACCAATCAGATTTTGAGTTGGTGTCAGTAGGGCCCTCTAGCAGGCGTACGGCAACGTCACCATATTCAGACCCATTGATTGGACAGAAGCCGATTTGAGGAACTCTACGAGGCCATTGAACGCACCGCAAACGCCCCGAGCGAAAGATCGTCGCGTGCACTACGGCCAACTCTGTGGCAGGATTCTGGACAATATTATTTGCCAGACACAGACCAGATTTCAAGAC
>JANRMT010062796.1:86765583-86821470 GCA_026402145.1 Polypterus bichir lapradei | reverse complement strand
TATATATATATATATATATATATATATATATATATATATATATATGCCAGCAACACTCATGACAATGACAACATAATTACATTGTTAATCATGTTACGTTATTATTAAAATGTTTCCTTTTCTTTTTCATTACTTCTTTAACACACTGCGAAGCGCGGGTATTTTGCTAGTTAATATTATTTCTACTTTTTGAATAACCTACTTATCACTTCATCTATTTCATTCCTGTCTCATGCTGCTCAGATAACTTCTGGCCCCAATCGGCCCTGCAAAGGCACAAATGCTGAGTTATTTGTTTATCTGTTATGTTTACTCAAAGTAATTTACAAAGCCCAAGTGCGTGGGACAGTTATGTACAACTTCTAGATAAAGGGGCTTACCAAGAGCTGCTCTGTGACTCCGTAGTGGGCAGCATTGTGATTACAGCCTAGTGCCTTTGAATTAGAATTAGTGGGTGTAGCACCCCCGTCAACCACCAAACACACACACACACACACACATACACACACACCCAATCCAACCCACAAACCAATTAGCTGCTATTACTGTCCACACCCCAGGGACAGCTAATGTGGCAAGATAGGCAGTGCAAATTGGCACCATCCTCTGTTTCCATTCATGATCACAATAACAGTAAAGCTGTGGGACTAGGAGCCCTAAGGAAGGGCATTAGCATTGGTATGTGGAAAGGTGGAAAACCCGAGAGTTCAGAAGTAAAACACAGCCATTCCCGAATGATGAAAGTGCCCAACGGGCCCCCCCGTTAAACGTGTCTCTCTCTTAATGAGTCGCCTTTGCATCATGTTCAAGCTGTTTACAGCTCTATAAAGCTGTCATTATATCCCGCTGATCCAGATTTACAAGTTTCCAACTTTTCCCTGCTTCTCTCAACAAGACAGATTTAATTTCATGAGTCATTTCCTCCAAGTACCTCCTCTGATTTCCAGTTTTGTTAGCCATCATCACATAGACCTCATGTCTGTGAGAAGAAGCGGCATCTTCAGAGGGGAGTGGATCACCAACTTTGTGTGTGAGTATGAGAGTCTGAGACTGAGGAGTCGGGGGGGCGGGGGTGTCCACTGTGTTGTAGGAAAGGAGAACAGGCATGGCAGCAGTGGAACTGAACACTCACAATTAAGCAACATGAAAGCATGTTAAAGAAATATGCCATTCAAAAATGATATTTTTATATATATGTCACTTACTCTGTGTGGATTTAGTAGTGGCCAAGAAGAACGTTTAATCTCATATTTTCTTGGCAAATGAAGATAATGTACAGGAAGATTCTAAAAGATACTTATGATTTCAAAGTGCCATATTTTTACAACCGTGAGGTGTCTAGGAACCAATCACATGCCAATTGAAAGAGGGGGTCATAGAGTTTCTGTCTGTCACTGGAAGATGGCCCCCTTCAGTCTACAACTGAACTGTTTCTCAACAATGAGCTCCCTCATCACTGGATTGGCCATAAAGGAGCCCACGACCTGGCACTCCACGTCTGGTCCCCAAGATCATCTGCTCTCACTCCATGTGACTTTTTTTTGTGGGGGTACGTTAAGGATTCTTTTTATGTGCCACCACTCCCAACAACACTGGATGATCTCTGAAATTGCATTGAAAGAGCCTTGAGTACAGTGACACCTGCCATGCTCAATCGAGTATGGAATGAATTCGACTGTCACATTGATGTTGTCCGTACAGCTGCAGGAGGTCATATTGAGCACTTGTAAATTACATAATAAGCTTTATGCTCACCTATTTACAGTTTACTGCAATAGTGAAATAAATCATTTTGAAGTCAGATGAATCTTTTTGAATCACCCTGTACTTACTGATTGAATGAATGGGATCCTATACTGATCAACAGGGGGAGCCTTAGGGGTGTGTGGGGTCTAGGGCTGACCATCCTCACGCAGGACCGGTTATGTCTCATGCTGTTACCGGACTATGTGGACTGTATAAATTTGTGTATGAATTTAATAAACATTATGTTAACATACACTGGATTTTCTCATAACAGTATTCAGCTAAATTTTTGTAAGATAACACACAGACTTTATCAAAATATAACTGGAGAATATAATTTATAATAATAATAATTCTTTGTATTTATATAGTGCTTTTCTCACCACTCAAAGCGCTCAGCAATTGCAGGTGAAGGGCTCAACAGAGCAGAGTCCCTTTTGGCAGTTACGGGATTCAAACCGGCAATCTTCCGATTGGCAGTGCAGATCCCTAGCCTCAGAGCCACCACTCTCACCTTGACTTGACAAATCCGCTTGAAAGGACCTCAAAAGCAGGGCCTGGGGCAGTCGCCCCACTAAACCCATAAATGCCGCTCTAGCTGACCAATGCCGAACAACCAAAAACAATACAAGAAAGTCCATGGAAAATCTCAAGTTACTTGTGTCACATAATCCTCATGTCAGGTCATCCAGTCACATACATGCTCACAATGTGCAAAATGCATTTGATAAAATATTGTTAAAATAATGTACCCCAGAAAATGAAAATAGTCAACAGGCAGCAAAAGAAATGAGACAAAGCAGGGCACAGAAAATGTAGGAGGGAAAATACACATAAACACGCCAGTCTGAAAACACACCCACACACAACTCAAAATAGGCAGTGGAAGACAAAACACTCACAGAAAATACCACTTGGCTTGGTTTTTAATGCCAATTTAACTCTTTTAACATCTAAGCATACAAAGAGACTGGCAACACAGCATATACAGTGGCTTCAGTGGTTTTACTTTCTGCACACTTTATTGTGTTGTATAATTAATTTCAAATGTATACATTTGCCATTTTGCCCGTCAGTCTACACTCAATAGTTCACAGCATGAAAACGTAATTTCAGAAAAGTTTGCAGATTTATTAAAAATCAAAAACCAAAATCTCATTCCCGGAAGTATTCAGACCCTTTGGTATATCACTCCAAATTGTTGTCTGATTACTTTTATTCCCCTTGAAATGTGTCCAGAACTTGACCTGAGTCCACCTGTACTAAACTGAATTGATTGGTCATCAAAGGCTCACACCTGTGTATAGAAAGCCCCACAATTCACACTGCATGTCAGGCAGTGTAATCAAGCAGTGAAGTCCTAGGAACTCTCTCTAGACCTCAGTTATCAAATTGTGGCGAGGAACAGATCAGGACACAGGAATAACACCATTCCTAAAGCTTTGAGTGTTCCCAGCATTGTAGTGGCCTCAATAATTGAGAAATTGAAAAAGTTTGGAACTACAAGGGCTGTTCATTGAGTTGGCTGTCTGGCCAAACTGAGTAACCAAGCAAGAAAGGCCTTAGTCAGGGAGGTGACCAAGAAACTAATGGTCACAGAGATGCAGAAATCATCCACAGAGATGGGAGAACCTGTCGGCAAGATGACCACCTAGACAGAAGCCACCATTCAGTAAAAGGAATGAGATATTTAAAAAAAACTCTGAGAACATGAGGAAATTGAACTCTTTAGAGAGAATTTCAAGCACAATGCCTGTTAAAGATCAGGTAATGCTCATCACCTTACTATTAACATCCCTACAGTGAAGAATGGTGGTGGCAGAATTGTGCTATGGGGATTCATCTCAGTGGCAGGGACATGGAGACGGGTCAGAATTGAGGAAAGGATGAATGCAGCCAAATACAGAGAGGTCCTTGAGGAAAACCTGCTCCAGAGTGCATGTCACCGTAGACTGGGACAGCAGTCTGCCTTTCAGCACAACAATGACCTGAAGTGTACAGTCAAGACAACACTGGAGTGACTTCAGGACAAGTGTTCATTAGTGGCCCAGCCAAAGCATAGAGAACATGTGTAGACAGACCTGAAGATAGCAGATTAGCAACACTTACCATCCAGTCTAATGGAGTTTGAGAGGATCTGCCAGGAGAAATGAGAGTAACTGCCCAAATGTAGGTGTGCCAAGCTTGTAGACTTACCAAGAAGACCTGGACATGGAACTGCTGACAAAGATGCTTTTTAGTTAATTACGGGTCTGAATACTTATATAAATGAAGTATGAATTTTGAATTTTTAATTTGCAAAACTTTCTGAAAATGTTTTTACTTCCTCATTAAGGGTTATGAAGTATATATTGATGAGCAAAAATGGCAAATTTATTCACTTAAATTCTACAGCACAGTAAAGTGTGCAGAAAGCAAAGGGGTCTGATTGTTGTCTGAACCCATTTTTGAACGTCATACTTCCAGCAGTGATCAATAGCTACCATGAATGGCTCAGTTTCAGTGCTGGGAATAGCACTGGGGAGAAGTGTTTCAATTAAAGTATTACCTCAAAGCCACAAATAAGAACTTTATACATAGCTTGTATTAAAGAATCTTTCAGCATGCAGTTTGACAGTCAGGCTCAGTTGGGAGATTGGAGATAAAAGTCGACAGAGATGAATGCATCAATTAGTCGAGCTGCTCTCGGTTCTCTGGCAGTTGTCTCCTGCAGGTGGTGTGCGGGCATGCAGAAATGTGGATGGTTATGGAGAGACAGAATTTAAAAGTCCACCGGTGGAGCAGATCAGCAGCTGTGGTGCTCCAGCATATTCATGGTCCAACTCTGGTGGGGTCTCAAGTGCCTACCATGGTGTGGTAACAATTTCTATATCTTTAAGATAATACAAGGTAAGTTAAAATTATGTTAACACTAATGGTACTGCTATGTATATACTTTTATACAATTTTTGTGGACAGTTTATGTGCTACATATGGTACAAATGTTGAACATGATGGCGAACAGGTTGAGACATTCCTGTAAATCATCTTGCACATATGAAGTATGTTTTGTGAATTAATTGTTTCCGCCATTCAAAGGTTAACATAATTTTGACTCACTCTGTATTTTTGTAGTGTGATAAACCAATCAGTGTCAAACTAGGGACTTAAATAGCCTGTTTTTAGAAACCTCAGAAAAACGAGAATGTTTCTCCTAGTAAAACCCAAGAAATGAATTTGCACAAATTTATGTAGCATAAGAATGAAAACAAAAGGAAGCAATGCATGGCAAGCACGGTAACACAATACTTATATTAAGCTGAAATAAGATACATACAAGTAAAATTTCATTACAACAAACTGCCAGGGACCTAAAAAATATTTTGTTGTAATGAGATTCTGTATTTGTCACTATAGTGCTATATTTAACTTGCCTACAGGCAAGTTAAAGGCAATTGCTTCTTTCACGTTAATTTTGATCTTCTCCTGTCTACAAATTATGCTGATGAGAATTTTTCTCAGCATTTCCTTGCGATAATATGCTTTCAGGGTGCGAATGATGCCCATATCCAATGGCTGAAGCACTGCTGTGCAATTGGGTGGGAGGAATTCAATGTGAACATTATGTAAATGCGGAAGCATGTTGTGGGCAGCACAGTTATCAATCAGAAGCTGAATCATCCTTTTCTTTTTCTTCATATTGTGAACTTTCTGAACTCTTTTGGGATCCCACCCAATGGGAAAGTCACGCTGAAGTGTGTCCCAAAGTGCGATTGTGTAAGATTGTTTGTCCGTTGCCGGAGCAGGGCAACAGCAGGCTCACAGCGGTGCAGTGAGGCGCCACAGAAGCAAATCCTAAAAGATTGGGGTTGTGCTATAAGTCCCTGTCTTACACCCCAAAACATGAGGCTGAGTCTCAGTACTTTAGCAAAACCAGCTTTATTCAGCTTGAAACGGGAACAGCAGGGTTATTTATTGTAGCGGTATCTGCCACTCTGCTATACACAGATTCAACAGTCAGGCAGGGTTGTGTCAGGTTAGTGGCCAAGTAATCCTGTTCCCTGCATTTACAATGTTCCTTGCATCACCCATCGAGATCTTTTCTGTTTGCTTCAGTGAAGAGCCGCAGCAGAACTGTGAGCCTGCTGTTACTCCAGCAATGGATAAACAGTCTTCCACAGACACGGTGATCGCACTTCGGGACGCTCTTTGGCATGTTGTCCAGTTGACGGAGGTCCCAAGAGAGTTTAGAAACCTCTTCTTGAATGAGTGCCACATTAATAGGAATGTTTCTTGAATGAGCATAACTTAACCACATAAAAACGGCTTTTTCAACGTCTTCATATGCAGCAGTTCGCGTACATTTGCAACCCGAGATTTTTCTTCTTTTTTTTGCTCAGTGTTTCAAGAAAGTTGACAGTGTCAATGGCGAAATTCAGAATTCCGCAATCGTGAGCTGCAAAAAGTTGGGTTTTTTTTTCCTAATATGAACTGTTATCATTTTTCGTGTCGGCCATTTCTATAGGAGGGTGACAATGAGTTAAATTCCAATGAATGTTTTTCAAATGTTGACAAGCAATAAGCAAAAGGTATCACTGAAAACCCCCAAAAAACAAAAACAGCAACAAAAAAAAAAAAAGAGTACAAGGAACGTTCAAAGAAAGAAATTTTTTTTTACAATGTTTCTGTTTGGGGATCGTTGTGCACAACTGAGTTGCGACCAGAGAACTAATTGCTCTGTGGATGATTCATTCAGACATTTCAAGGTCTTTTGGGCACTTTTTTGTAATGAAAGTATCTGCTGAATGTACTTCGTAGTAACGAGATTTCTATAGACTCGCATCATATGGGGAAACTGTTGGGACCATAAAAATACTTCGTTGTAACGAAAAGTTTGTTGTAAAGATATTCGTTGTAATGGAATTTTACCTGTATTATCATGTTTTTAAGTATATTTCATAAGCATGCTATTGATATGAATGCAGAGCTTGTTTAATCCACAGACTACAGTAACACACTAAATAATATCAATCTTCACTGCTGCCTACACATCAAAATGAGTCTCTTGGGCTGGAACATAGTTGAGTTTCGTGTCTGTTGCAGAGTCACTGGCCCTTTGGCTGTGCCAGGGCCATCTTAACCTATGGGCACAATGGGTCAACAGTGTTTCTGGTGCCAATGCTTGTTTCTGTTTTTGCTGTCAAAACAGGAGTCCCAGTGCACTACTTTGCCCTGGGGCCTATGATGCTGATAAGATGGCCCCACAGTGTGCCCAGGTGGTTTTGTTTGAATAAAAGACTTCAAATCTTGACAATCTAGATTAGTGTTTATTAAACTATGTGATACCTGAACTTGGGTCGCACCAAGTTATCGATCATAATAGTACTGAATGAGTAAGGGTCGCAAACAGTTTGAGTACAATGATCGATGGCAATGACACACATTAGTCAACAGCAATTCTACAAGGGGGTTGAAATCCTAGGATGATTCCCCACCACAATTGTGGGTCGCAAAGGCATGAAAAAAAAAACGTTTAAGAACCACTGATCTAGATTGTCGATGGACTGAATGGCCTGTTCCCATCACAACTTTTCTAATATTTCTAATAGCACTCCTATGTTAAAACATTAACAGCAAGCAGCAGAGTGTGGTGGCTAGTCTTTTATCATCTTATTGAAATATTCCTTACAACAACAAAACAATTTTGTTATTACAAATACCCTTTCTCCATAACCTGAGTATTCCGAGAAATTCTTGGTTATATGAAAGATTTGGTGGTTGACCTTCAGATCCATATTGTTTCTGGATTTCAAACTGCCTTTGCATACCACACACATGGTATCTAATAATCCTTGTAGAGGCTAAAATACTTTTAAATGTGTGCTGAAATACAGGCTCAATCAATGCAAAAAAATTATAGATGTGTGCGTTTCCATTTATAGCATAACTTACAGTGACATACAAGTTATTGATTGTATTTGCAGCACACTATACTCCATATCTGACTATTCACATAAACAAAAGAGTTTAGTCTCAGAGGGCCAGACATATAAATTATACGTCTGAAGACAATCATGAGTGAATTTAAATTAAATGTGGGAAGGAACAATTAGACAGTTGACCGAGTGTTACATTTCTAAACCAATCCAGAGCCTCATTGGGCAAAACAGTGAGGAGCAATGGTGGTCTTGTCAATGTTGTCCAAACAATAGCCTTTGGTTAAAACAGTCAAGCTGTCTAGTGCTGAAAAGTCTTCCCAAAACACAACTGTTAATAATGCAGAACACCGGAAAAATTGTAACGAGGACAGGCCATCCCGCCCAAAAAGATTATCCATTTTATTCACTTAGATTGGCCAAAATAAAATCAAGTCAAGATTTGAAGGCCCCTAAAGTCCTGCTCTCCAGCACCCTACCTGGCAGCTTTTTTTTATATAAATGTGTGTCATGTGTGCAGAGAACACACTAAATGTTAAAAATAAATATAACCTGTTACAAAGGAAAAAATATTCCTTAAAATCAGATAATATTTTGGCATACAAAGGCTTCATGGGACTGGTGGTAGAAGTGAAAGACGTGTTTGCTGCCAGCTGCAACATAAAACAAACTGCTCTTTACATAAAAAAAGTACTTCCTGGTTTCTAAATCAATAAAGCTGCCTCAGACCAGTGACCCAGTGAGTGCAGAGCTGGAGTCTGGAGGAGGAAAGATCAAGTTAGAGAGAAAGAGAAGGTGGCAAAAACGAGCAACTGTGGTGGGCAAACTGGCAAACCATCCCACTTGATCAACTGTATCTTTGCAGGCAAGCTGCAGAGAGGCAACATGGTTTTGTATTTTATTTATTTTACCTGGAGTTGGTCTAGGCCTGCGTCATCATGCATCTGCAAAGAACAAAAAAAGGTTAAAGGTTATTTTCACATTGTAAAGGAAAGAAGAGTTAAGGCACAACATTTTGGCTGCATAGCCTCTATCAGGTGTAAAACTGAAAAAGAAAGAGCAGATGACATATAAAGGAGAGGACAGGAGAAAACCAGGCAAACGAAAGGAGAATGTAAGAGTAGATGTGAAAAATCTGCCATTAGAAACGATGACGGGAGATTGGAAGGTTACTCAGTTATTAAAACCTGGAAAAATACGTGATCCCAGGCTGAGAATGTGCTTGACTTCTTTTGTTTTAATTTGAAAAGTGTCTTTGAAGCCCTGTGAAGGAACACAAACAGAGAAGTATCCCACAAAAGGCTCTGTAAGGTCTTTGATTTGAATGACTTGAACCTGCTCCCTAAATGATCTGCTAGCTGTTTCACCTTCAGAATCTAAAGAATCTTTCTTATAAAAAAAAAACGCACTAAATAACAGTTTTAGACTAGCAAAAGACCAGTTGTTTAAGCTTGAATTTACCAGAGGAACCAGATACACGGGTATTGCTGGTGACATATTTGCAAGTGATTCTGCAGCTCCTGTTACAGCTCCAAGTGTTTGCTGAGGAATGTGTCTCTTCCTCTGGGAAGTGAGCTGCGGACAAGAAGTTTCTATGGGTTAGGTGGTCGATGAAAGGAGATTGGGTTTAAGGATAAAAGGCTCCCATGGATGGGACAGTTTGGGAAATTTAGTTTGACTCGTGGGAGAGACAGAGTGTTAGGGTGGAATGGGAGGACCAGTGGGGTGGGGTGTGGGTTTCATTATTGGGTTCCTCTTGGAGTTGATGTTGTGAGGCCAACTGCTAACCTGATTGAGGGCCCTGTCCACAATATGAGATGGGTATCCTCTATTGATGAAGAAACTCCTCATTGTGAGAAGTCGGCCTCCTCACGGTAGACGTGGCGGAGTCTAAGGAACTCAACAGTGAAGTGTGGTTTTAGAGTGTTATGGTGGAATGGGAGGACCAGCCTGATGCACATTGCATTATTCGGGTTTCTTTTGGTGTAAATGTTATGAGGTCTGCTGCTGGCTTCATTGAAGGCTCTGTATACAATATGAGAAGGGGATCCTCTATCGATGAAGAAACCCCTCATTCTGAGTTCTTCATTACTGAAGTCAACCTAATTGCTGCACAGGCCATGAAGTTTAAGGAATTGTGAAAGAGGTTGAGAGTTTTTATTATGCTAGGGATGGGAGGAGCTGTAGAAAAGGTAACTGTGTGAGTCAGTTGGCTTGTATTAGATGGAGGTTTTAAGAAAGCTGATATCTAAAAATGATAAAGTTGTGATGGAAACATCAACTCTAACCAGAGAAATGGATGGAAACATAACATAATTATTCATGAATTCCTGTAGCTGGCTTCTGGAGCAGGGGCATCACCAACACAATCGTCAAAATATCTTCAGTACAGGTCCAAAATAAAGCCTAGGTAGGAAGAAAAATTCTCTTCCAACCCAACCAATGAAAATGTTGGAATAGCTAGGTCCCACTTTGCAACTCCACTGACCCGATAATTAAAAAAACGTTTTCTCCGTTTACTCCCTACCTGTGTTTGTTGTCATATGGTATCTATACGAAGACGTGTTTTGCCCACCTTGGAATCATTTTGGATCTGGAGAGCCCTACTTATTACAACACAGCTAATCAGAAGTACAGTACTTAGAAGGGATTTGTGTAGCAGGGGTCTGATCAGAAGACGTTTGTGTCATGAAGGTGTGAGAAGGCGTTGTAGGAGTAAGCCATGTCAAGTTCTGGGACCTGAAAAGGACAAAAAAAAGTTGTGAGTTTAATAAGTCCTTAAAGCAAGGCTGCACCAAACAAGCCAACTCACTCAGCATGACACAGGGCTTAGGGGGTTTACAAGAAATGTGGATGCAGCTAATTCAATGCAGACTCCAGAGTCAGACTTCAACAAACGTGTCAGAATTAACTTTTACACCCAGACACATTACATAGAATAACAGGACCAAAGTTATAACCAATATGTGGTAACTATTTTTTTTTTATTTTATTTAATTTTTTTTTTATTTATTTATTTTTTTTCTCCAGCCGTCTGGAGTTTTTTTTTTTCTGTTTTTTCTGTCCACCCTGGCCATCGGACCTTACTCGTTTTCTATGTTAACAAATGTCTGATTTTAATTTCTTATTTTGTCTTTTATTTTTATTTTCTTCATTATGTAAAGCACTTTGAGCTACTTTTTGTATGAAAATGTGCTATATAAATAAATGTTGTTGTTATTGTTGTTGTAAAAAAGGCACTTTATAAAATATATTTGGTTTCATTGATTAAAGTTGGGGCATCATGGTAGCCCTAGTCCTCCAGAAACACCAGAGTGGTTACTCTCTTTGTGGAGTTTACATGTTTTCCCCATGTCCTCGTGTTTTTTGTTGACCCGGATACTCCAGTTTCTCTCATATGTGAGTGTGTTAGGTTAATCGGCAAGTCTCAACAGTCCCCTTATGACTGACTCTTCATGCGGATGCCCTGCGATGTACCCTATTCAGTACATTCTGCCAATCCAATGTATTGTTTTCCATTTTCTGTTGTCAGAGTAGAGCTTAAGAGGGTGTGATTGGCTCCTCAGGTGCTGCCGCTAATGCAGCAGTCACCTCAGGCCACATACAAGGGTGGCACTAAGCCTCTCTGATTTGCTGGGCACTACATTGCCCTGTGATTCTGCTTTTAAGAGTGAAGTCTAGTTCTTATCTTCATGGCTTTGCAACATTGGGTTTTTAATTCATGCAGAGCATTTTGTCTTGAAGTTTAAAGATTCTGAAGATTATTTTGCAATTATAAAGAAACTGAGCTTTTGAAATTAAAATTTAGAGTGTTGGTTCAAATATTTGGAATGTGCAACACGGGATTAATACAATTAGACTTTTGGTTTTGATTATTTCAGTTTGGATTTTTTTGTTTCTTTAGTTTTAGGGTTTGTTGCTATTTAAAGTCCATTTAGACTTACTGGATCAATTACAACAGAATTCCCAGTCACTCCTCCGCTATGTACTAAGTTTCAGACTAGTCGGTGCAGTACAAAGCTCCCGCTTTGAGCTCCAGTTCAGCAAAAAAAAAAACTTATGGAACAGAATTGGAATTCGGCTAAACTTGTGCCTAGTCAGTTTCCAAAAGTTCCTTTATTTAGTGAGATGTTCCACACAAAATAAAAAAGCACATCATCATGACTAACTGTTAGAGAAGACACCATCTAATGACTAGTGAAGATAAGTTTTATTCTTAACTGAACAGAAATTAAAATAAGGAAAAATAAGGTTCCTCTGACCTGTGCTGTGACGTAAACAATGTGCTGCTCAATTTTGAGAACATTCATTTGCTTCTTAAATAAAGTTCATCCTTTCTCCCTCCCTCGCTCTATCCTTTTGTGTCAGTAGAAGCTTTTTTTTTTGTTTTTTTAATTCAGTCTCTTTTTTTAGTAAGTTCCAGAGCTTGCTGGGACTTCTACAAAGTCCCTCTGGCTGTGCTGCTGTTTCTCCCCTCCTGTCTGCTTCCCACCACATCAGATGCCTCTGCTTAGATGTTTCGCCAGGCCGGAGGGACTCACCATGTCAGAGTCTACATCTGTGTGTGATGAGAACGATGGACCTGTGGAGTGTAAATGGAAACTGCAGTCAGAATGCAGGACAAGATGGCAGAGTCCTCTTTAGAATTTGAGTGGCTTCAGTTCTGTCTCTGCCCCACTCCACTGTGTTCCGCAAAACAAAACATAAGAATCATAAGGAGGTGCACGTGCTGAAAAACAAAACCAGCATTATATGACATGCAATGCTACTTGTGCTTGATTAGGGTGTGCTGTGTATTCAATCCCAAACCGTGTTAACGTATCATTTTCTGTTGCATATCTGTTAGTGTGAATCAGTACAGATGGTAACTGTATGGATTCAGAGCTTTAAATACCAACTGGAAAAATCACAGCAGCTGAAACCTTAACATTAAAACACCTTGCTTCTCCAAAGACGTCAGCTTTATACTTAAAAGAATGCATATTGCATATTTATTACAGTTTCACAATTTTTACTGTCAATAACCCCTTTCCACTTCCATAAGAAGATTTGGTATTGTTAACTTGCAGTGACAGAGAAGGTTCAGGGATTTATTTTATTTCATCCACTGCTTTTAGTGCAGCTGGTTCACTTTCCAGTTACATTCATGAATGGATTTCTCAGCTCTAGACAGTTGTGCTTTAACAATTTCTACCTTCAGTGCGGAAAACAGTAAGTACAAGCGCCTGGGCACCCGGCAGCTCTAAAGAAGCCTGCACCTATGGAGGCGAATGCATTTGATGATGATGATGATGCAAGGTAATCAATCCTATTTGAAGGCCACAAGGAAACAATGGACAATCCCCAGTCAGAGATTGTTCGTGCCTTGTGCCTGACGACTGTTGGGATGGTCTCCGGCTGCCCCTCAACTCTACCGAAAAATGGAAGTATAATAAAGTTTAAAGGAACAGCTATACAACATTCTAACATTTTAAATAATATTGATGACGGTGTAACAACAATTTTCACATAAAAAATGCTGCTAAAAGTGCTTTACAAATTGTCCAAGAGAAGGTTACAAGAAAAGAAAAGAAAAGAAAATTAGGTAAGAATATTAATGAATAAATAACAAAGAAAAAATAAATAAATGAATAAACCCATACGATCTTATAAAACACAGGTACATAATTAGTAGAGGGTAGCATCCTTACATACAATATCATTTAATATTTTAAATATCCTACATAAAGTACATTAAAATGCTATATAAGATTAATGGCGCTATATATTGAATGTGTTATGTAGCAGGTTTGAATTACTAAAGATTTTAAGACCTAATATTAACAACTAAAATGCTATATAAAACATTGTAAAGGCATTCGTGGCCACTAGGGTGCACTTCTGCTCCCCAAATTGGACACAGACAGACATGGACACAAGTTCAGCACAACACACAATTTTATTTTGTTGCAGGAAATGTTTTCCGATCATATCCCACACAATACACACAGTTCCAAGCACAAAAGCACACTTCTTCCTTTTCTTCTTTCTCTCACTCTCCTCCTCAGTCCACCTCCACTCCTCCTGGCAAGTTTCTTCTTCTCCCTACTGACTCTGGCTCCTGGAATAGTGGTAGTGGGCTCCAGTTATCTTGCATGCGGGAGTACTTCTGGGGGCCAATTAGCATGCTCAGGAAGCACTTCTGGGTAAGACGGAAGCCGAACAAAGTAGGACTCCAACTCCAATTGATCCCTGTGGGAGTCCAAGGCACTGCTGCAGCCCAGGAGGATTGCCATCTAACGCTCAGGGGAGATACTGCCTTGTATGTGTACTCTCCCCCAGTCCTTCCATTATACAGCATTATACAAGACATTACAATATTTTACATAATATACACTAAATGTGATTATTAGATTAGATTAGATTAACTTTATTAATCCCAAGGGAAAATTCACATGCATACAGCAATAGAAACATAAAGACATGGATACAGACTAACTGGACAATTAATACAGCCAATCAATTGATATGTAAAGATAGATAAATAAATGTGTATTGCTCAGATATTCCAAAATGGTATTTCAAAATAAACTTAACAAGTACCCCTGGAGGAAGCACTGAATTGCCTGATAGCAGGGGGCAGAAAAGACCCCCATGGGCACTTTTTAGCACACTGTGGTGGAATGAGTTGTCTTTTCCACAACAGCATTCTGTGTGTCCAGGGTTCGTCCTGTGATGGTGCAGACATTCCTGATAAGTTTGTTTAGACTTGTGTTTCTTTTGAGCTCAACTTTGTTCGCCAGGGGACCACAGCATAGAACACCACACTGGCTCCTATAATTGTAGAACATTTCCAGCAAGTTGCAGGTTTTTGTCCCTTCACCACAAGACAATACCTCCACAACCTTTCTGTACTGTGATTTCTGTCTTTTATTAATGCAGCCTATGATGGACGAGTCTTCTGAAAATGTCTGTAGATGGTAAGCACTGGTATCGTGTTGGAAATCTGTTGTGTAGAGAAGTGCTCCAGTATTACACACCACCATTTCTGACACACAGTCCCCCAGCTTCTCAAACTGCTGTCTGCTGGTCAGGGAGTCCATGATCCAGGAGATTGTGAGGGAATCGAGATTCTCCGAGTCGAATCCTTGGGTACTGCTGGTTCGACTTTGTGTCGAATGAGCGGTTGCTCATGGAATCCCGAATGAGGCGCATTACCTGCATTGTGAGGGAGCGTCAGTTACAGCACTACGGCCATGTGGCACGATTCTCCAAGGGTGATCTGGCTCACAGAATCCTCATTGTTGGGGACCCAAGGGGATGTCCATGTAATACCTGGCTGCGATAGATGTGAGACTGGACCATGTGTCTGCTATGGGGGTTGCCAACCAGGATCCTGAGCTGTTTCATTGTATGGTGCGTGCGTCAACGCGCTGTGCCAGTAAATGCTCCCCAACCTGACCTGACCTGACCTGATTAGGCAGAATGGTGTTAAAAGCACTGGAAAAATCAAAAAACTTTATATGTAAAATTATATATAACATATTAAATCTACTGCTTAATAGATGTTAAAGGAGATATATAAAATATGCCAAAAACATATATACGATAATAAAATAATAATACATTTTATTTATATAGCACCTTTCCCATGCCTAAGGAGCTTAAGATGCAAATATTTTCTGCATAGAACAATAAAGAAATAAATACAGGGTATATAAACATTAAGTAGAATTAAAGAAAAATTGAACCAGAGTATAATACTAAATTCAATACTAAAAGAAATACCTGAACAAATAACATCATTTGTGATATCACACACAGACAAATGACCCTGAGCATCTGGACAGAGAGGAAGACTGAAAGAGGGGGCAGAATGTCAGGTTAAGTTAAAAGCCTTCCTGAACAGATGAGTTATAAGTAAAGAATGAATGGAGTCAGTTGATCTCATTAATTTCAGGAGGTCATTCCAAAGTCTGGGCACTATACAGCTGAAGGCACTGTCATCCATAGATTGCAGGTTAGTTTGCTATATGATCGGTGGATTAAGTCAAGATACCATTCATGTGTAAACTGGTAGGAGGCTGGTGTCCATATTTGCTTTTAGAGTAACAGCTTCATGCAGCGGTGGGCCAGGACACAGTCCTGGGGTTCTTCATGCCTGCTGCCATTGCTTGCTGGGATCGGTTCCAGCTGCCCTGTGACCCTACTCTAGATAAGCAGGTGTAAAAACAGGATCCATCTCTCCATATACATTCTTGTTTCTTTGGAAACGTAACTCACTTCCTTGCCAAGATTACTCTATAAATTGGTTTTTGAAAAAAAAATGATGCAGCCAGTTCCACAGAGAACAGCAATAGGTGTCAAAAGTAGAAACACTCAAAAGAGAAGAAGCTCCGCTAACATAATTTACACTCAACTGGATTCAATTCAAAATGTACTACAGCTTTTAAATTGCACCAGTCTATGCTAAACTCCTTAAAAAATTCAGTTCCTCCCTTCTGGATATTCTTAAGGAGATCAAATAATGCTCAAATTAACTTATTTACTTATGCCTGAGTTTAAGCATTTACTAGGAAGTCTTTTACTGTGAAATGTGCCAGCCAAAGGCATCCTCAAGGACTGCCTTGGCAGTTGTGCTTCATGTCACTTAAATGCTGGCCAGCTTAAGGGGCTGCTCCCATCTGAAGCGTTCGTCTCATAATGCCCTCCAGGGCCCTACAAGTGTGTATTCATCCACTATATACTTCAGTGAGTAGATTAGTCTTTTATAAACCCTCTTATGACAGCAGATGTATTGGCATCAAGAGTTGGCTGATTTGGAATGTTGGCTCTCAACTCATATAATAACTAATAATATAAACAAACACACTCCTCATCAACCTCTCTGTTTTATTTCTCTTTCAAATAGGTCATCCCTGCTTGGAAAAGTCCTCCGAGTCGATGTTGATGATAACAACGATGGCCCACCTTACTGGATCCCTGTGGATAACCCGTTTCTTCAGGATGTCAAGGCTCGGCCAGAGGTGTATGCATATGGTGTGAGAAATATGTGGCGCTGTTCTTTCGACCGCGGTGATCCTGGCACAGGGGCAGGTCGGGGTCGTCTTTTCTGCGGCGACGTCGGTCAGAACAAGTTTGAGGAAGTTGACCTCATCATCAAGGGGGGAAACTACGGGTGGCGAGCAAAGGAAGGTTTCTCCTGCTACGATAACAAGCTCTGCCACAACTCCTCCTTAAGTAAGCATTGCTAATGATTTTGCGGATTATACAGTAATTGGCTAGAAAGGAGTTTCATTTTGTGAGAATATTGTTAGGGTGCAGAAATATGTTGTCATGAAGGACAAGCCACAATTAAAAATTTGAGTCACTAGGAATAAACATGTCTGGTTAAGGGTGAGGTGAGACAAATAAATGAATTGTGGTCTGGGAAAGAGTGTCAGCAGGAACTGATCCAAGGGGTTCACACCATCTAGGACATGGTGGCCTCGTGTGGTGCTGGCTGAAAATTTACAGTCTATCCTGCAGTGAGGTGGAAGGACAGCTGGCTCTGTCCATATTTAGACAATCCCCCTCATCAACAGCACCCTCTGCTGGTGCATCGCCTAATCCTAATACACTATAATGTGCACTTCTCTTGTCAACATTTACCCCACCAAGTGCTACATTAGGTACAACCAGGAATAGATTATGGAGGGTGTAACTGGCAATGGTTCAAATTTTGTTATTCTTAAAATTTTAAACTTGTGGTTCACCTCAAGAGTTCAGTCATAAGGATGGAGTTACCAGTACGCAGAACGGCTTACTCATAATGGAGTTCTTGCTTGGTGGTCTCTAACTGTAGAAACAAAGTCCAGTCGTTCAAAACATAAATGTGGCACATGAATTGCAAAACACTTGCAATTATAAAATGCCGTATAATTAAAAAGAAAATCACAATGTAGTGAATTGCATGAAACAATACACTCTGTTAACTACTGCATGCCACATTACCATTAGTGTCGATTAAAAGAATTTTGATATGTATAACTTTTAGAAATTGTTCTAAATGAAGGAGAGAATGTCCAAGTTCTGTTTTACACAACTGTGTTTGCTAAAAGTACCTGGCAAAAGAGAACACTGAAATTCTGTGTTCAGAGCACACAACTGATATTCAACCTCTTTGCTTCAATCTGCATGCTGAAGCTAAGTGAGAGCTCACTCTGACAAATCCTGAGGAAGAAGATGGTGAAAAGACATCAAAAGTATTTGTGGCAAATGGCAAAATATGCTTGCTTGCACTAATGTCTGAAGAGACAGATTTTAAATGTAATACTAAGCAGGAGATGAAAAGTAGTCAGACACCAAACTTAATTACGTAATCAATAAATTAGTTCTGTCTTTCCTCAGACTCTAAACAGAGATCAGAAATTGTAATAATTTATTCAGAGCAAGACGTCTAGTCTAACAAAGAAAGTCACACACCAGATAGCCACAATCTTGGATGACCAGGAAGTGCGCAGAGCAGACTTTATCAAGTCACATGACTGGCATCACATACCACACACTCCTAGTGGTCCGTGCTCAGTGGTGTCAGTCATTTTCTAAACCACTTTGTCTTGAACAGGGTCATGGGGGGGTTTGCTGGAGCATAGGGCGTAAGGCCATCACAGGGCGAACACGCGACCACACACTCCAACCCCACACTAGGGCCAATTTAGTATCCCCAGTCCACCTAACTTTTATGTATTTGGACTATGGGAGGAAACGGGAGCACCCAGAGGGGACCCACCCAGACAGATACAAACGCCACGCAGGGAGGACCTGGGATGTGAACCCTGGTCTCCTTATTTCGAGGCAGCAGTACTACTACTGTGCCACCCACTCAGCAACATTGCATAAAATATTCACAAAATGATCATATATGTGTAAGGAAATAGCCCCAGTGTTGTAGAAACATAAAACATATTTATAGTAATAAAAATAGTCTAACTCAAAAATAAATGATGTATTCAGTTCTCCATAAGATGGATGTAAGAAGTGCAAGAATACTGCAAAAATATTAAAAATAGAACTAAATCACAACACTTACAGTGGAATCAAAAAATATTCAGGCCCCTTCACTTTCGTGACACATTACTGGGTTGTAGATTTAATTTTAGATGGATAAATTCACCATTTTTGCCCCTTAATCAATACTCAATAATGACAAAGTGAAAATGTGTCTTCTGAAAGGTTTGCATATTTATTAAATATCAAAAACTGAAATCTCTCCTTCATATAAGTATTCAGAGCTATTGCTATGGCTCTTCAAATTGTGCTTAAATTCTCCTTGAGGTGTGTCTAGATCTTGACTGGAGTCTACCGGTAGCAAACTGAGTTGATCCCACAATTCACATTACATGTCAGGACAAAAATCAAGCCTTGAAGTCCCTGGAACTCTCCGTGGTGAGGCATAGATCAGGGCCAGGGAATAAAACCATTTGGAAAGCTTTGAGTTATCCCAGGAAGACAGTGGCCACAACAATTGGGAAAGTGAAGAAGTTTGGAACCACCGGGACCATCTGGCCTACAAGAAAGGTGTTAGTCAGAGAGGTGACCAATGGTCACTCTAGCAGAGCTATAGCAGTCCTATGCTGAAATGGGAGAATTTGTCGGGAGGACAACAAACTCTGTAGCACTCCATCAACTAAGTGTTTAAGGAAGAAGGCTAAGGAAAAATGTTCTCAGGTCTGCTGAGGCAAAAACTGAACTCTCTTGGGCAGAACTCCAAGCACTGTGTCTGGCGCAGTTCAGGTTCTCATCACCTGTCTAATGCCATCCGTACACCGAAGCCTGGTGGTGGCAGCATCAGTCTATTCAGTCTAACAGAGCCTGAGAGGATCTGCCAGGAAGAATGAGATAAAAATGTCCAAATCCAACAAAGCTTCTAGAGTCTAATCAAGAAGACTCAAAACTGGAATTTCTGCCAAAAGGGCTTCTACAAAGTACTGAATTAAAGGTCAGAATCCTTATATGATTGAGAAATTTCAGTTTTTGATTATTAATAAGTTTACACACCTTTGTGAAAACATATTTTCACTTTGTCACAGATTGGTGGGCAAAAATAGCAACTGTATCCATCCATCCAACCTGCTATATCCTAACACAGGGTCACGGGGGGTCTACTGGAGCCAATCCCAGCCAGCACAGGGTGCAAGGCAGGAAACAAATCCCGGGCAGGGCAGTTATCTTTTAAAACTAAATCTACAACACAATAAAGTGTGTAGAAGGTGAAGGGGACTGAATACTTACTGAATCGATGGTACAGGACCAGGTGTCCCACTCTAACAAAGGTTTCTGGCCTCATGAGGTGGTGCATTTACTTGACATAGGATGACCTCAAGGTCAATGCTAGTCACTTCTTCACAATTCTGGAGGATTAGCTTCCTCACATATTCCAAAATGTTTACCTGTCAACCTGAAAGAGAACATACAGAGAACATTCACTCACTTAGTAGCAAGTAAATAGCAAAGGTATTAGTATTACATCGAGTTGTCACTCACCAATCAAGCATTTCTAGGACATTCCAACTCTGTCAACAAGAAAGGAGTTAACTGATTTTCTCATGACAATGGATCCAACAGAGTTCCAGAAGCTGTCAGATTCCATGTGGAGATGTCACAGACTGGTCAAGATACACATGGTGGCCTAGTGCAAAATTAACAATTTCATGTACATGTTACCACATTTTTCTGACACTGAATGCATGTGAAAAAAGCAAAATAATTTAATAGCAGGTCAGAACAGGTCAGGTTGGGGAGCATGCACTGGTATAGCGTGTTGCTGCACCCACCACACGACAAAACAGCTCGGGATCCTAGTGGGCAGTGCCCCCAGGTAGACATGTGCGCCAGTCCTACCCTGTGGAAATGACCAGCTATCTGTCACAGCCGGGTGTTACGTTGGTGACCCCTTGGCCTTTTACCGTAACTGACGCTTCCTCACAATGTAGGTGATGTGCCTCATTTGGGACTCCGTGACTAACTGCTCAATAGACACAAAGTCAAACCAGCGGTACCCAAGGATTCTCCAAAGAGACACAGTACCAAAGAAGTCCAGTCTTTGTCTCAGGTCACTGGATAGTGTCCATGTCTCACAACCATATAGCAAAACAGGAAACACCAGGACTCTAAAGACTTGGACCTTCGTCTTTTTGCAGAGATATCGGGAGCACCACACACCCCTTTTCAGCAACCTCATAACCTCCCCCCACAATCTGTCTACTCACTTCATAGGATGAGTCACCAGAGACATGAATGTCACTGCTGAGGTAAGTAAACCTCTCGACAAGACCGACATTCTCTCCACAGACAGACACACTGCTGATGGCTGTGCCCAAGAGGTCATTAAAGGCCAGTCCTGGTTTTTATCCAAGACACTCGCAAGCCCAGACATTCAGACCCTGATCAGAGCCTCCATTGACTCCATGAAGATCATAGCATCGTCAGCAAAGTCAAGATCAGTGAATCTTTCTTCACCAACAGATACCCTACAGCCTCTGGACCCCACGACCTTGCCCAACACCCAGTCCATACAAGCAGTGACCAGACTAGAAGTGGGTAGCTCAAAGTACGAATTATACAAAAAATTAGGACATAAGCACCAGTAGACCTTGCGCCCTAGGAACCAGGTTACCCGGTCTATTCTGTAACATTTCAGTAATTATTTACTGCTCAGATGTTGTACTTTCTGATCATAAAATAGGTCATTACGATAGCAATTGATGAGAAAAATAGATAATTAATTGCAGAATTACGGTATTTAAGGGTTCCTCTAGAGTGCCTCTTTCTTCTGCACGATTTGGCTCAAAAACTAATCAGCACATTGTCATCTCATAATACACTTCAGTTTCAAGTTTGGTATTTTTCCATTCAGCTGTTTTAGCTCTAGACTGCTCTCAAGAAACTGTGACACACAGACAGACATACACCCTTCATCAAGATATCAATGTTTTTGGTACCAGGGGACCCTAAAACGTTGAGATCCGCTGAAAACTGGAGACAACAGGTTATGATGGGCGGGAGTGCAAATCAGAAACAATCAAATTCAGTGCTAGTCTAATTAGAGACTATTCAGTTGGCCTAGATGAGTCCCTTGAGTCTCTGCATCTAATTTAATGTTTTTCATTTACAATAAAAAAAAATACTTCAAAACAAAAGGCATAACCAAACCACAGTAATTTGAAACATTTTACTAACTGTTACCTCCAGGAGAGCACTTAGCCAGCCAACAGATCAAATCTGTGTTGAAATTTCTCATGCTGGGTGATGTTTATTTTATCTCAAACTAAATTATGGTGTCAAGACCCAGTCATTAGAGCTTATTGCCTTTTTAATTAACAACCACAATAACCAAATACAAAGTTCATCCTCACCCTTTTGGTAAGTCCCTTAATTTAAATGGCACAGTATGCTATCTGGAGTCTTCTCACAGGCAGTGTTGTGTTCCTGGCCCAGTCCATTTTGCACAGGTTTAATTCTCCCTTTGTGTCACAATCTCTTTTTCTCCTATTATGGCCACTTTGAGATTCATAATGTTTTCCAGGTAGAATAGATTCAGAAAGTATTCCGACCCCTTCATGTCCAGCAGACTTTATTATATTGCAGACTTCATTTTAAATAGATAAATTTGTCACCTTTGCCAATACATTTCATTCAATAACCAAAAATGACAAAATGAAGACATGTTTTCACAAAGTTTTTCAAATCTCTCTATTATAATAAAAAAAATCTTGGGTCGAGACGTGATCATCTCGGAGAGACACTTTGACGTCACTCGAGAAGAGACATTACAACCTTAGGAAGGAAGACCCGTGAGACGGTGACTTTTGCACGTCACGCCCTACTTACAAACAATTTAGAACAAGTTCACGGACATCTAACTTCGCAGTTGTTGGAATGCTTTTGGCAGACACACTTCATGTGCTCCCAGCTCTTAAAAATTTTATACGTTCTAGATGGCATGTGAACGACTAAGCGAAAAAGAAAGAGCAGTGTGTCAAAAAGAGACACAAAAGCGTTGGGAGAGAAAAGAAGGCAAAAAAGAATGCACAAAAGAACAATAATAATCTATGTGTAAATTCTGAAAATAAGGAAAGTAATAATCAGCCTGGACCAAGTGGAATTGAAAACCTCGTAGGTCCAATCATAGTCAGAAATAAAAGACTTCATAAAGACTTCATAAACGTTGGTGCGATACACATGCAGAGCAGGTTTGAGATTATGAAAGTAGTAAAATTCAAAAGTATCAAAAAAAAAAAAAAAAAGTAAAGATTGCATTAGCACAACCAAAAGGAAATTATTACTCTGTGAACTAATGGAATAGCAAAAAGGTCGAATATATGGACATAGGTGATATGTCAGAAGTATGAAGATATTGTTCAACTTTAAAGTTTAAGGTGAAGACTTGTAGATCGTCTAATTCATGTTGCCATCAGGGAAAAGTAGTGTCGGTGTATGTGTATCCGCGAGAATGAAAAGATTTGTTGTTTGTTGAAAGTGAAATCCACAAACACTACAGGCCAAATATCCGAGTCCACAATAATCTGTTCGCAACATTCAATGCTCAAAAAGGTTGATTTATACAATAATGGACCATACGCTATGAGAATCTGTGGTGCCGCAACAATTAACACTAGAATTACCAGAGCCTACAAGAAAACTTGTAAATCTGGCCCATCTTAAATCCGTTTGCACCTCTCCATCAGCGTCTTTTGTCCTGTAAATGTGTCGATTAAGACAAGCAGCCTGCTATTCCATCCCCCCACTGACTTAAAACGTGCACAAACTTCTCCCAGCTCATGCCTTGTTTGATTATCTAAGAGTGAACTGCTGGAGTTTTAGAGTGGAAATAATAGATCGTTATTTGGAACACAGGCATTTCATGTGTGTTCCGTTTCTACAGTAATCTGTGTAAACACATTGTTAAAACAGAAACTTTTTCATATTTTAGTAATTAATGTTACAAAATGTAGGCAGAAACTATAGAATGTGAGAAGCCTGAAGTCCAAAGATCAAATAAACACTTTCACAAAAGGTTCAAGTATGATACAACAGCTTCTGTGGCATAGTGGTAAGATTTGCTGACTTGTAATCAAGAGGCCACTGGTTCGATCCCCACTGTCTCCTATATTTGCCGTTTTCAGTAGTGAGCGGCTCTTATTGTTAATATTATACAGTACACACATACATTTGGTTTGCGTCTGTAATAGACCGTGTACATTTATGGTACTGTACTTGTAAAAGTTACCTTTTTTTTTCCACTTTTATTCTCTCACTCACGATCATGATACATACTACCGCCCCTCCACCCAGGGATCTGACACTGTTAGTTTTTATTTGAAACTGGGATTAACTGTAGATGTCAGTGGTGTTTTGATGCAATGGAACTGGACATTCTCTGATCTGGAGGGATAAAAGCTGACACACAAATGCTGGTGAATCTGCCTTCTTTGTATCTCACCGTCACTTTATTTTTTTTTTATTCTGTTTTATTGAGTGTTCCTGCTTACGCAGAATTAGTATGCACCTTACGGTTTATGATGTCGATGTTGCATCCTCCTTTTCTTTTTCCATCGCCTTTTCTAGTAAGATGTCGACGACGAAGTTCCTCTGCAATATGAGCAATGAACACTCTTGTTTTCACAGTGGCCCCCGCGCATGCCTTGCACAGTACACGTGCGTTGGTCCTGCTGCACTGAATAAGCTCACGCCTTCTGGTGCACAATGTTAATGCAGCATGGAGAAAAAAAAGAGGAACTTTGTCGTCGCATCTTACTAGAAAAGGTGATGAAAAAAGGAATGCAACATTGACATCAGAAACCGTAAGGTGCATACTAATTCTGCGTGAGCAGGAACACTCAATAAAACTGAATAAAAAAAAATAAAGTGACGGTGACATACGAAGAAGGCAGATTCACCAGAAAGGAAGAGTATTCTTTTCCCCTGATATAGATGCTTATTCTAAAATATTATTGATTAGATCCTGCCCTATTTTAACCTCCTTAGTGTTACATTTTTTCTCAAAAAAACATGCAAAAAGCGTTGCATTTTTTGGCTTGAAAAAAGACATTTTTATTTTATCTCATCTTTCTACTGTAAAACGTGCAAAGCACTAAAAGTACAAAGTCAGAAGTATAATAGTATACTGGAAATAAAATAATGATGATGAATAATAATTATATGAACAGCACACTGTGCATGTTCGAGTGTCACTTTCGGTTTCACTGACCATTGCAATTTCACTGCCTGAAGACTGACTGACTTCGACATCACTGCTGATGAGAGATGTTTATTAAAAGGTGCCAATATGAGGCTAGGAGAAGACATATCTGTACTGTTGCCTGGGTAACACTAAGGCCTAATGCTTGCACAAAACACACCTACACTGTTGCCCTAGTGATGTTAGGATCAGATGCTTGGACAAGACACACCTACACCATTGCCCTGTTAACTCTCGGCCTGATGCTTGCACAAGACATATCTACCCCGTTGCCCTGGTAACTCTCAACCTGATGCTTACACAAGACACACCTACACCATTGCCCAGGTAACACTTGGGCCTGATGCTTGCACAAGACACACCTACACCATTGCCCTGGTAACTCTCGGCCTGATGCTTGCATGAGACACGCCTACAGTGTTGAATGGGGTAGCACTCAAACTAACACTGTTGGCACTTTTATAGCCCGAGTAATCTTAAGGTCTGATGCTTATATGAGATTCATCTACACTGTTACAAGAGGCACTTAGGACTAACGCTTGTTTTAACAGCCCGAGTGATGCTCAGGTCTAATGCTAAAGAGGTTAAAAAATCTTTGTACAGATCCTGTAAGTGAGAATTTGACTTTTTCCAGTTTCAAATAGTATATAACATCAGTTACCCACTGACTTAAAAGTGGTGGGTTAGGATTCTTCCAGTTGAGCAAGAAAGTCTGTGTGCTAGTAGTGAAGTAAAGGCAAATACAGTTTGTTTGTCCTTCTCCACTTTAAGCCCACCTGTGAGCCCACCAAACACAGCTGTTAGTGGGTTAGGAGGGATTGTGACACCAAGGCTGTCTGAAAGGTAATTAAAAATTTTGGTCCAAAATGATGTTAATTTGGTGTCCACCCAGAACATGTGACCCAGTGAGGCTGGAGCTCAATTGCAACGTTTGCAGGTAGGATCTTGCCCTGGATATTTTTAAACAAGATAAATACGCTGAATAAAAGATTTTAACTTGAATAATTATATATTTTGCGCATAAGGGGCTAGAGTGAATTCTGTGCATGGCTGCCTTCCCCACTCCTTTTTGAAACGTTAAGTGAAAGATCTTTTCCCACTGTACTCTGGGATCATTAAAAGAAAGGGACTTTAAAATATTTTTATATATTGTAGAGATCTGAGTCTTCAAGACTAAGCTATTTCTTTTGGGATTGAAATAGATGAAGATAATTGGGCAGATTCCATTTAGGAAAGTTTGAAAGTAGTGGAAAAATTGTGTTGATGAGAAGTTAAATTTGCAGCATAATTGTAGGATGAAAGAGAATATTATCGATGTACAAGTCTCTAAATGGTTTAATCTCAGACATTTTCCAAACATTATATACTGTGTTTATGTTTGAGAGGGTTGTCATGTAGAAGTGCAACAGATAAGAGCTCCTCTGTCTTAAAGTGCTTCCTGCATTGGCTCCATATTCTGAGTGATTGAAGGGCAGTTGGATTATTAGTCTTAGACGCAGTTCTAACTACTGTGCCTCACTGCAAGAAAACAGCCTGAGCTTATTAAAATGATTTGGTTGGCAATCCCTAACTACTTAAGAAGTTATTTATGGAGCTGGTACCCTATTGAAAAGTGCTGCCCCAAAATACATTAATCACTTTCAGTGACCACCTGCATTTCTAACACCACATCAGCTAATCCCGTTTATTTCCTTTGCAGATGATATTCTGCCCATCTTTGCCTACCCACACAAGATCGGGAAGTCGGTAACAGGAGGGTATGTCTACAGGGGCTGCGAAATGCCAAATCTGAATGGCCTGTACATCTTTGGAGATTTCATGAGCGGGTATGATGTGGGCTCTTTGAAGAAAATGGGATACCCTTGAAGTTTGGGCTTGTTTTTATGATCTGTGAGTTGATGAATGAAGAGAGCTATTGCTGACTTTTTGCTTTGTTTCATAAATGAGAAGTAAGCTGCCTCAAAGCTCTAATAGGCTTGCCACTGGCCTTGTGGAGATTGCACATTCTTCCTTTGTCACAGACAGACTTGTGTATTAAGTTTATTAATTAGGTTAACTGTCAGTCAGTCATTTTCTGACCCGCTTAGTCCTGAACAAGGTCATGAGGTCTGCTGGAGCCTATCCCAGCTAGCAAAAGGTGCAAGGCAGGAACAGATCCAGGACAGGCCGCCAGTCCATCGTAGGGCAAACACACACACATCCCTGCAACACATTAGGGCCAATTTAGGATCACCAATTAACCTAACCTACATTTGTTTGGAGCAGCCGGAGAAAACCCACACAGACACAGGGAGAACATGCAAACTCCACGCAGGGTGGACCCAGGATAGGAACCCTGGTCTGCTTACTGCGAGGCGGCAGCACTACCATCTCAGTTAGATTAACTGTCACCTCGAAATAACATGCATCCCATTTTGCCCAGTGCTATTGTGATAGGCTCTGGCTCTCTGGGCTTTACAGGTTAATAACATGAATGGATGGATGGATATTTTACAGAAGCACATTGTTTTGGATGGCCAGCTCTAGGCAGAGCTACAAAGAGCTACTTGGACCTCATGGCTTGCTTTTTGTCCTGACATTCAGGGTGAATTGTGAGATCTTCCATACACAGTTGTCTGCCATTCTAAACGAACTCCAGTCGATTCAGTTTGGCACAGATAGGCTCCAATCAAGTTCTAGTCATACCACAAGGAGAACTAAAGCAAACAGGAGGCACCAGACCACACCACAACCTAGAGTGCTGCAACAAAAGGTTCTGAATGTTTATAGGAAAGATGGATTTCAGTTTTAATACATTTGCAAACTGTAGGTGTCAGGCAAAAATATTATTATTGACTCGTTTGAACGAATGACATAATTCAAGTGAATGGATGCTTAATTTTTTGCTTATTTCAGAGAGAGAGGTTAGAGGCCTGCACTGATACAGCACATTGCCGCACCCACCACATGACAAACCACCTCAAGATCCCAGATTAGGACCCGAGTGCAGCCACCTCATGGGTGACGGTGACACGACGGGTGACACCTCAGCACCACACTAGCTCAGGTGGAATGGAACCAGTGTGAGGTTTTTTTATGGAGGCTGGAGTGCCAATCCTGCCACCAAGCCCCAAGTTTTTCCCTTCAGGTTGGAGGTCCTACTTGGATTAACGTCATACCCAGGACCCTTGCTCAAGGGCCCAACGAAGTAGAGTCACTTCTGGCGTTTACAGGATTTGAACCAGAAACCTTCTGATTGCCAGCGCAGAGCCACCCCTCCGCCACCCTATTTCAGTCGCTGTTTAGTGAACTGGAACTAGAAGCCAATAGTCTATTCTCCATTGTCTGGTGCCATTATTGACTAGATTTTAAACTTACCTTTTCTTCCATTAACGTTTCCACATGTGACACCGGAATATCATGTTCTCAGAGAAATACCATAAATTTGTTCTTGTAAGTTCCACTGCGTTTGAAACTTGTTTCAGGACTCCTCAAAAGAACCGTTTCAACCATGGAGGTCTTCCGACTACTTCCTCTTCCGGTTCACTGATGTTAACATACACCTTAAAGTTGAACTGTACACCAGGAAAACTGTATGAAGCTCCAGAATAAGAACTGGAGTGCAAGGTGGAAAAATAATAACAACTGTTCACATGAATTAATGCGGAATGGGGTTCTGTACTACTGAAGTAATCAGGGAAAAAAAATAAAAATAATCGATTTTGAACGAGTTACATAATTTGTTCAAACAGGTTTTTTTTTTTTTTTTTTTTTTTTGCCTGACACCTACAGGGCTCCGCAGCAAACCTTTCTTAACACATTTTCATTTCATCATTGCGGGTTTTTGAATGCAGATTTGAGGGACAAAAATGGCAAACATAGCGATTTATAATACTGGTCAACAAGCATTTTGCTACTTGGATTCTTTTATCTGTATTTTAACAAATTTCACTTGCTGACTCCAAATCTGAAAACCGTTTTCATCCATTTTTTAATTATGATGTTCCAGGTCTTGGACAACTAGGGTGACTGGACAGTAAAAGCGATGCATTTCAGCATTTAAGAAATAAGTTTGATCTCGAGAAAAGTGAAGTCAAATTAAGGAAGGTGTTTTTGTTGGCCCTGAAATCTGTGAACCGATGCTTGACGATGAGTTCAAAAGGAAACTGAAGCCAACTGAATCGGCACCCTCATTCGTGCAGGTTGTCCACAATTTTCTTGACAGGCACAGAGCAGAGAATTATGCTGAGCTTGTGGAGAACCTGCTGAAAGTGTATCAGCTTACGGGAGCCAGAAGGTCAACGAAGACGCATTTTTTACATTCTCATCTCAACTTTTTTCCACCTAATCTAAGCGTTGTCAGAGATGAGCATGGGCAAAGATTTCATCAAGATACAAAGTTGATGGAAAACCGATATCAGAAAAGATTTACTCCGAGCATGATGGGTGACTACTGTTGGTTCTTTCAAAGAGAGACGGATGTGAAGTACAAGCGCAAATGCGAGTGCCTCAGACAATTTTGAGCACACTGACCTCGCTTTTATATTGAGGTAAATTGACATAAATATGCTTTATCATGTCTCTGGTATCGTCTTCTGGTTTGCTTTCAGAATAAACACATCAAAACAATTTTGGTGGGACAGAGTTCAAACTCCAGATATTGTGTTGATATATTATACTGATATTCAAAAGTGTCAAAACGGCAATGATGTGTATCTCAAAAATCTGATGTGCTAGCTTAATACCGATTTCAAATATGAAATCAGTGTAAACAACTTAATAAAGAGCTGCTCTGAAGTTCCCAGTGGCAAACAAAAAATATTTTTTTGTAGACCAGTGTAATTAAACCTACAACCCAATAAAATGTGTAGAAAGTGAAGGGGTCTCAATCCTTTCTGAAAATGATAAATGGAAATCGGTCAAAATCTGTTCTGTGGATTCTGTCAGTGCTTTGCTATGGTATGTTCCTACCCCTTCTTCAGATATCTCACATTTCTTTTAGCTTTGTAAGAGTAACATAGTAATTTTCAAACAGTCATGTACATTAAAAAAAAAAAAAAAGACCAGTCTAATAATGCACCCCTAAACCTCATAAGCTTTTTCTGCGCCAAACCATGAAGGCCTCACATCCTTATTTCCCAATGGCCCACAGGAAGAGCAACATCACGAATAACTTATCTACATTTTTGAATGTACTCATCTTAAAAATATTTGCCAGTAATGATATAATTGTCCAAAGGGGATCCAAACAGACAGACAAATACAAACGGGACGTGCATTGCAGAACTGAAGCAGTACATAGCATTTTGAAAAACCATCCACTCTGTTTTCGTTGACTGCTAATTCATTCTGACATATTCATAACACAGGCATATTTTCTGTAATCATAGGCTGTGAACTGAGAAAAGCAACAGGGCCAAAATGGCCACCGTGAATATTCATGTGGGCCACCAGTTTTAACTAGTTACTCTCCAGCCAAACAGGCAGCTTACAGTTGACCACTGTGTAAAATAATGATAACAAACTTAAATTGTCTTAGTACATTACTGTGCCACCATGATCTTCTATGCACCTCAGTGCGGATTCTCCAAGCGTCTTCAAATCTGCTGGAGTCTTTGTGATACCATCCTTCCCTTAGATGTTTCATCCACATTTTTGTTTCCAGTTGTAAAAATTTACACACTGCTCCAGTGCTGAACTGGGCTGGTAATGTGCATCAAACCATCCACTGACCCCCCACACCATCACACACCATCAGTGTAGATAATGCTCCCCTATAGGATGAACGTGATCACTTAGAATGGCTTTGCATTTATTTGCCTTTATGTTAATCTTTAAGGGAGCTGTTGTATAATTAAACCAAGCCAAGAAAATGTCCCCCTCGGCCAAAGTGCCAACAAAACTCTTCAATGCGGGAAACAACAAGCCTGTAGATTAGAGGTCCACATTCCTGCAAGAAATCCCTTGGTATCCAACTCAAGGCTTTGCGACAATTGGACTAAAGTTAAAAGTTCTGAGTGCATGTTGGTTGTTGGAGTTTATCTATGTGGTTGAGGGCAGGTGGCGAGAGTGTAGATGAACCCCTAATCAAATCATTTCTTACAAAATAAATAAACAGGCTATCAAATATTCCAATCAATACTGCAGCACTACAAAACTGTATGTGTGTGTCTGTGACACGATGGCATCTCGGTTTTCAGATGAACTGTTGCAGACATATCCATGGCGGCTTGTAAAGGCAGATGCACATCATGCCAGTGACCACTGGTTGCAGTTTCGCTTTCTTTTTTTATTTCCTCCTTTTGGACACTATGGTTTTAAGCACCCACTTAGGGCTCGTTTATACTTCACGCTCAGAGTGCGTATGCGCCCACATCATGGCTGCCATGCGTTTCCAGTGTTCATTTGACGCGTCCTCTGAGTAGGTCCTCAGAAATTAATGCGTCGCATGCGCGAGTTGCAGTACCAGCAAAAAGTCTGGGGGTGCAATGTGATAAAAGTTGGAATGTGACGTCAGAGTCTCTGGTTACTAGCTACATGTGACAGAAAGTCGCTATGCAGATCCTACGGGATCGATGTGCGCACTTTGATGTTCGATGTGGTGAAGCAAAATGCCGACATACAAATGCGTATGCGTTCGTGGTGCTTTTATATTCAAGCGTCGTATATTCCCCATCGTAATGACACGACACATTTTAAAAGTCTCACTTACCGTCTTCTGTGACGTCTTTTTTTTTTTTTGCAACTTCACAACAGCCACAGAGAAAAAAAATTAAGGACATGGTGAAAACGTGTATTTTGTGATTAAAGTGGAAATTTCGGCTTTAATCTCGAAATGTCCACTTTAACCTCGTAGTTTACTTCATCATTAAAGCAGACCGGCATAAACATCATCTTAAAACCGACCCATTTGTTAAGTGCTACAAGTTTCTGGGACTTCCTCCTGACCTGACAGCAGCAGCAAGCAGCAATAGATCGCCACACAGAACATACTAAATGTATGATATTCTAACTCTCTGCACATTTAGAATCTTTAGATTTATACTTGATATCACTTTCCGGATGAAATGCATTAAAGTATGTATGTTACATTTTACAGATAAATCGTTCATTTCGTTTAAATAATTAATACTGTTAATAATTACACACATGGGGGTGACACGGTGGCGGAGCGGTAGCGCTGCTGTCTCGCAGGGAGTCACGTCACTGGTATTCCATGCCTGAAGTTTGCATTTTTTCCTGCTGGGTTTCCACACTGTGCTCCGGTTTCCTTCCAAAGATATGTAGATTTGGTGACACTAAAATGACCCCAGTGTGTGTGAGTGATTGTGTTCACCTTGCGATGAGCCAAGGCCCCGTCCAGGGATTGTTTCAGCCTCGTGCCCAGTGCTTGCTGGAATGGGCACATCCCTGGATTGATGGATTTAATCATTAAACATCCTTTTCAGAGATATCACAGTAAGGTGTCATCGGAATTTAATGGGTGTTCCAGCCAATTCACAACATAGCAAAGCCGAACCTGTTCTCACCGTGATAATATCTCACACTGCCACCTGGTGGATTCCTCCAGATTTACGTGAAGTGCACGCGCAAGTATGAACAGTAAAACGCCTGCGTAGCAGGAGTGTCCACTGCAGCATGTGTCGCGTCACATGAAGTATAAACCCAGACTTAGGGCTTTGTGCTCAGTTTCTGTGCCATTTAGAGGAGTAAACAGAAATGCAGCTAAAGGCAGAATGGAACTTTTTTAGGAGAGGCAGAAAGTGGGATGAAACCTTGTCCAGAACAGCTGGATGATTGTAAAAACAGTACAGTGCAGACCTCCACCATGGACCACTGTGACCTACACGTCTTATTACTCTTCTGGCCAGTCGACTTTTTCTTACACCACTGCTTGTCTGCTATGCTTTACACCACGGGTGTCGAACTCCAGGCCTGGAGGGCCGCAGCGGCTACAGGTTTTCATTCTAACCCTTTTCTTAATCAGTGACCTGTTTTCACTGCTAATTCACATTTTAATATCCTTTTAGAAGGATTCAGTCCTCTGAATTGATTCGTTTCCTCATTAAAATGCAGCCAAACAGAAACAAGCCAACAGATGACCAGCTAAACTGGGGCTTCAAACTCCAACCAGTTTCTTAATGAGAAGCCAATTCTTGCTGTTAATTAAACTTGTTATTTAATTCCACGGCTTGTTGTTGCTCTCGTTCTGCCACAGCTGACATTTCCAAAACTGTTAATTTTCTGTTTTTCATAAGAACATCGTCAAAGTGTTTTGGAGAGTTGAGAGGTCAAACTTACTGAGTCCTTCACCTTTCTTTATTTTCAGATATTGTGTAATTTGGCGGCCTGTTTTGTGTCTCGTTATTGTTTGGCTGCTAATTAAGGAAAAAGAAACAACTAAAGGGCCTGAGTCAAGTTAATTAAAAGAAGTAATTAGCAGCAAAAACTGGTCAGTAATTAAGAAGATGGTTAGAATGAAGACCTGCAGCCACTGCGGCCCTCCAGGACTGGAGTTCGACACCCCTGCTTTACACCACATTTTTAAGTGTTAAACAAATATGTGCTACCCCAGTATGCCTACATGTGAAACTCTCGACAGGAAGTCCTTAATGTAGTCTTGAGGGGCTAGACATGATAGTGAAATGAGAATACACACGTCTGGGGACAACCAGTTTAAACGTGTGCAGTGAATACTGGCAAGTGCAAAGGCTTCTCCCACAGGGTGTCTTCCCAAACCAACTGCCCTCAGTTCCTCCAGGCTGTGTGTTTTAAATCACCGCCGGGTTTTCAGGAAGAGAGCAAAAGATATGTAACAAAAGGCTTGACACTGAGGAATATAAAAAGCTAAAATTGTGGTCATCCATTCAGGAGCTCAGTTGCACAAGGTAACTGCATCTTAATTAATTTACACATTGTAATGAGTGATGTGGCAGTGAAGACAGACAGACACACACACATAGACTACCTCAGCTACTGGGCTCAATGCATTTTCAATTGATGCCAATGTATATTCTGATACTACAGAAAGATTGCGTCAGGTTATGTTTATTTTTAAAATTGTGCAACATGCTCTCTGCACACGTCACAAACATTTATATATCTGTTAGGTTTCTTTAGGAGACTTTTTGACTATAGACGGTCCAGCGTAATCAGAAGCTTGCTGTCTGTCAGATCAGAATAACAAGACCACCTCTGGGGGGTATTTTTCGTACGTGGATTACTCGTTTAGCCGGATGTAATTGTTGACGATTTGACCTGATCCTGGATCTGTCGGTTTTTCGAAACTCTTGCTGGATGTGTTGTCATAGCAGCACATCCAAATCCTCAAACCTGCTCGGAGCAGGTCTGTTCTATGTAAACAAGGATTAGCTCACACACTTAATCAGTTTCTGTGCATGGAATTCATTCAGTCATGGCTTCACCGTTCATGAATGAGCGACCAATTGATATCAGTGCACAAATTATAAGAAGAGAATTTCATATAGAGAGGGTTTTGCACGATCGGCAAGATCCTTTATTGCTCCTGGAGGAAATTCTTTTCGAAAGATACCGCTTTAGCCGAGGGGGAATATTGTACCTCAAAGATTTATTAACACCTTATATTCAAAGTCAAACTCGGCGAAGTTGGGCTCTCACAACTCCACAGACAGTATGCATTGCTTTGAGGTTTTTTGCAAGTGGCACTTTTTTTATATACTGTATGCGATGTGGAAAATCCATCTAAAAGTGCAGTTTGCCAGGCAATTCGTAAAGTCTGTTTGGCTCTGAAATATTTCCTTCAGGTTTTCATAGTGTTTCCTGGACACCTGTGTGAGCAGACAATAAAAGAAGCATTTCATGCCATTGCAGGTACACAGGCAAAAACACCCACCGTACAAAAAAGAATCTCACAATCAGCCTAACATTCTCATTACCCAGGATTTCCAAATGTGATTGGGGCACATGGGACTGATCAGAGTGGAGTTTGATCAAACACTATTTGGAAAATGTACCTCTCCTCCTGATGAATAATCAGACACAGTGTCTTCATCAAATATTTGACCTCCGTCAATATCTCGTTGGTCAGACACAAGTTCTAGGGATATGACATTCACTGCAACTGACCCAAAAAAAAAAAAAAGAGGGCTATATGGAACATACCCATGGCACACATTGAGGACCAATATATACAATGACCATCCTTTACGTGAAATGAAGTGATCACTGCATCCTGCCACTGGTTCTGAGGAGGAGCTTCCCCCTGGAATGCCCTCAGAAACCGGGCGATGGGCATTTTGCTGGAGAGCCAACTCTTCTGCAGGAGTTAGGTCTGGGCCGTGTGGACCTCCACCTGTTTTTTGCTTGTCTGTCTTCTTATTAGCTTTAAAATTAATGTTTTTTATATTATATATGATTCTTTATGTTAACAATTCTTTAAATAGTTATATACCAATATTTACCAGTTTGAAGTATATTCTTGTACTTCACTTTAACCTGTTCCCATGTTCTCCTTGTGCTCACGTTTGATCTGGAATTATGACATATTAAATAATAATTAATCTGACCCATAGGAAATGAAAAGCTGCATTCAGTAAGTACAATGCACACTACTTAGTGTTTAATTTGTCGGCCACTTTTTGCCAGCCGTCTTTTCTGGTTTGGGCTGGTTTTGCAGTGTTACCCCTTGTGCATATTAAATCTTGAAATTCTTCATATCCTTCAAATAAAAGGTCCTGCTCTGCTTATGTGAAAAAAAAAAATGCGCCCATTCTTTCGACAATTTTGTCACAGCCTATCAAAGACTTGCTGATCATGTTTTCTAGATTCAATATATATGGGCTTTTCAATCAGCGCGGGCGCGCGCATTCATCTCGGATGATTAGATCCATCTAGACTAATCTACTACATGGCTGCGTTTGAAAAACCGACTTATCCTGGATGAGCTTCACTGGCATTAACTCATCCAAGATGAGGCATCTGATCTCAGATGATTTAAGCGACGTACGGAAAATATCCCCCTGGTCTTTGCAGTTCAAAATCATCACCCCTGCTTTAAGTGCCACCTTCATGTGTTGAATTGGTTTATACAGGGTGGCACTGGAAAACGGGAGATTTTCAATTGATGTTCAATGCACAAATAAACACATTACAAAATATATTTAATGATGAAATGTGTTATACAGGATATGCAGTTAATGATGGTAATTAATATTCAGTCCGTGTTTTGAAGAAAACATCATGAAGGTGTTGTTCATTTCTCCGTACACGTTCTGACAGCCTGTTGTGGAAATTCTGCATTGCTCGATGTAACATGTCAAGAAGAATGCCATTGATTTCCTCTTCAAATCTCCTTTTTTAGTTCAGCAATGGTTGCAGGACGTGTGCGGTACGCTTTGGTTTTAAGATGTCCCCACAGAAAAAAAATCACAAACTGATATCTGGGGGTCTAGGAAGCCATGGAATGACGCGCCTTCCAAACAATCGGTGAACGGCTGCCATCGATTGTCTGGCAGTATGCAAAGTGGCTCCACCTGGGGACTTCTTTTTTAAGGCTGAACCCATTTCTTTGAAATTATGCACCCATGTTGTAATCAATTAAGCAGATGGGACACAATCATGACATCCTAAGTAGTAATGACGCCGCAGTCACACTCTCACCATTCTTATAAAAGGCTTTCTCAGCGAACGCTCGTTGCGCACCACTCCACTGCTCTATCATAACTAATGGCAAGGGCTTCTAAACGAGGTCACATTGATCCCAAACTGCCAACACCTAGTTATAAAATGTCCCGTTTCCCTGCACCATTTATAGGTGTAAATGTGACACTCTCTAAGTGTTTCCACCTAGTTTTAAGCAAAATTTATTCATAGTTGTTCCAGATGGATATATTATACGTCAGGCTTCAACAAGACTATCCTTACTGAAACTTCCTGCTCCTGTCGCAGGTTGACATCTTTAGTTAAATGATGCTGCATTCTGTTTTTCCTTACACTTTAAATTAATGCACAAGCTCCTTGCCAGCATCACCCTAGTCACAGAGCTCCCTTGGTAGCCAACATAATTAGCAAGAAGGGATGTAAATCATCTTAATGGACACACCAACTGCTTTAAATAAGGCTCATATGTCTCATTTTCTCCATTGTTTTCTTGACTTTGTTGGCTGCATGTAGCTTCTTATTGCACGTTGACTTTGTTTTTCATGCATCTCTCCATCCATTTTCTAACGTGATTTAGTTCACAATAATGTCAGTTACTTTTCTCAAAGCAGCATATTCATTTGACACATCAGGTGATGTATTTTACATTTACCCATTTATTTGATATTGCTGCTCAATCCTGGGGCCTTATTTATAAAGCTTGCATACACACAAAAAGAGGATTGAAATGTGCATACGGTACATCAGGATTTATAAAAGAAAACATGACTGGGGAACTTGAGTAAATTTACGGTAACACTGACCCATTCGTACACAACATTTTGTTGAAACTGGGAAATGAAGACACCGTTGGTCAAGTAGGGAAATGCAGCCAAATCACCTAAATGACAACTCATTTGTATAATAATTTATACTACAAAGCCATTATTATAATGTGCATTAATTTGATAAATATATTACACCTCAAATATGATGAATATATAGACTGTATTTCTGTTCCCTTTTAAGAGGGCCAATTTATTTTGGTTATTTGTCACTTTATAAACAGTAGGCTACTTGTTGAAACTTCTCAGGAAACTGGCCGACAGGAAGTCGGGAATATCTCCATCAAGCTTCACTCCATCATGCCTGTGCTGGAAGCCATTAACTGACCGGCGAATAGCTACATCTAGTTTTCATATGGTGTGGGTGCACATATATAAAACATAGCATGTTTCTGCAAACATAAAAAGATGATTTGCAGCAGTTTGGAGTACTATACTGCACTCATATTGCAATAAGGGCCCTTAGTGAGAATGAAACTACTTTTGTTAACCATAAGCAATGACATTCCATTAATGTTCAAGTCATCAGAAACATCTAGATTAGACTGATAACGTCATGTCTTGGTTGGCTGCGTCAGCCTGTGATTAATTTATTTTGAGGCTAAGTAGCTTTGACAGACATGATGGTGCTGTAAGTGGTGACTGGCTGAACCCTTAGTGTTTCATATGGCCTGTTCTATACATTGTAACAGGTATCATGCCATTATATGTGCCAGGTGAGAGTGGCTACCCGCTCAGATGCTGGCACCTTACTCCTTTCCCAGACACCCTCATGATGCTGCACGTCATCTTGTGAGCTCAGGCGCGGTGCACATCCAGATACTGTTGAATGCAGGTGGCGGGGTCTCGATGCATCAACTGGGAGGCTGCTCTGCCAGCAAAGGACATTCAGTAGCATTGTGATTCCAGATGTATAATGTTGATCAGCCTGCTCCATATCTGGATGTTTCAGAGCAGGTTCAAGGCGTGCTCACCTATGCATATTTACAAGATGACTGCGATTTATAAAGGGTAAATTACATAGAAATCCGCGTACGCCACGTGCGTAAATCAGATTTTTGTTGGCTTGTGCAATTTCCTGTTTTTATGGTGTGTCCATATTTTCACACTCTAATTCATGTAAATTTTATAAATGAGACCCCAATCTATGAAGGAATATTCAGACAAAATTAAATAAATAAATATTCAAAGCAAATAAACAAATATTTACCATCAAATTTCACAATAACTAAAAACACAAATGGCACATAGGCATAATTAAACGTTTCATGAAATATATTTTGTTGCTTTATGTATTTATTAAAATTGAGTTTTTTTGGTTTGTTTTAAAAGTGACCCCACACGCAACACAAAATATGCCTTGAAATGAAAACTGGCATTTTCATTTGTCAAAGCTGAGAGGGAGAGCTGTTTGGTTTTTTTTGTATGTGCTTGGTGAATCACTGTTAGAGTGTATGCAAGTCTTTGGCCATCAAGTACTGCCTTTATATACTTGAGCTGCAAACACCCAAGAGGACGATGAATTCAGGGTTTCTTGAATTAACGTAGCCGCTTCATGCAGTAATTCTGGCCAACCTCGTCATGCACTCTTATCCACCACAGACGCACAGTCACAGCTTTAAGCACGTGCTTTGCTTATTTTGTAAATCCTGTGGCTCACAGGCATGTGCACAGTCACGACTGTACGCATCCCGTCTACTGTCGATGCACCAATCAAAGCACAGAACGCACCGGAGCCCACCAACTGAATTTTGACAGGTGAAAATGGCAGTTTTCATTTCAAGGTGGATTTCGTGTTACTTGCATTGTGACAGAAATACAAAAAGGTGAGGAAATAGTTAAATGCATAAAGAAATAAGCAGCAAAAACCTATTCCATGGAACTTTTAATTATTTCTGCTCATATCATTGTATTTTATTTGTATTATGAGATGCACCAATAAATATGTATTATTTGCCTATTTATTTCTTTGATTTTGATTCTGAAATATTACTCCATATGGGTCAGGTCTGTGGTGTGCCAGAGCTTAGTATACTTTGGTAGCAATTTATGTCAAGTGGTGTGTTCTTCATCAATACCCCTCATATTCTCCCATTAGCTGGACTTACAGTGGACACAGATTGTTTTTTGGTTTTTTTTTTGTTGATCCGGAGGAGATGAAAGCTTTTATTAGTATTACTTACATATGATTCTGAAATGTTAAAATGAGTAGACACAGAGCCATCATTAGGCAAGCAAAGCTAATGCAGGAAACCAAAGGCAAACTGGGCTGGGCAACACTCAGAGTACAAAACCAAATTACATTTCTAAAATGGGTGCAGCAAACTACAGCAACCTTTCATGGGATGACATTACACTGCAGAATTGTTGGAATTATTTTATTGTGAAAATGTATTTGTAGGTATATTAATAATGTGCTTATCAATCAATTATTGCTAGATAGTGACATTTAAATGCATGAAATAACCTCATTTATGTCAAAAATGGTGGGGGGAGAGTCACAGTTTAGGACTGGTTTTGTGCTCATGGCCCTGCCTATGAAGGATCATATGAGGGGGTACCCATTGGGGAAAAAAAAATTGTTTTAATAATTTTTACTTCCTGAAACTTTAGTCTCCTTCAAAATACTCGCCATGTGAATGAATGCACTTATCCCAATGGTTTTCCCACTGGTGGAAACATTTTTGGAATTGCTGAAGAAGAACGCTGGCCAAGTCCTGCAGAGACTTTTCTTTGACTTCCTCCATGATAGAAAAACGCTTTCCTTTGAGTTCTTTTTTTCATAGGCGGGATCAAGAAAAAGTCAGACGGAGCAAAGATCAAGTTCCCCTCGTTTGAAATGCGAACAGCCCTCGTAGACCTGTGTTTTACTTGAACCTCCCTCTTTAAAAGCAGTTTCAGCAGCTGTTTTCCCTAAGAGAAAACAAAATTTAACGCAGACTTGCTGTTCTTTATGATCACCCATCACAAAAATCACAGAACACGTTTAATAAGCACCAACAAAAATTGACACAGAATGGCGTACGAACAACACAGAGCAACGCCACTTGGCAGACTGCCACAGAATATTGTAAGTATGCTACCCCTAGTGGAGAAATTCACAACTAAGTCTGGATTGTGTGCTAGGTATAGATTCTGGTTATTTTTGGGTACCCCCTCGTATGTGGCAAAATAGAATCAAATCTAATATATACAACACACTAAAATGAAGATCAAAAATATCAGTTATAGATCCTGTATAAAATCTACAGTAACTATCAAAAGAGGGGAGAATAAAAGAAAAGTATAAAGAGCCGACGCTCAATGATCACATTAACACTGACAAATGTTTGCCAATATTCCACATTTGGAAAGTTAAAACAGATGACTGACTACACCCTGAAAATTTAACTCACACTGATAATCAGTAACAAACATTTCACCACTTAGCCTGAATAAACGTTCTCAGAGAGATGAGAATTACACATCTCACCATTTTGTTGGAATGTCCCTTTACTTCTCTCGACTTTGTTTAGTTTTTCCACTTTTAGTGTTTGATTGTGAAAAGAAATGCAATGAGCTCCAAGTGGACACTTAAGTCAGTGGTTCTCAACCTGTGGGGCGTGAAGTAACACAAAGGGGGGGCGCGAAGATGTGAAAAAAAGAAAACAAGAATCAAAAATATGAAAATAAATCTGTTGAAACCAAAACAAATTAACTTAAACTACATTATGATACTAGAACAATAAATATAGAGTTAGATAAATGTCGATAAAAGTTAAGTAGGTATAATAAAATATGCATCTACATTTTTAAAAATGTTGGGGGGGGCGCGCAATTAAAACTGTTATGAAAACTCGGGTCGCAAATACTTAAAGGTTGAGAAATGCTGACTTAAGTGAAATGTAATGAGTCAGCTTTGCTTTTAAGTAAGGTGCATGGGGTATGAGATCTAATGGACATGAATTAAAACACAATACACTTTTTTATTGTATTCCATATTGGCACATGCATTGTATTCTATTAAAAATCAACAAATCGTTTAATTCCTTTTTAAATATTTACAAAAATCATGCCAAAATTAAATTCCCAACAGAAATGTGCATTGCATTTCAGTGTACTGCACAACAGAAAGACATGTTGCATTTCAGTGTATTCTCTTCCTCTATACATAGGAATGCATTTAATTTTGAAAGAGATGTTCTTCCAAAAGTGACAACACAGTCACTAAAGAAAATAAAATCCTGCATAAATTCGAGACATCAGGCAATGATTAGTGCTGCTGCCTCATTGGCACCGTGTCCTGGTTGTGAATCATATACTTAGTCACTCTGTGTATGAAGATTGCATATTCGCCCTTTGCTTGGGATAGGAAAGACATTCAAAATTTAACACATTGGGCAAATGTATTATAAATATTACAGAAATGTCAAAAAGTTCAAATTCATTTTTTTTTTTTCCCCTTCTAGACGCTTGATGTCACTCAGTGAAGATCCCAGCACTGGAGAGTGGACTTACAAGGAGATCTGCATGGGAACAGGACAAAGTTGCAATTTTCCCAGGCTGATAAACAACTATGTCAAATATATCATTTCATTTGCTGAAGATGAGGCAGGTAACTTTAAGCAGCTCCTCTGTTAGTATTTAGCCACTAGGATCATCCAGTACAAATGGCCAATGGTTCTCACGTTTAGTTCTAGTGGGCCCAACCAATTTCTCACTGTAATTGCGGCCCTTCTTAATTAAGCGAGATTTCCCAGTGTCAGTGTTATGTAAATGGAAGTTTAATGAATGTGATACGAAATGTTAAAAAAAAAGAAAGAAAAATGCCTTAAACAATACTTACATAAGTTCTACATTTTTCTAACTATTATTTCAAACTTTAAAAAAAGATTTAAAGTTCTCATGAGCCATTTTATTTTTTTTTTAAATAAATACTAGAGGGATTCGCTCGCCAAACCCCAGCCCTGTACTACCCACTAGCCTCTTTGCAGTTCTGCCGCTCGCGTATGGGGTTGTGGATGTACAATTTAAACAGAGTTTTATTTTCATGGGAATTGTTACATATGCATCAACGCAACGTATAACTGCCCGTGATTGAATTTCGTTTCTTTCTCTCAATTAAATAAAATGACTTTTTCGAATGTTTGGCTCTGAGATTTGTCTTTGCAAAAGCTATTCTAATGGCAAACTGTAAAACGTTTTAATACGAATGGCATATCAAGATCTCCTTTGTTGTCTAATGTTATCCGCGTTTGGACGTATGGATTTCTATCCATTATTGGCTGCAGAATTTCTAATACGTCTGATCATTTAGTTCTTTCAATTCTTTGTTGTTTCGCTTCTCTGTGATCATAATTAGAAACCTGACCGAATTGTTTTTTTCTTTGAAATTAAACTTGTAGTAGCTTTAATTGCTGTAGGATCACAGATTCTCATAGAGTATAGTCCTGAATCATGTAAATCTACGTTTTGAATGATGCGAACAGATTATTGTAGATTCAGATATTTTGGCTGTAGGTTTTGTGGATTTCACTTTCACCAAATAACAAATCTTTTATTTCTCACAGATACGACTTTTCATTGGGAAGAAACACTACTTCTCCCTGATGGCAACACGATTAGACAATCTATAAGTCTCCCACTTAAACTTTAAAGCCAAACAATCTCTCTATGTCAATATATTCGCTCTCTTTTTGATATTCTGTTATTTCACCGAGTAATAATTTCCTTTTGTTAGCGCTAATGCAATCTTTACTATCAGTTTTTAGAGATTTTCAAATTTTAGTACTTTCATAATCTCTAACCTGCCCTACATGTGTATCGCACCAATGTTTTTGAATCTCTTTACGATGTTCTACTTTGTCTTCTACTCTTCTACTGTTTGTCTTTTATTTCTGCCCCAGCTTGGACCTGTTAGATTTTCAATTCATCTCTTTGCACGAAGTCTCATCTCGCGGGACTGAAATTATCTCTCTGAAAAAGTCTCATCTCCTCCCAAAATTTTTTTATATAATAGAGAGATAGTTCTAGTGGTTGAGGTTTGTTACAAGAGTCTCATATTTGTTAAGTGAACGTTTGATTCATTCTTAAGCTCTCTCTCTCTCCGTCTCCAAGGCACATCAAGCTATAAACGGTCAAATGAGACACCTAAAAGTGCATAACCCTATTGATAATCTAAACTTAAAACTCCAACTCACTTTGAATAGTTTCCACCAGGGGTGTCGAACTCCAGTCCTGGAGGGCCGCAGTGGCTGCAGGTTTTTATTCTAACCCTATTCCTAATCAGCGAGCAGTTTTCACTGCTAATCAACTCCTTTTCCCTTCATTTTAATGGCCCTGTTTTTAAGGATTCAGTCCTCTGAATTGTTTCTTTTCTTCATTAAATGATAGCCAAACAGAAATAAGACATGAAACGAGCCAACAGATGACCAGCTAAATTGGGGATTCAAACGCCAACCAATTTCACTCCAACCAGTTTCTTAACGAGACGCCAATTCTTGCTGTTAATTAAACCAATTATTTAATTCCATGGTTTGTTGCTGCTCTCATCCTGCCACAGCAGACATTTTTAAAACTGTTGAGAGTTTTTTCTAAGAACACCGTCAAAATGGTTTGGTGACCTGAGAGATCAACCTTACTGAGACCTTCACCTTTCTTTATTTTCAGATATTGTGTGAGGTGAGCTGGTCATATGTCAGCTCGTTTTTTGTCTTATTATTGTTTGGCTGCTAATTGAGGAAAAAGAAACAAGTAAGGGGCCCGAGTCTGGTTAATTAAAACTAAGGCAAAAGAAGTTAAGTTGCAGCAAAAACTGGTCACTAATGAAGAAGATGGTTAGAATGAAAACCTGCAGCTACTGCGGCCCTCGAGGACCGGAGTTCGACACCCTTGGTTTCCACTATACGAGGTATAGAGAATATAAAATACCTAAAAGAACACTTCAACCAATAAGATTTAATCCACCGCCCCTCTCCCTCATTCATTGGTCAAGAGTCTTATCTTCAATTCCAAAACTCTGTCCCATGTGACCTGCATTCCCCATTTATGATGTGCACAGATTTTTCCAGACGTTTTAATTCAACAATACTTTAGAAAAAAGTGCAAGTGTTTTTGTACATTGTGAGCACACATCTGGATAAATGACATATGAATTATGGACTTTTTTCACATTGATTACCATTGTACAGTATTGGTCACCATTGACTTGTATTGTATTATAAATCTTTTTGTCTCTATTCTACTTGAAAACAGGAGGTTAACATTTTTTCTTCAAACTACACAGCGTAACATATTTTAAAAATCATTCTTAGGTGGAGTATTTCTTTAACAAATAATGAATATATAATGAGTAGATTATAATAAAAAAAAAATCAATTACAGTCTGCCAGTAATTTTTGTTTGCAACACAAAGGATTAGGAATCATTAGATCCAGTACAGTAAGTTTTAAAGAATGTAAATCGTGTGGCTTAAGAGCTCAGTTTAAAACTGAAACATTCTTAGGTCAAATTCCACTTCCTGTTCCTTACAGTACATTACTTACCCTGCCTGTTTTCTGAATGAAGGAATACACACGTCTGTTAGTGGTGCTGAAAAATTAAAGATGGACAGACTGTACACACATAGTATATTACACACACACAGTATTTCACTTTGGCATTGTTGCACCTACATAAGCTGTCAATTAAGTTAATCAAAAATTGATATGTATAAGAGTTAAAAACACTTTGTGACGTTAGAGCAATTTTAGTTAGAATTTTGTCTAAAGAGCTGCCGTGAATAAAGGTTTTCTGCGCCTCTAATTCCATAATCAGTTAACCGACAGGAGACCATCCAGTATATCAAGCTCATTTTAGTTAGCTAATAGTTAAGCTAGCCCAGTATCTCATCCAGGTGCATTTTAAAAATTATCAAGGTATTCTCTCAATAACATGCCTTGCTGGTTTGTTCTTGATGTATAGCATTTCCGGGCCTCCATTTTAAATGCACTTCCACTTTATTACCACCAGTGTCATCCAATTCTGTTGGTTTAACTTTATCAGTTTCTTTTGAGATTTTTGAACTCACCCCTGTCTTAAAATATACTTATTTGGACATCTTGTTAGCATCACATCTCTTCCTAAATGGTGTTTTTAAAAAATAATCTACAGTATGATGTTAAGGAGGATAGCTTTATTTAATACACAGGTGCCACTTTACTTTTTGACCTCCCTTTCCGAGTTATCTTTAGTACTAGGGTGTTGTGTAATGTAGTGAAAAGTCAAGCAAAATGACACCTTTTATTGCCTAAATAAAAAGATTACAATATGCAAGCTTTCGAGGCAACGCAGGCCCCTTCTACGGGCAAGATGTAAAATTTTTACAAGCAAAAACAAAAGTGAAGAGAATGACAAGGACCAAGCTGCTTTTCAGCTCTAAACATTGTATATTTACACCTTTGCCTTCCAACATTCGTTATAACTGGCAATGTCTTCATACAAATCAGAGTCAGGGGAACGAACACACATGTACTACAAGGAGCAGAGGTTTCGGAGTGTTTAACATAAGTGCACTGGATTGAATCTATGACTTTATAAGGACTTCATTAAGAACACGGGGACACAATTGGAAACTTGCTAAGGGTAAATTTCGCACAAATATTAGGAAGTTTTTCTTTACACAGAGAACCATAGACACAGTGGCTTAGCGTGGGTGTCAGCCGCCCGGGGCGGAGGAACATTTCGCCTCCCCCTTGTTTAGGTATTTCAATTTAAAAGACTAAAATATACAGTAATTCAGTGCCGCCCCCACTACGCTACGCCACTGCATAGACACTTGGAATAAGTGACCGAGTAGAGTGGTAGACAGTAGGACTTCAAAGACTTTCAAAACTCAACTTGATGTTTTGTTAAAAGAATTAAATGGATAGGACTGGAGAGCTTTGTTGGGCTGAATGGCCAGTTCTCGCCTGGATTGTTCTAAAGTCACATGGACTGCATTTACTGAACGCAAAACAAAGGACAGTTGACTATCATAAATGTACATCAAATTGTGTATACAAAGGGTATTAAGAAATGAAAGGTAGGAATGAATGTCTCACTTAAAATATTGCTGTAGATAAATCATGTGCCTCCTGTGCAGCCATCAGAGCACCACTGCTATAAACAGAGAATTACGCTCTTCCATACAACATTGATAGCTAAAGAGAAAAATGCAAACAGAAAACAAACTCTTGGTTCAGATAACTCTTTCAAACTGCTTTAAACATGTGATTTCTCTGTAACTGAGAACAGGACATCGGCTTTGTAAACACCACATGCACGGAATTGCAAAACAGTTCAGCAGGATTGTCGTCAAAACTGCTGAAGATGAAGAAATGACATAACTGGCACACAAATCAGTTAAGAGATTAAATCAGGGTCTCAACGGTCACCAGCAGGTGTAAAAGCTGCAAATAAATTTAAAGTCCAAAGCCTTAGCCAGTAGAGCACACAGCATACTTTTGAGTTAATATTGTAGTAATTAAACTATTGTTACATTTTTGTTAATGTAGGAGAACTTTACTTCCTCTCCACTCGAATTCCCAGTGCAAAGGCTTATGCTGGCGTGATCTACAAGATTGTTGACCCCTCCAGGTGAGTCTCTGTTTGACACGTCACAATGGTTCTTTTTTTGTGTGTTAGCACCTTTCAGTATTTAGCAGCTTATAGTTCTAGTACTTCAAACATGAATGCAAGTAGCCTTCTCATCTCCATTTGTATAAGACCTCTACATTATAAGGCGTAATCTTTGTTTGTTCTTATCTGCAAAGGTTTGTTTTCCAAGTTTCCGATGTGAAATGTGTCAGGTTTTTGACAAATTTTATTAAGCTGTGACCCTTCGGGTGGGTGACAGAGGTAGATTAGAGTCAGAAGTAGTAGCAAGAAATATTACAGTGTGATCTACTGATAGGGAAACTGCACCACACCGGTGGTTTAATGGTTGGTGCAATTGCCTGTCGACCAAGAAATCGGGGCTCAATTCGTGTCTATCATATTGTATTTAATGTTTTCTAATATTGAGCCTCTCTCTCATTCTTTGTTTTGGGACCAAGTCACCCCATGTAGGGCAACACTGCATATGTTTACATGCCCTTTCATAGCTCAGAAACCGGGTTTTAAAATTGTCATGTGCATCATTATTCCGGTTAGGTAAACCAGGTTAACACACGTAGATTTCTCAGCGAGTAACCCGGTTGTGTGGCCATGTAAACCTCTAACCAGGTTGCAGTTAAGGATTTTGCTGTCTGCACTTGTTCTTTGCACTCCTTTAGCCTGCACATGTCTTAGCTTTGCACACAGAGGTATCAAACAGTGGAAGCATCCAGAAATGTACGTTAACTGAGGGCAGATACCTGGGCGATTGCATTTGCCCTTCCCAATGTTTAAATAATTTGTCTTAATGTTTCAAAAATCAGTAAATGTATGTTGATGAGCTGAGCGTACAACGCTAAGCTCTGCAGCTCAGTCTCAAGATCCACAGACTCCATAGCTTGTTTTCAGATTCACGTTGATGTTTAATGTTTTGTTTCAGTATATTTTCATGACATCAGAGTGTTCTGCCAAGGGAGAACTTCCATAAGTGAACTCGCACATTTTAAGAGGGGTTTTTAAGAAATCGAGTTACGCACCTAATCCCAGTTTTGTGTGTGCATGTAAACATACTTATTGGCACTTGAGTTATTTAAGGCAATTTGAAGTTCTTCCCACCAGAAAGAAAACAAACTGCAAATTACATAAAAAGAACGCTTGCAATACTAACATTAGTCATATACTAAATTTAGTATTCATTTTAAATCTCTTCACCTTTCCATTTTCTCAGACAGGCCATGCCAAGTAACTCGGCTAGTAAGGATAACAAAAAGTAAATTGGATTTCTGCTAGATTAGCAGAAGCCATCAAACCTGGTGATTTCCTTTACCAACGTATAATTATTATAAAATTGAGGCTTCAGCAGGCAGTGTAATAGAAGATAATTGCAGAATATTTAATATCGGATCTCTCATGTTTCTTTTGCCTCAGGAGGGCCCCGCCAGGAAAATGCAGCTTTACAGCACATCCTGTTCCAGTGAAAGGAAAGCTGTATCATTTCCATCCAAGGGAGAGTAAGTACCACCAAGTTGAGATAAGGAAAGAAATTCACTAAAACAAAAAAAGTGTTTTGGCTTAGTTTCAGCATACGTCGAACATCTAAGGAAAGGCTACAAATAGACGTTCAAGAGTGTCTCGAACACAAAGAGCAGCTCATATTTCATTACACGTTGACCTATGAGAGTCTAGCATAATAAGCAAAAAAAAGGTTTTGATAAATTACACAAAACATGTATATATCAATTCTGAATGCATTGTTGATTATTTTTATAAAAAATACATAAATATCGATACTTAAAGGAGTTAAAGGTTATTTCCATGCTAGAAAAAGGTCACATTTTGATGGTTTAGCCTGTATTTTACTTCCTAGTATTTTAATATAAGAGACTAACTAGAGTATTTATTGAAATGCCTAGGACTGTCAGACTATTATTATTATTATTATTATAATTTTAAACGTTTTGTTTATTAAGATATATAAGCTTTATGTTTATGTAATTGTATTTTTATTTGTAGGACTCGTAATAAAACCCAAGCCATCTCCAGTCCCCGTTCAACCCAAGACAGCTAGCTCAGCAAACACCACCAAACCCAAAACCACCACCAAAAGCACAACCACAATCACTGCCGCCGCCACCACCACACTGAGGACAGTTACAACTGCCATTAGATCCACTACTCCTACCAATGCAAGATGGGCAACCACCACCAGAGGACTGACAAGTTACAATACCTTGAGAAGCACCACACTGTCCCCCAATGCGAGGTATGGTGTCACACAGACTCCTGTGGTGTACTACACAACCCCAGCTAAAACTCCAACCACTCAAAAGCCAAGGGTTACTTATGTCCCAAGCACTCATAAACCCGAAAGATTCACTCATTCAACCACCTATTCTACTTCCAAACAACAGACAAGCACTGGGCGGTCTACCAAACAAACAGAAGTTACACAGTCACACACAGAACAGGTCACCAAAGCCCATTCATCTACAGCCAGTCCAACGTCACGACTCACAGGCACAACTGGAAGGCCTGCAACCACCCACAAACCATACTATACACTACCAAAGACTGCAAGTAAACTGAACAAAGGACACTCGGGCAAAATGGACGGCCTAAAGGATGACTCAATTGGCAACCGCGTAAACAAGAAAGACCCAAACTCAAAGCCAAGGAAAGGAAGGCGCAGAAAACTCCGCCAAGGCATGGTGAGGTTGGCCAGTCCAGGGAAAAGGCTGGACCGTGGTAGGGTAGAAATCTTCATTAAAGGAGAATGGGGGACCATCTGTGATGATCTGTTTGACAGTAAAGCGGCAACTGTGGTTTGCCGGCAGCTGGGTTACCCATTTGCAATCAGAGTAGCTAAGCGAGCAGAAATGGGGCAAGGTAACCATCTCAGCATACTTTTGGATGATGTGAAATGTGAGGGGACTGAAAGAACTCTGCTCGACTGTCAGCGATCTAAAATTGGACAACATAACTGCTCCCATAAAGAAGATGTGGGTGTGATCTGTGGTTACTCGGAATATGATGAGGAAGAAGGGTAACGCTCATCATACCTGATTGTAAAGGGAACCATCTGGAAGGGAAAGGACCAAATTTGCACTGTCGTCTTCTCTATACTTCAAAAAGTCTCTGTTCATGATGGGGGAAAAAAAGAAACAAAACACTAACAGCTAAGGTTGCATTGAATGATGCAATTAATTCACTGTATGTTCAGCCACAAAACTACTTTAAATTTCAATGTATGCAGCACAACTTGTATTGGTTGTCACTTTTTCCTAACAGTGGAGACATGTAAAAAGAATTCCTAATGCAAGTAACCTCAAGTCAAGGCAGCTCGAAAAAAGAAAGTAACTAAAATGTTATTCTGCTTATTATGAAATTTGCACTGCTCCCATAATGGATATTTTTAATCTTTTATTTCTAAACAGTTTAGAGGACATTTGTTATTTAGCTTAAAAATGTTTCTTGCCCTTTTTTTTTTTACCAAACGAAACGCATAAAGAAAATTCAGCAACTGTGGAACATGTTGCCGAATCTGTCTTTGAATAAGAATTCTATTCTTTTTGAGCAAGTATTCATTTCAATAAAATTAAGTTTGCATTTATTCTCTGCTCCTGACAATACAATACACTGTCCAAGTGCCTTTCCACCTTAAACTCTGCCTCCCTCTGGTGGTTCTTTGAAGTAAACACCCGAACTCTGAAGTGATGATTTGGTTCGGAATCAGTACTGTTGGAAACATTATCCAGTTTTGACTTCTTTAAAACTTTGTACTCTTTTTCATTGTATCCTCTCCTAATCTGAACTTATTTCCACATCCACATTTAAAAGTGCATTGCATACAAGCAATATATTCACGGTTTTAAACACAACTCTCTGTTCAGACAGCATGGTGGTTGGTATTCTTTGTTACTTCCAGAAGAGACTGGGTTTGAATCTCAGCTCAGCTGCTATTATTTTACATTTTGTCCCCCAATGTCTGCATAGGCTTTGCTGTAGATATGCCAGTTTGTTTATTACATGCACATCAGGGTCACTGACCACCCTAAGTTGGCCCAGTCTGGGTGTTTGAGTTGGCCCTGTCACTGTGGCCCACTCAGGGTTAGATCAATCTGGGGTACCAGCTGTGGGCAACAGGGAACTTTGAATAAGCTGATTCAATAAATGGATGAAAATAATTCTGTATTCAGATTTATGTACCTACCGTCTGCAAATAAGCAAACATGTTTTAAAATCTGTACATTTTCTTGTGTATTTTTTCTATTACAGTCTTTCTAAATTGTGATTCTCAAGGCACACACAATCTGCTAATTCCAACTCAATTATATACTTAAATAAAAAAAAAAGCCAAAATAAAATAAGCAATTAGTTTAACTGCTTTCTTTTTAGAATACACTGCCTGTGGCACCACTCAGTTCAGCCCAAAGCACAAAGACCAAACATTTACTAAGCCACATAGACACGGGGCACAGAAGAGAGGATTAAGGAATTATCATCTGACATCTCTGCTTCCTAATTTGGCAATTAGTTTGGTAGACTACAGACAATCAGTTCATTTAGAAAAAGATTTGAGAATTCACCAAAAAAATCTGGGTCACAAGAAGAAGAAGTACTGAGAACAAATGCTTTTGTTTTTCTACTTCCCTAGGAGACACGTCTAGTTAAAAAGAAGTGCTAAGCAGTCATTTTCTGTGATGTTTTCGTGAAATAAATGAACTGAATAACTTTGAGAAATAATTAGTTCAGTCAGTACAAAATATTAGGCGTCGATCAATAATTACAGTTTTAATGTTCCTGGGTTCTGAGTTGTACAGTTGGAACTTATGAACAGTTCTTTTCAAAGCACACTTTATTGTTGAACTTGTAAGAGCAAATTATAGAAGTTAACACATAGCTGAAGTTGCATCTCTCACACTAGTGCCTGTATGAAAGGATATAAATACGTCAAGTTAGAGGAAGTGCAGCTTTTTCTATCCCCATACGTCTCAACATTCTATACACGCACACTAAATAATGCATTTGAAGAGAGCACAGAAATAAATTCTTTTGCCAAAAAATAATCGTTTAATCTATAGGAACTGTTAAATGCGAGTAACACCACTAACCTGTAACTGACATGTTGGAATACTCGGTAAATGAACAGGACTTATCAGGGACTTCGTAATTCACTCACCGACTCGTCACAACTTCATGTAGGCAATACTAAAATGAACATGTGCTTCATTACTACACACTTGGAAGTATTTACCACAATCAGATTTATTACTTATGTATTTCATTGATGGCGGCATGGTGGCGCAGTGGATAGTGCTGCTGCCTTGCAGTAAGGAGACCTGGGTTCACTTTCCGGCTCCTCCCTGCGTGGGTTTCCTCCCACAGCCCAAAGACATGCAGGTTAGGTGCATTGGCGATCCTAAATTGTCCCTGGTGTGTGCTTGGTGTGTGTGTGCCCTGTGGTGGGCTGGCACCCTGCCTTGTGCTGGCTAGGATTGGCTCCAGCAGACCCCTGTGACCCTGTGTTAGGATATAGCAGGTTGGACAATGACTGACTGAGTGACTGACTGTATTTCATTGATTTATTTTGCTTTTTTTGGCACAGCATCAGCACTGTGAGTTGAGTTGGTGTTTCTATGTCTGAACAAATCAGTGAGTCAATGATCTAAATATTTTCACTGAACTGAACTAAAATATTTGGTCCACAATGAATAGTGATGGGCATTCCAGTTCACCACACTGACAACTCTCTGTGAAAAACAGTTTTTAAACAGTGCTCCTTCCAAGATTTTGTTTTTTTTAACTGATAAGTGGGTGTGAAGAAAACCAAAGCTGGTACTTTATTTATGGCCGATCTTTTTTTTTTTTTGGTCCCCCTTTCAAATTACTACCCAAGTTGTAGTGGGAGATCCTCCATGTTGCAATGATCAGTGTGAAGCACCGAATCAACGAACAACAAACGGAGAGAGATTTCAGGAGCGGCACTTTGAAACTGCTGCACAGGACAGGGAGTCACCAGGATGACATCATCTGCGTGGCAGTTCATAAGTGCTGTATGGCACCCTGAAAAACGGCGTGCAGACACGCTGCTTAGAGGGAACATAGCTTGGAAAATAAACAAAGCTATGGCATAACTGTCAGCACTATATAAGCTAATGTTATACAGTAAACCTCAGCAAACTTACATTAAGGTGAGGTGAAAGGTTTCATGGAGACAATTTTAAAATACATTTTTTGGCAAGAGTTTTGTAATTGCTATTACACAAACATTTAATGGGACTGGCTGGTACCCAAAGTCTAAACTGGTCTGTAAGACATGGACCAGCTTTATACGGAGCTTCAATAATAATGAGCTTCAAAATGATTACATGACCTGGATACTGCAGTGTATGATTTCTGAATATTTCACATGTTTAAATGTATATCATTTTTTTGTCTCCATTTGAAAACTCACATTAATGTTATTTAATAGCAATTGACAATCGTTCACACTTAACCAGAGCAATAATGAAATATTCAAAGTCCTACCTGTTTAAGTCCGTGATATGAAAGAACTGTATAAAAACTCTAAAATTAAAATTTGATTTATTTAAAACATAATGGAGTTACGCTCACTCACAAAATAAAAACCAGATAGCACATATTAAAATATACCTATGCCAATCCATTAGACACTTGGGAGAAATGTATGATAGCACAGTCCTTAAACATCTTACATTTAAAAATATTAAATTCCATTTAAATATTAAATTCTTTGACAGATTCTAAGTAAAATGTTAGATTCCTTTATTTTACAATAACACTTCAACTATTCTTGAAGTCAAATAAATCAATACAAAAAGCTATTATTGCAGCAAGTATTACCATGCCACAGTCTTAACTGTAAAAAGAGTTGTTCAAGCTTAGTCAACTCCATTTCTTTATTTAAAACAAACCATTTAAAGCTTTCATCACTTTTCTGAAGTTAAATTAAACAGGTTTAATTTAAAAGAAAATTTGGCCCCAGACATCCAAAACATAATACAAATCATCTTAAAATGTATGACGATACGGACACTGTTCAACACATTTGACACTAGTATAGAAAAAGTAAAATAAAAAACCTAACTGCATTTGTAATTATTTAAAAGTGTAAACATCAACCACAAATTCCAGCTTTTACCAAGCTAGATGCAAGATCCTGTAATTCTCAGCTTTCACAGAATATCCTTTGCTTGTTGCCTTCTATGTTCCAATATGTTTGGATGTTCAAGTGCCTATGGCGGCCTCTTATCTCCCAATGGAGTCATAGGATGGTTGACTTTGTGCAAGCCTATCACGGTCATGTGCAGTTTTATCTTCGGTGCCTGCTGATTCCTTAATAATGGGTGCTTGATCTTCCTCTTCACACTGGGGCAAGTGGAACAAACCCGTCAGTCCATGCAGATCAGCCGCTTTATGGAAAGTACGCAGAACAAACAGCATCACCATTAGGCCTATGAAAAGATAAACTAGACCAAAAAAAGATGAGAAAAAATAACGATTAATTGTACTGTACACACTTTAAAAAACTAACAGACATTCTGTACTCTTCTCCCCTTCTTATTTTGGAGAGATATTTAAAAAAAAAAATAAATACATCCTTGTTAGTGACTGCTAGTAATCATGCAAGGCGCTTTGCTCACCAACCCCCTGTCCAGTGCTACACGCTAGCCTCTTTGCTGCTCACGTATGGGGATGCGGATGTACAATTTAAACAGATTTTTATTTTCATGGGAATTGTTACATATGCATCAACGTAACGTATAACTGCCCTGATTGAATTTCGTTTCTTTCTCTATTAAATAAAACAACTTTTTCGAATGTTTGGCTCTGTGATTTGTTAATTGTCTTTCCAAAAGCTATTCTAACGGGAAACTGTTAACGTTTTAATACGAATGGCATATCAAGATCTCCTCTGTTGTGTAATATTATCCACGGGAGATGGACTACATTACCTTTCTTGGATACATCCTTCTTACTACAGTAATTCTTGAGGAGGAAGACCAGACGTTGTTAACGGTTGAAGATATACTTTATAATATTGTAGTTGCTGTTTTGATCTTCCGCACGATCACCACCAACTGTTTCAACATAGTTTATTGATACGCATTTAACCAATCTGCCGTGTAACCATTCAACATTTTTGGATGCATTTAACCAATTTGATGTGTAACCGATCAACATTTTCCTCGTTTCTCGGTGCTAGGATTGCGTATGTACTCGTTTTTTCTGTTGATAACCCTTCGTGATGAAATTCTTCAATAAGATTTGGACACAATAAGTCTTCTTTAATTGGGAACTTAAAGTGAGGAAAACGTTAAAATGTATAAGAGCTGAGAGCGCAGGAAGTGTGTCTGTCAAAAGTAGTCACACGAATGAGAGCTGAGAGGACAGTGGTCTTGTTTGAAAATGTCTTGAGAGGAGGACAGGACTTGAAAAACTCTCAAGGCAAAAGTCTCGTCTCGCAGGACTTGAAAAAATCTCTCTTCCAAAAAAGTCTTGTCTCATTGATATATTTTTGCAGCTGGAGATCCACAAAGGGAGAAAATGAACCACGTATCATAAAGTAGTTTTTATTCTTGAGCTTTCAGCCCCTGCCAGGAGCCATCATCAGAGGATAATGATTAGACTTAAAAGAATCAAAGGCAATATGTAGCAAAAATGATTTGGGGGGGGATGATGTGTTTGTGGGGCTAATTCAGTGTGTTCGGGGGGGGGGGGGGGATTGTTTATAAAGTTTTATTTATTATGAGGATATTGTTCTTAAGTTTGCATATGCTGGATTTATGTCCAAATGTCTGTTGCTGGTGTTCTTGTTTGATAACCAAGATTCGGCCAGCTCTGCAGCACTTTTAGTACTGGCCTTAAATCTTACTTGTACATCGTCCCAGTTAAATGTATGTCCTGTTGGTTTAGTATGCGCATAGATCAGTGATCGTGAGTCATTCCT
>JANRMT010062796.1:86750229-86760583 GCA_026402145.1 Polypterus bichir lapradei | reverse complement strand
TTTTGATGTTATATATATATATATATATATATATATATATATATATATATATATATATATAGTATATTCATGGCATTCGTAGTCTGAATCACAATCTGATTGCATGGGTGGTTACCTACCAGTAACGCTTGTGGTTGGTCAGCAAGTCGGCTAACATCCGCCATGGTGCCCTCTTTTCAGTTGCAAGAAGCAGATCAAATAAACGAACCACACGCCGTGGCTCAATGTAAGAGGCTTTGCCTCTGACACTGACATCCGAGGTTCGATTCCTGAGACGGGGTGCAGTGAGTGTGTACGCCTGATGGGCCCAGAATTAGGGTGAAACACGTGTCGCGTACTCTTTGCATTACTTGACAGTAAACTATTTCAACCATATATATATATATATATATATATATAAGTCCTGCGAGAAGAGACTTTTGCCTTGAGATTTTTTCAAGTCACGCCCTCCTCTCGGACATTTTCTATGAATGACCTTTTGTATCATTCTTAGGAGAGCAGTAGTGTGCCTTTACTGCCCACGGTTTAAGCTACCTGAGGCAACATATCAATGAGACTCCAATGCAAAGACTGGCTTAACCGGGACAGTTTTACAAATTGATTTATCATGAAACACAAATTGAAAGTCAATGTGAGTTTTAAAATAATCAAAATCTTTCCTTCTGATAATAACAAACAAAAATAATAGAGTATGACCATCTGGGCTACAATTTACTCTTCCATCAGATTCACATTTGTAAATCTAAAGCTAAAGTAGAAAAAAGTGTTTATATGGCTTTCAATTATGGAATTAAATTACAGAAACAAAGACTGCAATCTCGGTTATCCATAAAGCAAATAAAAATGCACTTGTGTCATAGAATTATAATCCTAAAGGAAGATGCATCAGAACACCATAACACAAACAACAGCACTGCAGTCACTGCTATCCTCCACTGTACCAACACTTATCTATTTTAATACTGCCGATAAATCAAGGTAAAAACTTTTCAGAGTCACACCAGCTAATGGCAAAAGACATTGTGTTATTTAAAACAACACAAGATCAGGGGTTACATAAACACTAATTTATGCCTTTTAGACTAAATCAGGGGTCCTCAATCACAGTCCTGGAGGGCCGCACTGGCTGCAGGTTTTTGTTCTAACCCTGCTGCTTAATTAGAAATCAATTCTTGCCAATAATTTAATTTCATGGCCTGTTAGTCCTTTAACTCTGCTATGTTAGGTCATTCTCATACCCTAGATTTGATTCCCATTTCTAAGGATATCATCCAAATGATTTGAAGGCTAAAATGGATGAGTTATTCTCAGTGCTTCTCTTTTTTCTCTTCACTTTCCTTCCAAGTATTTAATTAAACCCGTAGTGCACGATAAATACACACAGGAGTAAATGGAAACAAGCTAAATGGAGAAATGCTGGTCTCTATTGTCATTTGCATCTTATTGCTAATTAGGAGCAATTAAAGACTAAAGACTACAGCTGTTTAAGACTAAAATAAGCAATAAGGGTTCAAAATCTTAATGAGTGAGACAACTAAAGTGAAGCGGACGTGTTACTTGAGCAATAAGTGCTTCTTATTAAGCAATTGGGTTGGAACAAAAACCTGCAGCCACTGCGACCCTAAAGGACTGTGATTGAAGACCCCTGGACTAAATTAATTGAATATTTCAAGCTGTAAAATATATTTTACTGTGGTGGCTCTAAGTTTTTTGGAGGTTTTACCATCCAAGAATGCTCTCTTTTCCATTAAGTCTGTGACTGTGTGATATGCAAACTATCCCAGGAATTTACCAGTACACTAACAAGTCGAAGTCACGTGTGAATGAATGGCAGAACTGAGATCTAGGGATGCTCAGCGCGGTGATTATTTTGGTCAAGACCTAGAATGTTTCCACAGCTTGTGTTCAAACAAAGCCTGAAAGGTACTGGATAGAGCATTATCAACAAGCTTATTATGTCAGATGAGTGTACATTAATACAAATGAAGCGATCATAAGATACTCGGGTGATCACATACAAGTATGCGAGCAGATTGAGTGTTTTCACAAACAGACGACAGATGTAATATCAGTTTTCTTTGCGTGGCTAGTCATTTGACAGACTTCTGGAAATTAGACTCCAAAACAAAGGAGCTATTCTCCATCTGAGCTGAGGATGATATTGCAACTGACAAGTTAAAAAAATAATAATACAACTCAATACAGTGTATTGTTGTACAGCACTCTTCAGAATATTCTGACAAACTGTTACTGTAGAAAATGTCAAGAAAATGTCCTAAATAAATATGGGGTTATGAGTTAAGTTGCTCAGTTTTTTGTTTTTTTTAAAGTTTCAACAACATGTAGGCTCTCCTTTCACTCGACTCCACACAACCCAAGAGCACCACATGAGAATGTAATCAGCCTAGGAATGTGATGGATAACCCTGAGCAGTGAGAACAAGCAAACACCATTAGATTCCTAGGTAACTCGTGAATGCCCGGGATTCTTTGTGTGATGCTGGCTAAACATTCTTAGTCCTCCTTCTGCTTTCTTAAACCCATTTTATAATTACAGGACCATAGAGAACATCAGACTATAAGAACCCAGTTATATTACACACAGCTATATTCACATTTGAAATTTTCATTATACAATGGACTACTAATTTGCAATATTTCACTTCTAACACCTCACCCCAATCTTAATTTAAATATTAAAAAATGCTAAATGTCAGGTATTATTATTTAATTGATCAATGGCAGGAATATTTTAGTCATGTGAAATTGTATGCAGGATATTTCAGAGTAAGGAGTTTCAGTGAATTAATATTAGCCTAGCCCTGGTAAAAAAAAAAGAAAAAAAAAAAAAAAACGAAAATATTGCATTCAAAAAGTACTGAGTTAGTTACATCGTACGTCTTACACATCCAGGTAACCAACGGCAATATAACTGAGGCCCACTGTCTTTGGAAATGTCCTGAGCTAGTAAACCATCAAACAAAAAGAACAGGCAACACTACATTATGTTGATGGGCTACACTTGCTAAATTCATTCGGATTCTTAAAATGCAACTCATGTGACTACGTTTATATTGTATTTTTGATGCTGAAAACCTTTTTTTTACATTACTGATTAATTGCAATATTAAAACACAACATACCTCAGGGAGGTCACAGGTTTAATGGTAGTTGGTGGGGGTATGGCACCTTATTGTAAGCTAAACTACAGATTTTAAATTAAGATATTTGAAGGAGGGCGGCACAGTGGCGCAGTGGGTAGCGCTGCTGCCTCGCAGTTAGGAGACCTGGGTTCGTTTGAATGTTCTCCCAGTGTCTGCGTGGGTTTCCTCCCACAGTCCAAAGACATGCAGGTTAGGTGCATTGGCGATCCTAAATTGTCCCTAGTGTGTGCTTGGTGTGTGTGTGTGCGCCCTGTGGTGGGCTGCCCAGGGTTTGTTTCCTGCTTTGCGCCCTATGTTGGCTAGGATTGGCTCCAGCAGACCCCCCCCTATGACCCTATAGTTCGGATATAGCAGGTTGGATAATGGATGGATGGCTGGATATTTGAAAGAAAAGGCCTAAGAAAATATTTGATGAAAAAGTCGCTGGTATAACTAAAAAGGGTTTATCCATCAATCATATCCACAGAGGCAAAGACAACTTAAAAGCCTTAAGAGAAAGTTGTTTGTGTTTATTTGGTACTTTGCTTGCAAAAACAGTTCACCAATTAAATGATTAATTTTCTTGTTAAAGTATTGACTTTATTAGTAAATACAATATAAAAAAATCTGGTAAAAGCAGGTGCTTTCAGAGAGGTGTGCAGTCATTGGTTCATACCAGGGGTCTCCAACGCATCGCTCGCGAGCTACCTGTAGTTCACAGCCCCTTTCCAAGTAGCTCGCCAATGGCTTAATGAATCCTACATAAATCTGAAAACTTGATTGATTAAATTAGGGGTGGGCGATCTTTCCAAAATTTCATATCATGATCCACAATCTGAATTGCAATCTATCTTGTCAATGTGGCATACACTTAAGAGAATATCCAGACTCAAACTCATCAAGACCTAAGTAACACTTTATTTTAAATCTCAAACAAAGTTGAATTCAATTGGTCTCTCATTCGCTAGCTAAGCGGACTTAAGGAAAACGCAGTGAAACTGGCGAGTGAGTGAGGAGAGCACCCCCTGGGGCCCAATGCGTGGATCTCAGATTTGCGCAAATAAATCGGCACAGGAAGTGAACTGTGACACATAGTGAAATGAGAGAAGTCACAAAATCAACCGGAATGTTCAAGCAAGTTATAGAAAAAGAACGATCTAAATCCGTTAAGTAGTTCTCTCATGAAAAGCAGACAGACAGAGAGACATTGGATTTTATATATTATATATTAGTAAACCTTCAAAATAATGTGCAGTTAAAGTCTCAACAGCATTTCTGGAGCTTAGTAGAGCCAGATAACAATAAGAATCTTCACCAAGCAGCTCTGAAAATGTCTGCTTTGTTTGGGTCTCCATACCTCTGTGAGTCTGACGTGAACGTCATGAAGTCAAAGTTCAGAACAAGACTGAGAGACGAACATTTAAATGAGTCCATAAGAGTGAACCTCAGTGGCTCCACTCCACCAGACACCTGCCTCTCTTGTTGACTCATCTGACTAACTAAAAAACACGTCACCTTCAACTGGACCTGTGAATAAAGTGACACAGTGACATGTGACAAAATGACAAATGAAGAAGTCATATCTGTGGATTTGGACTTGCATTGTTTTGTTTCGACAGCATTCATGTTTTAATTCAATAGTGTGAGATACACTAGAAAATGCATACAGCCATACAAAATGCACTTGTAGGTGAACTAAATATTTTGTGTGATGTTTTAATGCAAAATGTGAGTTGTGGACACCAACATTTTGTAAATGTTCAGGCCAAACAAGCTTATTCAGTTTGTTTGGGTTGAAATAAGCTATGAGAATAAACGTTAGAAGACAGGAGGAGCTCTCGGCCATTTTCATTTTATAGAAGTAGCTCTCAGGGGAAAAAATGTTGGAGACCCCTGGTTTATATTCAAGGTTAAAAAAAAACACCCCACATACCCAAGTGTTTGTTATGTTGAAAATCACGGCTCAAAGAAAAGATCTGAATTATTTTTTAGAGTGCAGGCAGAAATTTCAGCAAGCTTGATAAATGGTGACTGAGGAGATATTGGCAAGGAAATGAAAAGGTTATCCTTTTTTATTCTTGTTAAGGAGATATTGGCCTGGATGTCACAGGTTACCCTGTGATGAAACACTTCCACGCAAAAGTTAGTGAAATACATCAGGATAGAAATTGACCTACCTGAGGAGTAAGAGAAGTGAACGACTGATTTAAAAAGCATGACAACACACAAAACCACCATAAGGGGAGTAACCCGGATAAGGCAGGAACCTGTTATTTTTTTTAAATCTGCGTTTACATGGGCAAGTACACTTCTGTTTCTTTTAAAAGTAATCTTCTTTTTGTAAGTAATAACTAATGAAACTAACTAAATATGTTATGTCATGCATAAACAGTGAATTACTTTTTCTTTTTCTTTTTTTTTGAAAACTCTGCATTTGACTGGCTAGCATTTGTTATTAAATCCTAAGCCCATACATCAACCTTTATGAAACTGACCTGAGATATAGCCAAGCATAATCATTTTATAAATACACTAGCTGTGTAAGCCTGGGCTCTTAGAAACCATGGATTCTGGCACTTCAATCAATCAATCGCATGTAATATTTTTTGGGTGTTTCTCCGGTCCTGTTCAGCCTATATACATCCATCCATCCATTATCCAACCCACTATATCCTAACTACAGGGTCACAGGGGTCTGCTGGAGCCAATCCCAGCCAACACAGGGCGCAAGGAAGGAAACAAACTCCAGGTGGGGCGCCAGCCCACCGCAGGGTGCACACACACCGACTAGGGACAATTTAGAATCATCAATGCACCTAACCTGCATGTCTTTAGACTGTGGGAGGAAACCCACACAGACACGGGGAGAACATGCAAACTCCACGCAGGGTGGACCTGGGAAGCGAACCCGGGTCTCCCCACTGCGCCACCATGCCGCCCGCATATATACATTGGACTCTCAATACAACTCGGAGTCCTGCCACGTGCAAAAGTTTGCAGACGACAATGCTATCGTGGGGCTGCATCAGGAGAGTGCAGGAGGAGGAGTATAGGATCCTAATCAAGGACTTTGTTAGATGGTGCAACTCAAACCAAATACAACTGAACACCAGCAAAACCAAGGAGCTGGTGGTGGATTTTAGGAGGCCCAGGCCCCTCATGGACCCCGTGATCATCAGAGGTGACTGTGTGCAGCGGGTACAGACCTATAAATACCTGGGAGTGCAGCTGGATGATAAATTGGACTGGACTGCCAATACTGATGCTCTGTGTAAGAAAGGTCAGAGCTGACTATACTTCCTTAGAAGGCTGGCGTCCTTCAACATCTGCAATAAGATGCTGCAGATGTTCTACCAGATGGTTGTGGTGAGCGCCCTCTTCTACGCGGTGGTCTGCTGGGAAGACTGCATAAAGAGGGACGCCTCACATCCGGACAAACTGGTGAGGAAGGAATGAAGCTGGACAGTTTGACATCTGTGGCAAAGCAACGGGCGCTGAGCAGGCTCCTATCAATCATGGAGAATCCACTGAACAGGATCATCTCCAGACAGAGGAGCAACTTCAGCAACAGACTGCTGTCACCGTCCTGCTCCACTGACAGACTGAGGAGATCGTTCATCCCCCACACTATGTGACTCTTTAATTCCACCCGGGGGGGTAAACGTTAACATTATACAAAGTTATTGTCTGTTATACCTGCATTTTTATCACTCTTTAATTTAATATTGTTTTTTATCGGTATGCTGCTGCTGGAGTACGTGAATTTCCCCTTGGGGTTAATAAAGTATCTGTCTATTAGCAGTTAAGTGAGGTTCTCTTTCCTCTGCAGTTTCGTTTTGCCGATGTGCTCTCCTCTGTTGTCTATAAACGGCTAAGCCAGTTTCTCTCTCCTCGGTGGTTTTGTTTTGCCGATGTGCTCGCCTCGCTTGTGTATTAGTGGCTAAGTGACTTTCTCTTTTCTCCGCAGTTTCTCTTTGGCAACAGAGTCTCTTTCTTTAAGCTTCATGTTGCAGCCTCGCACTTCCGGACCTGACAAACACACACACACACACACACACTTCCACGCATAGACGTTTATATATAAGATTTGACCCTTTATGTGCTGTGAAGTAAATAACATCCACTCCCTTTTTACATCTCGTGATTCATGGTATGGACACTGGCCACTGAATTACGGTTTTAACAATCATATGACAGATAGCTGGATTAAAACACATTTTAGTAATATGTTCCTGTTACCAGATTGCGTGTAGCACACTCTTTTCTGATTGGCTGTGTGACTGAGTCCTGCAAAGGAGCAGCACACCAGTACTTGTGCTTCTTGCCTTGCACCCAGTGCTGCTGGGACAATAATAATGCAGGTATTTTTACTTCAATAAAATAAGTAATGAGATTACTTAATGCAGTAGTGGACATATTAATGTGTTGCCATAACACTGCTCCAGAGATTTTGCTGCTGAGCTAAGCACTGTACATTCAGTCTATCAGCATAAATTTATTGATTTCTGAAATGCTGAGACAGATTACTTCAACCAGGAAAAGGAATAATGAGATCTCCCAAGCAATTGTCTCAGGATATTCATCTTTGTGGCTGCTAAAGGCATATGTGAAGCTAAAAAGGCAAACAGAGCACAGCCGACAGTCGCAGACTACGACATTCTTAACTATAACCCGGTTAAGAGTTTACATGGCCAAATCACCAAGTTTACTCGCAAACAAATCTCTGTCTATTAAGCTGGTTTCTCTAAGCAGAAAAATGATTTAAGATGGTATACTAGAAACTAGTGGTGCAACGGATCACTGTTGACCCGTGATCCGAACCGATTCCTTTCCACGGTTCGGTCCGCACGTGATCCGAAGATCCGAGAGAAAAAAAGTTCCACTGTATTGTGCGCGTGTCTCTCGCGCACTCTCTCAACCTCTCTCGCGCACTGAACTGCAATTAAACTTCTCTCGCGCACTAACTCTGTCTCTCCCGCGCACTAATTCAACCTCTCTCACTAATTTGTCCGGTTTGCCGCTTCATACGCGTGGTCATACACAGCGGTAGCTCTTTTGGCAGAGGAGCTCGACAAACCTCCAGCATCATTTAAAAAAAAGTTTTAATCAGTAATGTAACTTTCCCTGCAGCGTCAATATGCAGCACCAACAGGAGCAGACAAATCTCCTCAAAAGAAGTCGGCAATGGCGGAGCTTTTTGGCGAGACCTTTGCACAGGAGGACATTGTCAGCAAGGCTTTTGCTGACACCATCAAAGAGGAGGTGGTATCCTATGAGGCAGCAAGTGGCATTCCAGTCGATGGTGATCCACTGACTTGGTGGAAAAGCAATGAATGTAAATACCCTCACCTTGCCAACATGGCAAGACACCATCTTGCTGTGCCTGGCACTTCAGTGCCTAGCGAGAGGGTGTTCTCAACAGCAGGGGACATAGTTACACCAAAGAGATCTACACTTTCCCCAGAAAATGTAGACATCCGCATGTTTTTGGAAAAAAAAAATTGAAATTATAAGCCCAGGTCTGCTTTGATTTCTTTCTTCGTTTTTGATGATGTGGACATAAGCTAGTTTTTATTTCTCTCTCCATGTTCAAAGTAAGAAGCAATGATGCCTTAAATTGCATTTAAAGTTGTTTTTTATTGTGTCCACATTAAAGGAAATAGTTATCATGCCCTATATTGCACCTTAATTTCTATTTATATAATTGAGTGGAATGAGTCTTGAGTTGAATGTTTTTTAATGGGCAAAAAATAATTAATTAAATAAATGGAGAGTTAAATTTGTCTTGTCTTTATTTATTTTATTTTTTTTTTGCTGATCCGAAAATTGATCCGATCCGTGACTTAAAACCGTAATCCGATCCGAACTGTGAGTTTTTTGATCCGTTGCACCACTACTAGAAACAAGGTTTCAGTGAATAACTGGGTTAAAAAAACACACACGTAAATACACTGATTGCTGCTTTGCTGTTGGCTCCATTAAGACGGCTCTCTTTCATTTTCATCATTGTTTCCAATTGTCTATACAGTATTGTTAAGTGATACCATTAGTGTAAGCAGTATGTAATATTTTTTTTGGGTGTTATTTCCTTCCTGTTCTTTTGAACACATGTAGTGAATATTGGTAGTATGAAAATATAAAAATTTGACCAGAAAAATAAATCTGAATTGTGTAGGTTAATGTGCACAGTACTTTTAATTTGAATTTCAACTTAGTTAGATCATTACAAAACACTATGATGTTTATACTCACACAAACATTATGTTTGTACATTTCAAAAGAAATTAACATTTTTATGACGCCCTAATAAATTATAACAAATATTTCTGTGATAGGCATTTAATCAACTATGTTGATGTCTCATTTTAAAAATGCCTGAAGGCTTACCACCTGAACAACTTTACCTCTTTAATATAATTTTCTTTTTTACACGCATCCTGTATAACTGGTACAGTACGTGTTTAATTACAGACTGTCAAATTTACCCAAAAGATTTTCACAACAATTTTAAATGTACCTGATTATGTAAATATTTTGAAAGAAGTTTCTTAAGTGGGAACCCTTGAGTAACACATTCTTAGGCTTTACATCATTTCATGTATTATTTGGCAGAAAATTCCAACTTCCCTAGGAATAAAGGTGTGGAATTATCACTAACACTTAGACTGAATGTGGAGAAGCAGAAAATGAAAAAAATTGTGAAACACTAGAGTGATGTGTGTACAGAATGCATAAGCACAAACGACAAACATTTTTGAAATGAAAAAATAAAAGACCAAGGCACATACCTACAACAGATATCTTATAAAGAGGATGCAGCTTTTGGCCATATTGTTCTCCTGGCACAAAGTCGCCCAGTCCAATAGTGCAGAGCGAGATGAAGCAAAAGTAGAATGAATCAAGGTAACTCCAGGTCTGCTCAATGGAGCTAAAGATCGCAGCTGGTATAACAAAAAAGCATATCACTGAAATTAAAGCCACAACAATAAAATGGACCTTGGAGGCTGCCTTGTGCTGCCACCCAGAACGCTGCTGACACCGGCCAATTGGAATGTATGTGAAGAAATACATGAGGCGTTGCACAGAGGCGGTCAGAATAAGCATGGTGAAGGGTACTCCCAGAAGAGCAAAGAAGATCGAAAACGCCTTTCCACTGTCTGATAGTGGAGTTGTGTGGCCATAACCTGTAAAGAGCAAAAAAAAAAAAAAAAA
>JANRMT010062796.1:86693891-86745229 GCA_026402145.1 Polypterus bichir lapradei | reverse complement strand
GATATGTGATTTATTTTCTTCCTTTGTGGATCTCCAGATGCAAATATACAAACCGTATCACAGACCTTCTCTTCCACACACACATACACACATATACACATACAGTATATATATATATATATATATATATAAAAATTAGTCCCAAATCAATCATTCATTCAACTATGTAGTGGGGACATTTCAAAATGTAATCTGTTAACAAAAGGTTTTACTTTAAGTCACTGGAGCACCATGGACTCTCTCTTATAATACAGTTTGCATTACAGTAATCACACCCTAATTTTAGGACCAAAAATACTTTTATTTCATCTCAAAAGCTGAATTATTTTTTATTTTCTCAAATAACTGGCCAAGGGATCTTATACCTTCCTTAATATTGGTATTCCCTCAGCAAGGAGCATGGACTGTTAAATTATCTTACAAACAGAACACTGGCATACAGTTTCCCAACTGTTTTTTTTTTTTTTTTTTACACAAAATGTAATACGACATTTAAACCTTAAACATCTGATACAATAACTTTTTTCTTTTTTTAATATTAATTTTTCTGTTTTATTTTAGTGTGAACTGTTTGTTCTGAAGTTTACTAAAACTTTTAAAATGAGAATACTTGGACTGTGAATTATATTGCATACTATTGGCTGAATGATCCTATGAAGTAAGCTGAAGCTGCAGAATTTTGGAAACTTTGAGCAAACGCAGTTACAAGTATTTCATCTGTCTGTAAAGACCGTAACTTACAAACTTACAACCACATTATTATCCAACCCAACCCCAGCAATGTGAAAGTCGTTGCTAATTGAAAATATTGGTTGGGGGGGCTGACAATACATTAAATCACTTTGCTATAACGAATCAATAATTATTATTTTGTGATGCATAGCATTGACTGGCAAAATTCACCAAAGCGTTTGTGGTGTTTGTTGGTGTCTTTTTCGCAGAATATTGTTTATTTTTAAATTTGCAATGCGGCCGGCTTGGACAAACATTTTTTTGCCTCAGTGCCTCATGATGCTTTGCAAGGTCAGTTGATATCACAGAACTTTAAGAAATGTCACGTGTGTATACTGTACGCATACTCCACTTCATATTTTACATCGCTCTCCCATCTGCTTTGCACATACTTGATGTCATCACTCCAGCCAGATTTGCGCATGCATGTATCACAATAAAATTGAAAAAAAAAAACTGCAGAATTTTCATTTGAGGAGTACTATATGACAACTATAATGAGAATATTATGAAAATGCTTCATTGTTTTGCATTGACTATTTATTCATTGTATCTTTACTGCTAGATTACACTGAGCATAGGAAAGGCGCTATATAAATAAAATATATTATTATTATTACTGTTATTATTACAAATAATTTTATGTCCCTTGCTATGTAGTGCTAATCAGGGGTCTGTTCCAGAAAGAGGGTGAAGTCAGGGAATGTTAAATTACCAGACCTGTGCAAGATCCCAAGGCAGGTGAAACTTTATTTACTGTATTTCATCACCACCAGAAACCCTGTGGACGAAATAATTTGCTTTAACTTCTCACCTACCTGAGAGTGATCTTTACTGAAAGGAAGATACATTACTGGAAACAAATCGTGATCAAATCTTTAGATCAGTAAGGCTGTGCATTTGCCGTTCCTGGACAGTTGGAATGGAAGCTTTATCCTGTGTAGGTTTTTGGTGTGCCAGAAAGCAACAACACAGCACAATAAACAAGTTAAATTACCTCTGTGTTGAGAAATGAAGCCATCTATGCAGAGCTTTAATTTATAGTTGTGACAGTATGTGTGGAGGTGTCCTTTTTTTAACTTAAATAATTTATGAGTTACATGACAAACGTTTCTAGGAATATTTGGAAAGATAAAGGACTTAAATCTTGAATACAAATTATTTTTGGAAAAGCTTCCCTTGCGTGTATATAATGTTAAACATATTAACATAACAGCTTTTCGTGTATCATTGGCTTTGTAATCCTACAGCTTTTATTTTTCCCTAAAATCTTATATTGTAGGAAATAGATCAACATCAAAATCTGATGACAGATGAGCCTTAGAATCAAGCAAAACAAACTGAAATTAAAAATAATGGTGTTTTTTCAGAAGAGAAAAGTTAAATGACAAATAGGATGTTCCCTCACTTAAGGGTTAAGACAGGATATTTTATGTTTATGCATATCCTCTGCTAATCAACATGTTTCATAAGCAACTCAGAAAGCCACAGGAACACTATATGGGCATCCTGTACTTCCTCAAAATGAGGTGAAATATCATATAATTAAAATAGCTAGTTTCACAGTGAGAGACTCTGAGCAAACTAGTATAATTTTTCATTTTAAGGTAGACTTGGATATGAATTGATATGTGCAAATAAGGTCATATAAAAAGTAGGACTGGTTATAAAGTACAGTTGGGCAATATGACCGCAAATGAATATTGACAAAATTTAACACATTTAAATCCATCAATCCATCCATTATCCAACCCGCTATATCCTAACTACAGGGTCATGGGGGTCTGCTGGAGCCGATCCCAGCCAACACAGGGCGCAAGGCAGGAAACAAACCCCGGGCAGGGCACCAGCCCACCGCAGGTCTTGTTTATTTATGGAATATTTTAACATGCTGTACAAAGCACATTTAAAATAATGAATATGAAATAGATTATATAATGCAAACTAAATCTATGTTTCTTATGTCTTGTACATTTTCAACAAAATCATGCTAGAAATATGTATCTTCTAAAAAAAGAATATATATATAATACTTAAATTCAAGTAAATATCATCTGGTTTACTATTAAAAAAACACAATTAATTTTTCATATCTTTGTGAACTTTTAAAACTAAAGTTTGAAATAGTGTTACAGTGGTAGCAGCTATTCTGCGGGGAGGCACAGTGACACGATAGGAGTGCTGCTGCCTCATAACAGGGAGACCGGGTTCAAGTCCCAGATGCTCTGTGTGTGTGTGTGTGTGTACAATATACTGTCACTTTGTCCAGGAATTTCTCTCTGCCTTGCACCTGATGGGACAAGCTGAAATTTGTTTATAGCCCTGCACTGGATAAGGTGTAGGAAATGGAAGGAGATATTGTTGCTTTGGGAAGTCACTTTGGCTATGAGTGCATTTGTCAGTTTCTATCTTTTTTTAGTTATGCACTCTGTGTATTCCACAACATTGTTGTGTTTCATGTTTCAGGTAACAAAACAAGCTGCTCGTGTTACGTTTAGTCGCAGCATCAGTTGACATTTGATTTCTGTTTGAGACACATTGCATCTTATTTAGGTACCAGCTCATCTTCACTTGTCTCTGACTCTTCCCTGGTTCATCTGGGAGCTCATACTGTAAGTGCTTTGTTTGTTTGTTTTTATATTTTAAGGGGCAGACTAAACAGACATCAGGAAAATTAGTTAGGTAAGTGATTATAATTGTTGTTACAGATATATTTTCGGTTTATTGTCCCTATTACAAAACACCATTGGGCCTCTGTGTAAACCTGCAGAATATTTATTAAGTTTAAGACTGATACATTACATTTTATATTTCTCTCAACCAGTAATTGTTCTCCTCTATCGCTCACTAAAAACATACAGTTGAATAGACAGGACAAAACGAAGGTTTAAGGCTACACTACAAGTTTTAAAAAAAAAAAAAAAATCTACATCCCAGAGGAGGAGGAGGAGGAGGAGGTTGGGAGCATACGCCGATTACAGCACTTCGCCGCACCCACCACACAACGAACCACCCGGATTGAGATCAGAGTGCAGCCGTACAACGGGTGACACCTCAGCACCACACTGAAGACTGTGAGGTTTTTTACAGCGGCTGGAGTGCCAATCAAGCTTTCCCCTGCAACTTGGAGGAACTGCTTGCAAAGCTGGGTGCAGATTAACGTCATACCCAGGACAAAGCAATTGCAGGTTAAAGGCCTTGCTCAAGGGCCCAAAGGAGTAGAGTCACTTCTGGTGTTTAACAAGATTCAAACCGGCAAGCTTCCGATGGCTTGTGCAAATCAATAGCCTCAGAGCCAGCACTCTAGCTACAGAGGAGTTGCCATATTTTAAATAACAGATTTGACCACTGTTGAGTAAACATATAATCGAGAATTCTTCCAAATTAGACAAAAATTAAGGAGCCGAGTTAATGTAAGAAAAGTAAGTTAGTCCCAAATGAATACTGGAATTAATTTACAAAACAGGTAACAATCTGTGACAGGAAAAAGTTCACTTAGCTGAGGGGAAGCAGAACCTGCAGTCTGTAATCCCCAGCATTCCAAGCATGTGTTCCAGCCATGACATCTCAAGTAGTACTGCTGCTGGGACAAATAGCAACCTTTCAGTTAAAACACAGCACAACTATGCTGAAGGAGTAACAGTCAGTTAGTGTTGACAATTCATGCAATCTTTGTACCTTTTCCAACTCTGTGAGGTATTGCATCATCAAAAACTCCAGGGCCCTCATGTATAAACGGTGCGTATGCACAGAAATGTTGTGTAAGAACGTTTCCACGTTCAAATCGCGATGTATAAAACCTAAACTTGGCGTAAAGCCACGCACATTTCCACGGTACCTCATACCCTGTCGTACGCAAGTTCTCCGCTCAGTTTTGCATACTGGCAGCACCCAGCGTCAAAGCAGTGCTACTGTTCCTGTGTGGTTATCCTTTCTTTTTTAGATCCACATCCCTGAGGCAGTTTTATAAATACACTGAAATTAACCGCATACTGTTTATTAGTTTAATGCATGTGATTGTAATTAACCTGTAACAATATGATGGTCCAGAGAATGGTCAAACTATTCTAAATACCATAACTGCTTTAGCGTTGTTACTCTCACTGCACCTTCTTCTTCTTTCAGCTGCTCCTGTTAGAGGTTGCCACAGCAGGTCATCTTTTTCCATATTACTCTCACTGCACCACTCGGAGTAGCTGATCGGAAAGAGAATTATCAGTATACAGCATCAAGCACACGCTGCCTCAGCCATTCGCAATTTGAACTGCTGTCATACGGCAAACACTTCAGAGCCTTTCCTGTACGGACCTCGCGGTTTAGAAACAGTTTCATCACAAAAGCTCTAAACGCACTCAATCAGTCCATCAACTGTCTCCTTGTAGAACTGTTTGACTTACTGTATAAGTACAATTACCTCACTGTAAACTTGCGATACAGTTATAATATTGCAGAACCTGAGCCACTTTATAAAGCGTGTATTTACATTTGATGATATCATTTTTAAGATAAAATGCAGCAAAATATGTTTATTATATTATACAGATAAAACTTTAACTTCAGTTAAATAATTTATATTGTTAATAATTAAACATGCGAGGACACGGTGCCACAGCGCTAGTTCACGGATTGTTCCTGCTTCGCACTGTATTCTTGCTGGGACTGGAGTGACACTGGAAGGATAGAATAATTAAACACCTACTACGAAGATATTTCAATGTTCCTTAAAAGTTTTGAAGAATCGGCGTTCTAAGCTTACAGATGGCTTAATGTCTATTACAGAGCTGATTGTGTGGCGAAGGAGTATTTAGAGAAAGAAAAGTAAGGACAGGAATTGGGGTTAGTGAGTTTGAAAGAGACAGTACTGTTGTAATAAAGTACAGTAATTCCTTGTTAATCGCGGGAGACCAGTTCCAAGGCCGGCCGCAATGACTGAATTTCCGCAAAGTAGGGACACCATATTTATTTAATTATTTAACGTGTATTTGGACGTTTTTAAACCCTCCCTGTACTGTTTACAACCCACCCTTTACTCTATTAATAACAGGGACCTACCTAACATTTCCTGGGGCACCTCTTCCACGGTTTCCGAAGGTGTATCCGTAGAAGTAGTAGGAACTGGCTCTTTTTTGCGAGGCCGCAAAAACATTGTGATCGGCAGTTGCTGCCGCTGCTTCTTTTTCCGGTCGAAGAGCAGCTTGTAGGCAGTCATGACGTCATCGACCTTATGGCAAAATTGGACCGATCGAACGACGTTTAGGCTCAGCACCAGCCTTGGAAGAAGGAGCACGTTTGGGAGCCATTGCAGGGGGTGAAAATTGAAGCGAAGTTCAACACAAAGAAACCACAAAAAAATCACACACAGTACAGTGTAAAGTAAACTGTTCGGCGAGAAAGCTTGAAGCGAAATGGCCGCGACAGAGAGACAAGGGGAGATGCTGTGGGATCTGGGCATCAGTCAAAGCCCCAATCAAGGGCCCGATTAGAAAGCGGGAAGCTGTGATTTGTCGTCTCCCTCCCATGTACCAATCACAGCCCGTGTTACAACACACTTAGTCACCGAACTTGTTTTGTTGTTCTTAGACTAGGAAATACTACTACTATATTTAAAAACCCGCGAAGTCGTGAATCCGCGAAAAGTGAACCGCGAAGTAGCAAGGGATTACTGTATTTCATCGAAGGTCACGCACAATCACTGCGCCACCGTGTTCCCATGTTTAATAACATGCTTTAACGCCTATCATCATGAAAATGATATCACATATACATCTCAGTATTTTAATTATTCAGAGAGCTGTAATATCACGAATGTATTGGATTCTGTGTCCTGCACAGATTTATGCATCCGGTTTTTTTGTGCATAAGCACATTTCCGCTTTTGTGCTTACGCCATGTTATAGTGTGAATTCTACGCACGGTGTTATGCATGAGGCCCCAGATGTTTAAGCACAGGGGAAACATACAGTAGTGTCACACCAGTGCTTCCTGGCAGCAACGCAAGGGATTCTTGTTCTTTTGTCTCTCTTTTAAGTAGCTCCCTGTCATGAGAAGGACAGCTTGCTTAGTCATACTAATAAAAATTGAGGTGACTTTGGCAGGCTTTCCGATTTTATAGGCTCCTCCGCAGCTGGTTCAGAAGCTGCTCATTTGAATGCAGAAATGGCAGCTCACAGTGTTAGTGTCTCATCAGTGATGCCACACCCAGGCTGATGCGACTTGTCAGCACTGTTACATTACTATACCTTGCCTTGGTTTATTTTCGTTTAAAATGAGTTTTGTGACTTAAAGTACAGTAATACTGTTTCACTTTGATTTTATTAATAACTTTGAAATGTATTTCTAGAAAGTAAGCAATAAAGCATTATGTATTTTTTCAGATATTTCCATTAATGCACACTTTCTGTGCAAGTTGCGATTTAAGCAAAACCCAAATACAAAACTAGTCTTTAAATTGAGGGCCGCATGCATATAGACATACTGTATACATACCCATACTGTATGTAATAACTACATAAAATTCAAGAAATAAAGGAGGGACTCAAATGTAGTTTGCACAACATTATACATGATGTTGAAAGCAGGATGATCATAATGATATTGTACAATAACCATAAAAGTAAAGGAGCCTTAAAGAAGGTGTGTGGAAAAGGGGGCATATGAACATATGAGGGGTCTTACGAGTGGATAATCATATGGGGAAAACAACAGCAGTGGGATGTCTTAGAATATTAGATTTCACAATTTAAGCTGGTAGCAAAATCTTTAAAATGCCAGTACAAAAAAAAAATGTTTTCATATGTGTGGCTGAATTGAGATTTTGCAATCATATTCCTATACATTAGGATTCTAATATAAAAAATATTCAAAGTTGATCACACCAAGTTTAAATGCAACACAAATACAAACAAAAATTGCTCAGTATTTTCATTTCCTGCTACTTGGATTTAAAATAGTAAATCTTTTACTATTTAGTTAAACTACAATTATTAATTTTCAAAATATACATTCACTTTTGTGGATGTAGAGATCCACAACAGCTCTTTGTGACACTAAACCACACAAGCAAGTAACAAAATGAATGGATGCATTCTTATCCAAGTTTTTTAAATCTGCTAATAGAGTTGTAATGCACTTCATGCTGTTTTGTAAGAATTAAGTGAATGGGACTGGCAAGCTTTGTTGCTCTGAAGGGTCCAATTATGAAAGTCTAAGCCACAGACATGATCCCCTCTGGATGAACACCATCCGTCACCGGGCATATTTACACAAACTCCTTCCTTTGGACAATATACAGCTGCCAATCAGATTAATATACACATCTTTTGAATATGGAAGGAAATGGGTGAACCCGGAGAAAAACCCAAACAGCACAGGTAAAAAGTGCAGACTTCACAGACAATCATCTGGCTGGATATTGAATCTATGTTTCCAGATTTCAGAGGCAGTAGTTCTAACCACCATAGCATGGCATAAATAATATAAAAACGTATGAGGTAAAGAACAATGGCTGACTAGTTGGTAATGAAAACAGGTGCACTAGAGATGAGCAGATATAGAGAGAGGTTACAAGTGTGTCCTGATACAGCGCATTGCTGCACCCACCAGCTCAGGAGCCGAAATTAGGAACTGAGCACAGCCATGCAACGGGTGACACCGCAGCACCACACCTTTTTTTTAAAAAAAACAATGGCTGGAGTGCCAATCCTGCCACCAACCCCCTGAGTAAAATTGAGTGACCTTATTAGTGATGCTGCACTTTCCCATAATACAGGAAGAACACAAATTAGTACAAGGCTAAAACTAACTCAGATATCCTAAGGGTATGCATGCTAGGCTCAATGGACAACATCTTTCCATGGTTTGGCTTTAGGTTTTACAGAAAGAACTTCTTATTGGGGGAACCATAAAATGTGGATTGTATTGTGGAGTGGGATTTTCCCCAACATCTCAGGAAAACATAAAAAATTTTACTGACATTGTAAGATATAAAAAATACATTTTCAACAAGAAGAACAGGCAATGTATTGAACATTAATAGAAAGTGCCCCATTTATGAACAGTGTCCTGTGGCAAATTAATATAAACCATGACGGTGAAAAAATAAATTAAATTTCGAAAGTATCAAACTATTCTTTAAGAAACTTTGAGGAAAGAACCTTGGTAATTAGAAAAATGCCACACAAGAACTGCAATGAATAAACCATGTATTAGTGCTGGGTGGTATACCAGTTCATACCGAAAACCATTTTTTATTTTTGTTATGATATGAATTTTTCTTCTACCGCAATACCGGTTTAAAAGCCTAAACAACATTCGGAACGTGGCGCAGCGGGAAACTGTTTAAGGGGGACCTTTTTCACTGCTACACCGCTAAACATGCATGCAACGGAATACATGCGTTAGTGGAGGCATTGAGCGGTGAAAATGGACAGAGAACATTCAGAAACTGAAGCTGTAGCAGACAATAAAGTTGAACATGATGACAGAAGAACTTTTGCCGAAAAAAGGAGCCGCGTCTGTTGTCTGGAGATACTTTGGTTTTAAAAGGTCGGATGTGGACCAAACAACTATTTACTGCAAATGCTGTCGAGCTAAAGTTGCCAAACGAGCAATTTGCTGCACCACCTTAGTCGCAGACATGCTTTGGAGTACCAAGAATGTATGGAACTAAGATGGGCACCCTCCACGTCCTCAGGTAAAACCGAAAAAGCGAGAGGACACTCGAGTCAGATGTCACTTGTAGAAGCGTTTGCTAGAGGTAGTGCCTACGACAAAGAGAGCAAGCGGTGGATCGAGATAACCAACGCCATTACAATCCAGATAGCTAACGTGTCAGTGGACAGAGATTGTTAACATTAACAGAAAGTGTAGTTGGTTTACAAAACATATTTACTATTTATTCCTTTTCTAAGACATGTTCAGTGCAATACAACTTTTGACAAGCACCTCTGGATATTTTACTAAGGCTAAATGCCTCTTTGGATGGTTGAAAATATGTTGACAAAATTACAGTTTAAGTTGTTTGCAAAATTTGTTCAATAAAAAGGTTATATATTTTGACTGCAACTGTCATGCAATGTGATTCCTTCTCTTCATTAGTGCCACCCCCTTGAAAACTATCACTTTATGGGGCCATGCAAACCTGTATTAATACTTGTGTGCATATTAAAATTTTTTTTTTTGTACAATTCTCATGACAGTGGAATAGGTTATTCTTAGCCAATCTACTGCAGTAATTGTAGTGGAAAATGTGGTTAACATCCACTCATGAATGGGGAAAAAATACTGTAGAATACCATGAAACCAGCATAATTTTGAAAAATACCGGGATATTGAATTTTGGCCATACCGCCCAGCACTACCATGTATCATACAGCTTAGCAATGTGCAGTATTCAGTGCAAAAGCATGCTATTCAACTATCATTGTGATAAGTTTATAAAAAGACAATTATTAAAAGAAAAACACATTTTAAAAAATTATATATTGTAAATGAGACATCTGAGATAAGATTTAATGGGAGGTAAACTACAGAAAAACACAGCGCCCAAGAATTCAAGTTAGCATCCTAGTTTTAGGCCTCTCTATACAAATGTTTGTTCCCTCTAAAAAAGAAGCAGTACTGAACATAAATATTGGTTAGTTATGGGGAAAAATGTTCTTTGATGGTGAATTTAGGAAAAGAAAAAAAATAAGCTAAAACTGCATTCAATTGGCTTTGAAAATTGCTTGGCTACACTGCTGAGTGAATGGATGTCTTTGTTTCTCCAGTAACACTCAAAGCTATTAACGTCAGAAAAAAGAGAACGGCTAGCAACCTTTCCAGATGAGAGAGTCATGTATATGAAAGCATATGTAGCACTGGTAAAAATTGATATGAAATACTGAATTATATACAGTATATGCTGGTTAGCTAATGGCACTCTCCCCTTGTAGAGGATATGCACAATGCGATTACTGTGAAATTCTAAGAATAATGTTAAAACATACAGTAGATATGCAAGCAACTAGTTTCTAAGGCTAAAAGGCAATAGTGACAGAAAAGTAATCAAAAAACTAAATCACAGATGCAGAACATATTCCTGATTAATGTACAGTGCATAAATATTATAAGATAAAAGGGCAATAGTAAATCAGAAAGGTGGACGTGCTTACTGTATATGGTTACAGTTTGTATTCTACCAATATTCCTATCATCAAAGGTTCATGCAGATATAATTAAAAAGACTAAATTGCAGACTACATCATAAAAACTGACAGACAGAAAACAAGAAAGATTATGCCTGGTTTGCTGCAGTGCATTGCTGACACAGGAACACTGTGTGTAATACAAGACACAAGTAAGGTAAGTCATGTTATTTCTTGACATGTGGGCATTTGCTCCTATTCACTGGGCTTTATAAAGTTTACATTAAAAAGAAATGAAACCTTTCATTCAAATAAAGAATCCATACTGTGCGGAAGGTAACTCACGATGAAAGAGCAAGATCCATTTTATTACACATGCTGTAAGGATTGATGGTGTTTGAAACTGAATGTTCATGTTGTTGAAACTCTTTTAGGGAAAGAAAAACAGGATGAGACAGTGGGGACACTGATGTATTCAAATGAACTCACTCTCATTTATTTCCTTTTTGTGCCACAGGTCTTTGTAATATTTATACTGATATGCTTAAGTATATGTTGTACTGTTAAGAAACATGTAAATGAACAATTCTAATAGTAATTTTATTTGCTAAACATTGGTGCATTATAATTAGGCTTATTTAAAAGTAACCTCAAAATCTGTTTGCATTAAGCAGTTTGTATGTAATGGTAAGTAAGCAACTGAAAATACTGCATTATGCTAAAATGCTGTCAAATTAAAAATAATTATTTCATAAAAAAATGCGCATTCATTAAATTGCCTGATTGGATGAAGGCATTAAAGCTGAAACAATGAGACTGAGGGTGTAGACTGGCAAAAGAAATGAGGGGTTTATTTTAGGCTCCAGGGACAACTCTCTGGACAGGTCAGAAATCCATGAAGATTTTAGTGTATAGCAGCGTCTGCTCCAGATTGAGAGGAGCCAAAATAATGTGAGCATTTAGTACAATTTTTGATAGGAGTGTGTACAGCAAGTATATTGCCAGAGGTGGCCGACTATGAGAAGATACACAAGTTGCAAGAACTCAATTTTTTATCTGATTTGGGAACACCGGGGAATTATCCACAGAAAAAATAAAAGGTATTTACACACCAACTTTGGTTAAAGCAGTTGTTTTTTCCCATATTTTCTTTTGTTTAGATAGATGGCGAAAATGCCTATCATAGTCTGGTCCTGACAAGAACGACCAGAATGAGACCCTTTAGAAACACTGGTCTCAGCATGCTACCAAGCGGAGCATTTCAAGTGACGCAAGACTGGAAATGCTGTTCATTAAGAAAAACTTTGTGTGAGCTGTGGTAGTTGCACTGCACCATTTGTTCGGGTAATTACGCACTCTCAGCATAAACAAAAAACACGCATGCAATTTTACATACAACAACTTGCACAAATACCAGTCAATCACAGCAATCCTAGCACCTCAGTCAGCTTATATCTCTCTCACAATTGCATGATCATGTTTATGCAAAAAATAAATAAAACAGATAAAAGGTGCAAATTCACTTGATCAGGTACTCACACCACATACAGAATTGGCAAGATACTGGACAAATGCCCTGTGCAAACGACAATCAAACCCTCAAAAATGATGGGGCGTCCTCTCAATACAACCAGTTTTTGGGCACAATGCAAATGCGATACTATGAAGTAAATGTTAAATAGTCCAAAGTGAACATTTTAATCAAATATTTACAGGTATAAAGACATTAGGTGTGTGATTTGAGAACCCTAACCCTAACTAACAGTGGATATATATTCATATACTAGTTTCCTGGAGAGTCAATACACAACATTATACAATGAAATGGATTTCACCTGATACATCTACTGTCGTTTGAAGAAATGGAAGTGCATCACCATATGCCCTCAGCAGGGCTTGCCATCTTCTGTAGATTTGCCTCAATGAAACGTGTCATTTCTGTAGCATGCAAAGTAGTACATCATTTTCATGTACTCTTCTAGTTTTCAGATAAAAGGCATTATGCTCACAGAGCCGTGTTTGATAAACAAACTACATAGTTATTGCAAATGTAGTGATGTAGCTCTTATCAAGCATTCATGATTATTTTTCTGGGGAAAAAAAATATTACACAGAACATCCATGGGGGAAAGTTGGCTGTGTAAAATGCAATCAAAATAAGCAGAGACTGAAACAAAGTTATCTTCTAATTTGGCACAAAGCAAATGAATAATAAGTGTGATGATGCCCCAAGACTGCTGCCATAAATTGGGAAGTTTGGCTTGTCCAGCCCTTTATCACATTCTCAGTAGAACAAGTGGACAAATTGTGAGAAGTCAGAGCCTTAAAAATCTCCATGATCACCTCTGAGATTACTGTATTTAGCAGACAGGCAATACTTACTTATGTTGATTTCTCTTCAGGCTCTCTGAATCAAATATCTATTACACAAATATAAAGAGTGAATAAGTTACTGCAGGCCAGGCCTGCCATTTTATTGGGGTATACATGTTTACCTCAAGATTGCATATCCAGCTCAAGAATTTGTCATATTTAATATTCAAGGCAGTAAAATTGTAATTCTAAAAACTCTGCTTTCTAAATAAATGCACATTTTTTGCTTTTTTAAATGATCATTCTTTAAACACTCCATAAAAGTGAAAATTTACCATTGTCCTAGAGCAGGGATGTCGAACTCCGGGCCTGGAGGGTCACAGTGGCTACAGTTTTCCTTTTTAACCCTTTTCCTAATCAGTGACCAGTTTTCACTGCTAATTAACTCTTTCCCTTCATTTCAATGGCCCTGTTTTTAAGGATTCAGTCCTCTGGATTGATTTATTTCTTCATTAAATGACAGCCAAACAGAAATGAGATGTGAAAGAAGCCAACAGATGTTCAGCTAAACTGGGATTTCAAACTCCAACCAATTTCACTCCAACCAGTCTCTTAATGAGAAGCTGATTCCTGCTGTTAATTAATTCAATGGCTTGTCTGCTGTGGCAGAAAGAGAGTAGCAACTTTTCCAAATCAGTTGATTTTTCTGTTTTTTCTAAGAACTCCGTCAAAATGTTTTGGTGACCTGAGAGATCAACCTGACTGAGACCTTCACCTTTCTTTATTTTCAGATACTGTGTGACGAGCACAGGTGAGCTGATCATGTGATGGCTCATTTTATGTCTCATTATTGTTATTGGCTACTAATTAAGGAAAAAGAGACAACTAAGTGGCCTGAGTCGCGTTAATTAAAACTAAAGCAGAAGAAGTTAATTAGCAGTACAAATGGCTCACTAATGAAGAAGATGGTTAGAATGAAAACCTGCAGCACTGCAGCCCTCGTGGACCAGAGTTCGACACCCGTGTCCTACAGCATCAAGTACCAGGACTGAAATAATGAGGCACAGTGGTGCTGTTTAAAAAAGTTAAAAGGAGACTAAATATTTATTAAATTGCTTTGCAATGTACAGACAGAAGGGAGGAGTGGTAGCATTTGCTTGATTTTGGTCTAAGGATCTGATGCAACAAAAATCCTTATGATAAACACATTAAGTGCCAAACAGTTATAAAAACTGTACAAATGTACATTTTCCAAATAAACTGGCTTTCCTACAAATCACTGAAAATATCAAAGCTTAAATCAATTTAACTTGTTTAGGCAGGTTAATAAACACAGTTCATAATTCAAAGAAATTGCTCTTAACTACAGGGTATGAAATTCTGCACGGGATTGTAGGTATCCTGCACAAATGTAGTAATTCCAAATTCATATTTTTAATGCACAAATTTCCTGCATATATTTATTTGATAATCAATGATTCTTTCTTGCATGTTGCAAGAATATCCAGTGTCTTTTTAAAAGAACCATTTTATAATTGTGCATAATTTACTATATATATTTTTTAATTGCTTGCATAATTGCATAGGATGTCACATACCTGTTGCAGTTACTCTTAACCAGAACATGGAGCTGTGGAATTTGGCAGTCTGATCGACTGTTTAGTGGAGATGTGCTGGAGTCAAAGAAGTGGGTGGTGCGTGATGCCACGTGTTTAAACTGTGCTTTAGACAAAAAGGGACTCAAATTTGTTACATTGAAGGCCACAATCTTGTTCCAAAATTAATTTAAAAAAAAACTGGGTAAGTGACTTGTATTTTTAGTGAATTCATATTCAGTTTCTCTATTTTATTTGACTTGCTGATCTCTGACAATTAATGGCTGCATTAGGGCGTTTAAAGACATTGTCATTTCCTTAAAATATTTATGATGGGCTGATTGCCTTCAAGCCTAAATTTGAAAAATAAATTCAGTGACACATACAAATGAATAAGAAACAATACTCAAGGATAAGAAAATAAGAAGAAAATAAGCATGTCCATAGCTAAGGCTGCCACCTAACTCTGACAAGGATGACAATTTAGTAGAAAAACTACAACACATTTCGCTATGATACTACAAATCACATTTACAATCTTACATTACTTTAGAAATAACCTCAGATTTTGTGCATCAAGTTATGGTAACCTTTAAAGTAAAATAGGTTAGGTTCACTGGCAAACTAATAATAGTTTCATTGTCAAACCCACGTTCCCCAATTCAGAGGAGCACAGAACAAGATCCTATCCTGGTAGCACTGGGCATAATGGAGTAAAAGGGCCTGGATAGAGTATAAATCCATCGCAGGGTCCACTCATGCACACACTCACACTCATACTGGGACCATTTAAACAGATCTACAAGGCTTTGAGAATGTGGAAGGAAAACTGGAATAACCGGAAGAAAAACCACAGGGACACAGGGTAGACATGAAAACTCCACACAGACAATCAACTGCTGGGTTTAAGCTTAGTATGCTGGGTTTATAACATGCCAGTGCTAATCAGTTTGCACTACTGTGCTACCTGTGCTAAGAATATTTTATATATATATAAAACAGCATTCACTCCATCAACCTTATACTGACTGCTCAGTTGTCTTAAAGCTGCAGAAAATTATAATCTGACAGAAAAAAGAGCATAGTATGGATAAAATTGCTTATTTTTCTCATTATATTGTATTTTACATTCTGTAGATTTTTTGTTTTTCTCAACTGATGCAATTTTTTTACCTTGGCAAGTCTGGAAATCTTTACATTCAAAATTAAAGAATTATTTCACTGTACAGTATTTAAAGTTAAAATAGGGTTAGGGTTAGAGTTAGGGTTAAGATAAATTATTTGAAAGACTGATTGATAACATGATGTACTCAATTCTTTTTGATCTACTGTAAACATCTGAAAGAGCAAGTTGTGACATAAAAAAGGTTGAAATATTAGCATCAAAGTGCTTTTTAAATTGTTTTTATCACTGACCCCGCCATCCCTCGTTGAATCTGATATCTCCTGTTGTGAAATCCCCAATTTCAAAGGTGATTGTCAGGCACTGAACTGCAGGTATGTGGGTATAAATCAATGTTCTGCTAGTCTGTGTGTTGGCTGTGCATTATCATCACTTGTCAATATGCATCGTTGATAGCAGTAATTTTACAGACGTGACAACGGCAGCTCTATAGATTCTTTGCTTTGTTTGATGCAACCTTTGGTAACACGATACACTTGTTTTTTTGTGTTTTTTTAACCAGAGTTGGTCAGCTACAAAAAAACAAAAAAAAAAAATCATGAACCAAACTATACAAAATTACAAAACCTAAATGTAAATTTGTATTTAAGCCCTACAAGTGCAGTGATCGATATTTCCTGAAACTGCTTAGCATTTACTGCTTCATGGATGTCACAGAAGGCCCTGCACAGCCAGAAAATGGCACAGAGTATAGTGTCACCTTGTTTTGGTTCAGGACAGCTGGCAATTAAATAACTAAGAAAAGGATAAAAGTGTAACCCAAGAAAAAGCTGATTTAGGCTCACACTCTACCTTACCTGGCATGTGTTTTTTTTAGAATTATTATTTATATGTGGATATGAACTTATGTATACTTCCAACCCCTGCCCTAAAGTGCACCCCGACATCGCCATTCCCCTGAAAGTGTTTTAAACTTTAAGCTGAGGCACAGCAAATGAAGAGCATGAAAGATGTGATCGGATCATTTAAACAATTTCAGTACCCCACTCTTCAGTGGTAAAGAAGACAGGGAGCCAAGGCAGAAACAAGCACATGAAGGAATTTTAATTTATGTAAAAATAAAGTTTTATATAAATTAACCTGGTTGAAAAATTATAGAAAAAAAATATCCACAAAGATTGTACACATTTTTTAACCAGTACCCTTGTAGGATAAAAGTGGAAAACATTTTGTTATAAAAAATATATTTTAAAATATTGATGACCATTAATTTTTGAGTCTATTGGTACTTAATTGAAGCACTATAAGCTTAAATGACTTCTTGGCTGAGTGACTATGTTGAAGTAGAAATTCTTTTTTTCAGATTTCACAATAGCAGCATAGTTTAGCACATAGATTCACACCCTTCCCTTAAGTCAATATACAAATGACTAAGTCTGCTGCTTTTACTATATGAAGCTGTACGCACATCTACATACCAGACAATGCACACAAGTAATTGAAAAGGTCAATAGGGTGTTGGATTCTACAGCATGCTGGGTGGGGTTCAAGATGAGCTAGGTTATTTTCAAACTGTCAAATGCACTTAGTAGGCTACATTTTAAATACTACATACAGTTTCAGTTACAATATTACAAGAATGACATAACAACACTAGATACTGCACAGCTAGCAGACTAGACATGCAGCATGCTACTAGTGAAAGACATACACTACATGCAAACAAAGAATGAAAGAGCTTAATCTATATAGTTAAAATGAACAGATTAGAAGGCAACGGAATTGTTAAAAATTATGAAGCCAAGTAAGGTAGCAGGTCACCTTTACTTTAAAATTTATTGTTTAACAGGAATAAATAGACAAAGGTGTTGGCTAGTTAAGGAAAAAAACATCACACAAATGTTAAGAAGAGTTTTCTTACAGAACAGCACATACACTGAAAAAGTTACCAACAGCACACTGAGGACCTGCAAGTCATCTCAGAAATTTCCTTTCACCTGACATTTTAAGAAATGGGAAGTGTGCTGGATGTCTGCCTCTTGTGAAAGATGTTTAAGTTTTTGGTGGTGGACAGATAAAAATTTTTGACTGCTGATGCTGAAATGATAATTATGTTCATAATATAGACCAATATAAGTGCTTTTAATAAAACATGAAAAGATAACACTAGATTTCCAACAACGGAAATACAAAAATATGACAAATCCCTATTTAGACACTGAGACGGCATAAACTAAAATATAACATTTAAAGAAAAGTGTCTGAAAAACAGCATGTTTTGTCTTCAAGATATTTCTCATAACTGATTAGACTCCACCATTACGTATGTCTCACCAAGAATTAACAATGGGACAGGTCTGGCCCTAAACAATTATAACAGAATACAGGCAGTCCCCGGGTTAAGTACGAGATAGGGAATGTAGTTTTGTACTTAAGTTAAATTTGTATGCAAGTCGGAACAGGTACATTATTTTAATAAATGCTATTGTTGACTGACTGTAACCTAGTGCTCTGCCAATGAATGATGGAGTTACACCTCTCTCTGGCCTTTTTATGATTTCTACTTTATTCTCCATGGTGATGGTTTTTCTCTTCTTTACTGTATCACCAGCACCTGCATCAGATTTGTGTTTCAGAGACATTCTTGAAGGGTGAAGACGAAAGGTTAAGATGAGCTCTTCTGCACAGCAGGAAGGCACAGCAGGAAGGCACCCGTCGTCAACATGTCTGATGTACTGACAAGAGAGAACTACCTGCTATGTGCGTAACAGTACAAGCAGGCTTGCTATTGAGAATGAATGGGGGCATTGACAGGCGGTTCATCACCAGCCCACCTCACAGTCACCTCCACTACAGGATTCTGCCTGCAGCATCCACCCACCGAGAACGAACACGGTGCGGCCAAAGTTAGGTAGTGAATTGCCCCCATCCGATGCACACTACAATGCTACCCCCCACCGCTCCGTTCACCCACAACCGGGTCACCACTTGCAGCATCACCAGCCGCTCAACGAGAATGAACGGGGCTGCCGTGTGTGGTGGGCGGGCACTGAAACCGCTTGACGCCAGAAGCCGCCCGAGGGACACTACACTGTGCGGGCAGTGAAATCGCCTCCTCCAACCTCCATATAGCCACCGCCTGCAGTTTTACCAGCCGCCCACCGAGAACGAACGGGGCAGCCGTGTATGGTGGGCGGGTAGTGAAACCGCTTGCCGCCGGGAGCCACCCGAGGGACACTACACTGCGCGGGCAGTGAAATCGCCCCCTCCAGCCTCCGTCCAGCCACCTCTTGCAGCGTTCCCAGGCCGAAGATGACGGAGCGGCAGTTACTGAGGCGCATGCGTCGCAGCTGTGGCCCCGTTCATATGTCGGATGTCCGTAACCTGGGGACTACCTGTACTTGCGATTGCAGACATCATTTTGGTCACTCCCATACTATTTAAATATCGTGATACAACATATGTTCCATTTTTGTGTGCATTGAGTTCACATGGAAATTGTGTTCCATACAGTAAAAGATTGGTTCTTGATGAAGAATATGGCATAAAATGTACATTTCAAGTGGCTAGCAATTAAGTGAGAAGGAACAAAATGTGCCTGCTTTTACTCAATGTGCATTGTTTTTAGAAGTACTGCTCATTTGTGAATATCATGAACCAAGCACTTAGCAAGATGCACAACGTCTTTATCTGCAACAAACATTTTGTGTTGTATTTCTCATTTTAAATGGATACATTTGCTGTTTGTGGCAAATTAATCTACATTCAATACCCATAATGATAGAGTTAAAACATGTTTTTAGAAAGGTTTGCAAAAAAATTATTAAAAAGGGAAAAACTGAAATCTCTCAGTTATATTAAGTTTTCAGACATTTTGATGTGGCATTCCAAATCTTGTTCAGGTGAATCCTGTTTGCTTTAATTCTCTTTGAGATGTGTCTACAAATTAATTGCAATTTACCTGTGGCAAACTGAATTAATGAGATTGATTCTCATCTCTTAAGGATATCACTTTATTTGCACTAGTTATTCAAGTATCATGCTGAATAAACAGTCAGAATACCAATACAGTAATGTCTTATTTTAATCTTCATATCATTTTAAAGGCAGACTTATTGAAGGAACAAATCAAACTACTAGACTAATTTGCATTGTGATGTGACTAAAGAAATAACTTACTTTGAGCTGTTGATTAATTATAGTGTTTCATTGTTTATTCAGGGCAGCATGGTGGTGCAGTGGGTAGCGCTGCTGCCTCGCAGTTAGGAGACCCGGGTTCACTTCCCGGGTCCTCCCTGCATGGAGTTTGTATGTTCTCCCCGTTTCTGCATGGGTTTCCTCCCACAGTCCAAAAACATGCAGGTTAGGTAGACTGGCGATCCTAAATTGTCCCTAGTGTGTGCGTGTCCTGCCGTGGGCTGGCGCCCTGCCTGTGGTTTGTTCCTGCCTTGTGCCCTGTGGGTTTGGCTCCAGCAGACCCCCGTGACCCTGTGTTAGGATATAGCGGGTTGGAAGATGACTAACTGACTGACTGTTTATTCAGTTTGTTTCTCTTACAAAAAATTGTTTTATAGACTTACTGAAATAATTTAATATACACATAGGTAAGTGATTAGTTCAACTGTTTTGTATTAAAAAATAAACACTTCAGTTATTTCTGCTTTATAGAAACATATTAATATGCATAATAGAAATGTGATAAATTGTGATTAGTACACAGTACATTTTGATTAAAGATTTTGACTAAATTTTTCAAACAAACAGCAGCTCTTATATATCTTAAGATAGCTTTTTATACCTACATTTTTGACTACCTACCAGGTGTCATCATCAGAGGAAAATGATTATAGACATATAGGAATCAAAGGCAATATGTAGCAAATGAGGAAGGGGGTGTTATAACCTTAGGTGCTTAGGAATAAAAAAACTATTTTAAGATACGCAAGTGGATTTCTAGGTAATAACACATACACACACACACACACACACATTTTATATACACACACATATACATACACAAAAAACATACACATACTTTATTAATCCCAAGGGGAAAATTACACATGTGTATCTATCTACACATATATACATACACACACACACACACTACAAAATAAAACCTTATTAATCATATACGAGAAGCTATAAACGTTAAATTCTTTGGTGTGGCAATGGCAGGTATAATTAAAGTGTGTAATTTACCATTATGATTTAGATGCATCTCTTGCTCTGCCCTGAAAAATGCAGAAGAAAGCTGTTTGCCTGCAAGGTCTTTCAGCAATCCAAGAGTTGAAGGCAAATCAATGTCACCTAGTCAGTGACCTCCATTCAATGTGTAAAATATATATGGTCACTCTACTCATTTTCCTTCATGTAATGTTCATAAAAACTAGTATAATAGTATATACACTGTATATAGTATAGCACTGAAGCTACTGTTACTTCTGATTAAGCTAGAGTCTACGCTTGTATAGCACTTTCACTGCTGAACTACAGCGGTGCACACCCACCCTGTTCATCCTGAAAAACAACAAATTTTCACCTGGGTGCCATCTTCCGAGTACAATAACATAAACAATTAAAATGCCATAGCACTTAAAGGAAGAAGAAAATATCATCTGAATGTAGGTTCAGTTGGTGATAGCTAATCTGGCAACCATTTTCAAAGGTTAATAACAGAATGATAAATAAAGAGCCAAAAAAAAAAAATAGGAATTTAAAATTACCCGTCTAATCTACTTCAATACCACGGAGTAGCTTAAAACATGAAAACTTAAATTTAATAAACAGGTCCAAAAATGTATAATAACTTTAGTATTTTAAATATACCTCCAAAAAGACATTTTGCTAAACAGACACAATTTTTACATTTAAAACCATTAGGCAACAAATTAGGTATCTGTGACAAATAACACCACAAAAAAAAAAAAAAAAGTCTTCAAAAACATTTGAGACTTGACCTATGGCCAATTTCTCACAAATACTCATTGGGTCAGACTTCACTGCAAAACAAAATCCATTCCAAACACACACACGCATTTACATTTTGACACATTACTTCAGTCACACCTGGGCACTCATCCAGTAAGACACTTATTAATATCACATGCATATTAAGTCAGATCACACCTGTTAAATATATATCTTGTGGAACAGGACCCGGACACAGACAGACAGACAACGGTTTCGCACCCAACACACTCATTTTATTTACAGTAATATTTACAATTTTGTCAGTGCACAACCCAGTGCCTCCAGCATCGATCCCCCAAAGTCCAGGCCCCACAGTCACCGATGCCTTCCTTCTGGCCGCCTCCACTCCTCTCTCCAGCTCCGTCCTCTTCCACCCGACTCTCGCTCCTGAATGAAGGGAGGCGGCCCCTTAAATATCAGCCCAGATGGGCTCCAGCTGCTTCCCGGCAAAACCCCATGGACACACCCCCGTGTGGCGGAAGTGCCGGCTGCGCACCCGGAAGCCCTCCAGGTGTCCCCAGTCTTCTTCCTCCCAGCACTTCCTGGTGGGGCGGAAGTGCTGAGGTCCAGGGTTCTTCAGGCACCGGGGCGCTGCCTGGCGGTGGCCACGGGCCCTTACAGGGTTGGTCTTCCAAGCCCTCTACCCGTGGCCCCCAACACAACCAGGGCGGTCGCCCCCTCGTGGTCTGGGGGAGGCACAAGCCCTCCTCCAGTCCTCCTGGGCGTCCCGACTGGGCTCCACCCCCAGCCGCATGCCACAATCTATATCTATGCAAGATAAAGCATCATCAAGTTTATGTTGCAAGGAAATGCATGATAATAAGATGATACTAAATTCAGTGCCTTACCAAGAAAAAATATTCATGATGGATAAATCAGTATTTTCTGGCCAGTAGGTCCAGTATTTAACTAGAAAGCACTGCTTTCAGAATCAGACAGCATCACAAGTTTATGATTAGTGTTGTTCATGCATACTCATTGAATTGGTTCCTCACCATATGGTCTTCAACACTTGGTTCAAACACAAAACCATTCACAAAATGACTTATGAAGTAGAAGAAATGGATCATAAAAGCATAATAAACTACATTACTTATGCAAGAAACATGAGGTATGCAGAGTATGATGGGGAAAAGAACTATGTACCAAACACAAACTGGAAACAGCAAATTTGAACATTCGGATACCAGTTACAGATCAAATAAGAAAATACTCGAGTAATTAAATTAGAATCATTGGAAGAAACCAAATGAGGACAGGAATATGCAAATATACTTAAAGAAAAATGAAAAGTAATAGAGGAGGAAGAGGTGGTTGGGAGCACGCACTGATACAACACGTTGCTGCACCCACCACATGACAAACCACCTCAGGATCCCAAGCTAGGACCCAAGTACAGCCATGCAACAAGTGACACCTCAGCACCGTAATAGAGGAAAACGAAAAAAAAAGCAGCAAAGGAAAGTGGACCTTAAATAAAACATGGATAAAATTTAAAGAAATATTACAAACAGCTACAGATATCACTGGAGTTAAAACAGTAATATAGGACCCTAAGCAGAAAAGAATTAAATGATGGAATGATGAAGTAAAGAGAAAGGTGGCAAAGAAAAAGGAGGCCTGGAGAAAATATTTTAAGAACAAAAACAGAGAAAGAAAGAGTAATATAAAAACAAAAGTGAGAAGAGGCTAAAGAGATTGTGAAATAACCAAAGAAAATACAGCAAAATTATATTGAAAAGTTAAAAAGCTGTTCTCGAATAGAATAGTAATTATTATTTACTCAAAGTGATTTACATAGAGAGCAGGGATCTACTTCAACCACCACCAATGTGTAGAATCCACCCGGATAATACAACAGCAGCTAATTTACACCAGAACAGTCACCACACATGAGCTATTAAGTGGTGAAGTGGTGAGAGAGATAGCCAGTTAGAGACTGGGGGTCATTAGGGAGGCAGAATGACTAGGCCATACAGGTGAATTTAGCCTGGTGTGATGGATGTCCGGCAAGAGTTGCTGGCCCTCACCCCCAGGCCGCCAGGAGGAGCTCTCCCGACAGCATGGACGTGCCCAGAGTTCCAGCAGGGCCTCATGGACTTTGTAGTTTTTATACACAGCCCTGCTGGATACCTTAGGGACCACAAGGAGTCGCTGTAGCGAGGCTCGTAGACTCTTATGTACCCTATAACCTGGAAGTGCGTCCTGGTCATGTGAACGGGAGGAATGACGTACTTCCAGGTTGAAGAGAAAGACTTTTACCCTGACCCAGAAGTGGAAAGGACTTGTGGACTGTGGGGCAGGAACACCTCCGGGTCAGGGGGTATAAAAGGACTCTGGGAAAGCCCAGATACTGAGCTGAGTTGGGAGGCAGGGTGGCTAAGCGTCTGGGAGTTTGGAGGATTGGTTATTGTGTATTATTATTGGAGAATTGTGGAGAAGAGCATGCTTTGTGCACTTTATTATTATAATAAATAATTATTTGGACTTTTATCTGGTGTCTGACGTGTGGTCTGAGGGTACAAGGGTGTGAGAAAACCCTAATCTGTCACACTGGACATTGGGATACACTATGCTTTTTACAAAGGATGCCCAGGGATCTTTAATGTCCACAGAGAATCTTTACCTTGCTTTTAGGTTTCATTTGAAGTACAACGCCATTTTTACAGCACACTATCCCTGTCACTGCACTGGGGCACAGAGGTCCGTACACAGACCACAATGTAAGTGCCCTCTGTTGGCCCCTCCAACACCTTTTCCAACAGTCCCCCAAGCTTTTCCTAGATGGTCTCCCATCCAAGTACTGGCCGGGCCTGAATATGCTTCGGTTCAGATGGATCACCTGTTCTGAAATACAGTACATGTGGTATGGAAAAAGGTTAAAGGGAAATCCAACACAGAAAATACAAATCATTTAAAAATAACTTAAAAGGAGTGTTGTAGACAGAGGTAGACGAGATTCTTGAAGTCTATAGATCTCACTATTCAAAAAATTTGAAGAAGAAGCAATAAGGGGAGAAGAACAACACAAATATCCATTACAAGAGAAAATGAAGAATGAAGATGAAGCATAAAAGCATGGAAGAATAACGGAAGAAGAAATAAAAAGATGGGGCAGATGGGATAACAACTGAAATATTACAGTATGGAGGAGCAACATTAGCTAAATGGTTCAAGAAAATCTTCTTCCAGGCATGGAACATAAAGGTGGTACCTGGATGAATTGGAAAGAAATATAACTGTACCAATATACAAAAAGGGATATTCAACAAACGGTGGTAACTAAAGAGCAATATGTTTTTCATCAGTAGTATTAAAATATATTCAAGGATAACAGAAAGAAGGTTAAGAACAGCAATTGAGAATAAACTACAAAAAGATCAAGCAGCATACAGACCAGGAAGTCAAACACAAGATCTTATTTTCACCGTAAGAATAACTGAGAAAAGATTAGTTAAAAATAAAATAAGTATACCTGGCGTTTCTTAATTTAAAATTTCTTGACCCAGTACAATGAAGATACATATGGGAACCACTAGATGTAATGGAAGCGCCAGAAAAATGAAAAAAGATCAATAAAAGTATTCCACACATTTTCTACACTGTCCACCAGTGACCATCAACCACTTGGGTGAGTTGGTAAGGTACGAATACACTGCAGCCAAGTGAAGTAAGCTTTATATTTACAATGGGTATGAATGCTTTTTAAACCTAGCAAATTTTGTTTGTTTTTTTTTTTTTTAGCTTTTTTTGATTTGGCATGATGTGTACTGTTTGTAAATCTGCTGGAACTCTTACTTTATTATAATGTAAGTTTAAAATTTGAGAGAATAAAATGTAAAAATAGTTTTTGGAGTTGAATATGTTTATAAGGCACTGCACATGCAGTTTGTTTGAAGAAGTGATCCAAGGATAGTCACCTAAAGGCAAATTTACCGTATACCAGGGAGATAACAGCCAGCTTACATTCAAAGCAAAATTAAAATATGAAAATTACCATCGATGCAGACAGATTGAGGTGGGTATCTGGGGATAAAAGGAAAAATATTTAGTGTAGGTATAGACAGGCAGTCTGGTGCAGTGGACAAGTCTTTGGACGTCAAGCCCACAGACTGTGGGTTTTAAACCCCAGTGCCTATGCTGTGTGACCATGAGCAAGTTACTTACCTGCTTGTGCTGCAATTGGAAAAACAAAAACAAGTGTAACCACTTTTATCTCCTATTTTGTAACTCAACTTGAACAAAGACATCAACCAAAATATTAAATGTGCATGGGTAATATATATTATTCAAAGCAAATGCAAACTTCCATGCAACTCCATGTCCATCATGACTTACTATGTTCAATACTCTCTCAGCAGAGGCTTCAGCTTCATATTAAGAATCTGACTTCTCAGCATTCTTGTTTATTAGTTTAAATTGTAAACTAATTGTAAACTAACTATGCGAGTGATTTTACATTTTGAGGGAATATTAAAAACCCTTTTAAATGACATATTACTATATTCTATTTAGTTTTCCATTCACTTTTTTACATCTAAAAATACCAAATTTCAGAAGTTAACAACATACCGGATGAAATGCAATGCCATCTAATGTATAGTTCTCAACAGAAGCTGTCAGGTCAGGTTGGGGAAGCTGAGACATCAGAAAATTACCACTTCTCTTTAATACTTCCCAAAATGGCTCAGTCTTAACCACCATATGTTCATAACTTCTAAGAACAGTTCATTAGTTATGCACTGTAGACAGAGTGGATAAACAAGAAAACTACTTCAGTAAAGAGATCCTTTATGTTAGTCACTCACAGCACCATAAAGGAGGGCCCAAGTGAACACTGGTCTTTGCTTTGGCCATCCTTGTAATTAGAGACTCCAAAGAAGTCCAGTCTTCGTCTCAGGTCACTGGATAGCGTCCATGTCACTTAACCATATAGCAAAACAGGGAGCACAAATCCTCTAAAGACTTGAACCTTTGTCCTTTTGCAGAGATATCAGAAGCACCACACACCCCTTTCCAGCGACCCTCATGCTCTCCCAACTCCATCTACTGACTTCATTGGAAGAGTCACCAGAGACATGATGCAAACATGATGCACTGTTTCTATATTACCATATTTGTAATGCTTTTTAATAACTGTAGGAGTTAATCGATTATCTCTTACCCTCTAATTACACCTGCTGAATCTAATTTGGTCTCCTTGGTGTCTTTCATTGGTACCAAGTGCTATTGTAAATGTCAACATGTGCCTGTGCTGTGATGCAGAGTACCTTTAGTTGAAGTAAAAAGCCTGCTGCTCTAGAACAGCTGGAATATTAAACATTAAAAAAAATTGCATATATCAATGTACCGTAAATGTTAAACCCCCCACAACGATGTAGTTTAGTAATTTCTGTGGCTATTTCTAATGTGGTAACTCAGAATGTTCATGCACCCATTTTCCATCACCATTAAATAATATTATTTATGTGCAAACTCTAATACTTCAGAATACTTAATCTGAAGATCATTTGCACGAGTATTTTAGAACCACCCACACAAGGATGATGCTGGGTCCTCCAAGGCAGTACAGATTGTCTGGCAAGTAGAAATGCGGTAAGCAAGTGGAGCTACTGTATAAGTGAAGCTGAATGGTAGGTCTAACTGACCTTTGCAAATATGTAATCTATAGAAAATATGGATGGATGAACTGAGACCCTGTGGAACAAAAGATACTCTACGTCCTTAATCAGACCAGGTTTCATTAAAACAATGCTAATTTCAGAAGATCTAGATCACTGAGGAATTCTAAATGTTCCTCAGCATATCTTTTCTTTTTAAAACATCCATCATGTTGATTTTTTGAGAAAACTAAGAAACTGAATTGGTTCTTCTCAAAGCTCCCTTATCAACATCAAATACATTCTAAACAACAGCATGCTGAATAACAGCACTATCATCATAGCTGTGGGTCCTTTGATATTATATCTCTGCTAGATTTGTTATAGTGTGAAGCATGCTGGACTAAAGGGGAATTGTGCTTTATAAGAATAATCTATACTGAATCATGTTTTCATCACATAGCTGTTTACAGTCTCACAAATGTATACTTTTTTAAATTTTAAGGACAATAGTCTATTTTTTGACTCATTATACGGTATATATTATACAGGGTGGGCCATTTATATGGATACACCTTAATAAAATGGGAATGGTTGGTGATATTAACTTCCTGTTTGTGGCACATTAGTATATGTGAGGGGGGAAACTTTTCAAGATGGGTGGTGACCATGGTGGCCATTTTGAAGTCGGCCATTTTGGATCCAACTTTTGTTTTTTCAATAGGAAGAGGGTCATGTGACACATCAAACTTATTGGGAATTTCACAAGAAAAACAATGGTGTGCTTGGTTTTAACGTACCTTTATTCTTTCATGAGTTATTTACAAGTTTCTGACCACTTATAAAATGTGTTCAATGTGCTGTCCATTGTGTTGGATTGTCAATGCAACCCTCTTCTCCCACTCTTCACACACTGATAGCAACACAGCAGGAGAAATGCTAACACAGGCTTCCAGTATCCGTAGTTTCAGGTGCTGCACATCTCATATCTTCACAGCATAGACAATTGCCTTCAGATGACCCCAAAGATAAAAGTCTAAGGGGGTCAGATCGGGAGACCTTGGGGGCCATTCAACTGGCCCACGACGACCAATCCACTTTCCAGGAAACCGTTCATCTAGGAATGCTCGGACCTGACACCCATAATGTGGTGGTGCACCATCTTGCTGGAAAAACTCAGGGAACGTGCCAGCTTCAGTGCATAAAGAGGGAAACACATCATCATGTAGCAATTTCGCATATCCAGTGGCCTTGAGGTTTCCATTGATGAAGAATGGCCCCACTATCTTTGTACCCCATATACCACACCATACCATCAATTTTTTTGTTCCAACAGTCTTGGAGGGATCTATCCAATGTGGGTTAGTGTCAGACCAATAGCGGTGGTTTTGTTTGTTAACACAAACACAATGGGCAGCACATTGAACACATTTTATAAGTGGTCAGAAACTTGTAAATAACTCATGAAAGAATAAAGTTACGTTAAAACCAAGCACACCATTGTTTTCCTTGTGAAATTCCTAATAAGTTTGATGTGTCACATGACCCTCTTCCTATTGAAAAAACAAAAGTTGGATCCAAAATGGCCGACTTCAAAATGGCCACCATGGTCACCAGCCATCTTGAAAAGTTTCCCCCCTCACATATACTAATGTGCTACAAACAGGAAGTTAATATCACCAACCATTCCCATTTTATTAAGGTGTATCCATATAAATGGCCCACCCTGTATAATTATCTATTAACAGCAAATACCATCACAAGTTTACAGAGCAAACATAATTACAATATAATATCAAATATAAACTGAATCAGCACCCAACGAAGCAAACAAAAATAATAAGAAAACTGCAATGCAGTGAATTACAGAACAGGTAAAAATAATCTTGTGACTATCATTCCTAGGAGTTCACTGCCATTCATACCCACGTCTTTGATATTAAATGTATCTTTTTCAAGGAAAACAAAGAGCTAGCTCACAAAATATAAGAGGATGAATGACATTCAGGATTGAGCAGGGCAAACACAGAATAACAAAGGAAAGCGAACACTGGATCGGCAACTGAATCTCAACTGGTTACACAGAAGGAAAGACTTTGGCAGGACCATCAAGCACAAAACAGGGACTACCCTTGCAAGAGACACCAAGGGACTCTCACACCAAACGTTGCCAATTAAGAGTCACAGCTAAAAAAAAATCACGAACATGCTTGTGACGTCAGAGGACAGGATGCAAAAACACAGAGAGACCATGTGATATGTATAGATATCCTTTATGAAGAAACTCTGTATTCATCCATTTTATGAACTACTAGGCTGACCCGCCTTTTAAGGCGACCGACTTTTAAGTTGACCACTTCTTAAGGCAATTCAATATGTAGATCAATTTGATATTTTATACAAACTCATTAATTTGGTTATATTGCATTTGAGCGGTATTACTTTAATACTCGTAGTTTCTGTTATTTTTGTGATGAAAATTAAACTTTTTTTCTATATTGAGGTCGCCCTTTTGAACCCCCCTGATATTTACTACACGGTGAGGCATTTGTACTCCATCAACATTAATTATTTCCAGAGACATAATTTTGTCTATTTTTCCAGCGCATCGCGCACAAAAGCAAGGGAACAATGGGAGCACCATAACTCTGCTAACATCATGTCGCGTCGTACCGTAAGCTGCAAGTAGTAGGTCTGTGATAAGCGGAATACCGCTACGCTTTCCACTCACGGGACGGAAGGACAATCCCGACCGCTTTTATATAGTAAGAAAGAAGAAGAAGATATCGCACAGTCTGGAGTAGAAAATCATCTTTTACCTGGAAAAACGAAACTACAAATCCCATCGTACATTGCAAAATGGACGGGGCGTGTGTGAAACTCCGCGCCCGCGTAGCACTCACGGGACAGAAGGACAATCCTGACCGCTTTTATATAGAAGGATTTGTTCCCCAAAGTACAGGATTAAAACGAGACGGGGTCTATTTCAAAAACTCATCAGGGGAATGCCAGCCCATTCAGGGTACCATCTTATGCATATTCTCACTCACATTCAATATATTTACATGTACACACAAAACCATGTTTTTTTATTAGTATGCTGCTGCTGGAGTATGTGAATTTCCCCTTTGGATTAATAAAGTATCTATCTATCTATCTATGTGAGTAACTGGTTAGGCAGAAACTTGATTTCTTAAAAACCTCCATTTACATGTGCAAGTACACTTCTGGAGTTCTCCTTTGACAAAACTCTCAGGTGTCACTAAACTTTGTAAAAAAAGAGTAAAACATCATCATTGTCCACCATGAATCTGAAAGCAAGCATGAAGCCTGTGATAATTTTCTTTTGATTTTTAAATATATGTTTAGTCCTATGGGTGGCACGGTGGTGCAGTGGTAGCGCTGCTGCCTCACAGTAAGGAGACTTAGGTTCACTTCCCGGGTCCTCCCTGCGTGGAGTTTGCATGTTCTCCCCGTGTCCGCGTGGGTTTCCTCCGAGTGCTCCGGTTTCCTCCCACAGTCCAAAGACATGCAGGTCAGGTGCACTGGCGATTCTAAACTGTTCTTGGTGTGGGTGTGTGTGTGTGCCCTATGGTGGGCTGGTGCCCTGCCCGGGATTGGTTTCCTGCCTTGCACCCTGTGTTGGCTGGGATTGGCTCCAGCAGACCCCCGTGACCCTGTAGTTAGGATGTAGCGGGTTGGATGATGGATGGATGGATGTTTAGTCCTTTGTGTACCATGAAGTAAATCACATTCATGCCCTTTTACATCTTCAACCTGAGCCACTGACGATTACCAGTATGGACACTGTCTGCTGCGTCATCTAATCAAACTGTTTCAACATATCTACTGCAGTGTAATTGAGCTCTGCAAAGGAGCGATGTACCAATGCATTTTGTTCTTGTCTTACACCCAGTGCTGCTAGGATAACAAGAATGCAGGTATCTGTACTACAATTAAATAAGTACTGTGTTATATTACTCAACTTCAAAAAGTAATTACTCTACGTAATGTACGTTACTTTTAACATGTTATCCTCCTGCTACCAAAACTGCTGCTGAGCTTTGCACTGTACATTCAGATCATCAACATAAAATACAATTTCTGAAATACTGAGACTGACTATTTTAACCAGGAGAAGGAGTAACGCAATTGTCCAAGCATTTGCCTCAGAAAATGTATCATGATGGCACTTTTAGCAATGGCTGCTGAATGTTTGTGCAAAGCTAAGCAAAGGACATGCACAGACTAGAAAATTCTTAACTGTAACCCAGTTAAGGGTTTACATGGCAGAATAAGCAGGTTACTCGCAGAGACCAATAACCCAGTTTCTCTAATCAAAATTAGGCTTTCCATTGCATTTTAGAAACCAGGTTTCTGTGAATAACCGTTTTATTAAAGTGAATATAAACATACTCATGGATGCACACCAGGCATATTTAAAGTGATCAATTAATTTAACATACATACAATTTGAGCACCTGTGTAAACATTACACAAAAAACTGAAAAGATTCAGGTTTTAAAAGCTATGAGGCAAGAGGATCATGCCAATGGTCAAATGAAAAGTAAATAAATCAATGTTTATTTTTATACAGCTCCCACTAGAGCGCATGTCATCACAGAACTTTATGAAGCAACCCACAGTACAGTTCAAAGTTACAACGATAAAATCCAGGTTATTTAATAGTGTTATGTGACAAAGAAAACTGGGAGTACAGCATGAGAGCATCAGATGACAAGACAGTAGAAACAGGATCAGTGAAGTCGCTATAGCAAATTCAAATTGGAAAATGTGTTTATGTTGTGACAAGTTGTGGATGTCATACACCCTCCAGACCCAGAACATACTGTACAGGTGATGGATTTTACAATATGAATCCCTCAGTTAGACAATTCCAACCAATGTAACCTGCTTCCTTCATTTAAAACCTCAGTCTCTATCATTTCCCCATCATGCCAGCTGAGCTCCCACCAACATTGCTCTATTGACTCCAGACTCACATGGCTGACGCGTATATGCTTTTCTTAAAGCCCAACTCGGGTGTACTTCCGGAACAGAAGGAGTGCAGTCTCAAAGCACTTCCAGGTCAGACAAAGACTCGAGGAACAGAGAGGGTGCACCCCCTGAACTCCCCCTCAGTGATACCAGAGGTTCCTAACAGGGCTTCCCCAACCAATCCACAATTCCCAGGCAACTCTGCACAAATCCAAAGTGGGGCAGGTGCAGGGTAATACATTGTCATAGTCAGCATTCCTCGTGATCCTTCCATTATTTTGGCATTCTGTCAATGAAAAGTACCAACAACCAACTCAAAAAGGTCGCTGCACTCCATTACAATAGGTGTACAGGGTATTAAAGGGGCAGACACAAAATTAGTTTTTAACTGTAATATTAATTGTGTCAACTAATGAAAAGACATACATCATCCTAGTGGGTGTGAATTCCAGGGAGCCGGAGCTGCAAAGCTAAATGAGAACTGGACGAGAGCTGCACAAGTCCTTGTTATGTGAAGGCAAGTGTCAGAAGATGTCAGTCATTTGCCATTTTGGGATGAGGCAAACAGCTATGTCAGGCTATGTAGGTGGTGACATTAGGAGAAAGTAGGGTGTAGGTGGTGACATTAACAGTTTTGAAAGTCAGTAACAGAGTTTAAAATATATTTTAAACAGAAAGACTTGAGGAACAATATGTTATGTAATCACTATTCACTGCACTTGATCTTTGTCTCAGCTCTGGCCAAAGAATTTTCAACTTGCCATCCATTTAATGAATGTAAGATGGCTATTAAAAACTGAACTGCTATTATTAGCTGGGCAAGAAATCTAATTAGGCAAGGAGTTCATTTTCAATCACATATTGTCTATGGACAAAAGTTGCTTCTGTTCTGCTGCATCCTGAATTTGGAACAACCTCCCTAAATGAATTAAACTGACCATCTCTATTCAATTTTTAACGCTTACATTTTCTTCAGGTCAAATTTGACCAATTTAGGTGTCACAAATCAGAAAAGCACCCTAAATTTCATCTGTTCATTTGTGAAGCTTTGTGACTTTTCCAACATTTCCCCCAATTAATGAAGGGTGGAAGAAAAAAACTATCCCATAATTTGTACAGCTCTTTAACATGATAATCTTGCCATCTCTTTCAGATCAATTTTGAACCACAATTGACTTTAATTAATTTTCCACTGCATTAAGGATGGTTTGTTCACAACCTATAAACCCAACCTAAATGTCATCTTTTCAGCTCATAATTGTAAAGGCTTTTAGTAAAGTACCCCGACATTGCAAAAAGCAAAAAAACTTTCCAAATATCACATTTTTTTACAGCCCCAATTCCAAAAAAGTTGGGACACTGTAAAATATAAATAAAAACAGAATGCAATGATTTGCACATTTCTATTTACAGTGATCCCTCGCTATATCGTGCTTCGACTTTCGCGGCTTCACTCCATCGCGGATTTTAAATGTAAGCATATCTGAATATATATCACGGATTTTTCGCTGGTTCGCGGATTTCTGCGGACACTGGGTCTTTTAATTTATGCTACATGCTTCCTCAGTTGGTTTGCCCAGTTGATTTCATACAAGGGACGCTATTGGCAGATGGCTGAGAAGCTACTCAATCAGAGCATGTGTTACGTATTAAATAAAACTCCTCAATGATATACGATTTGCGTCCCACGCTGTGCTTGATTGTTTGCTTTTCTCTTTCTGTCTCTTACTCTCTCTGACATTCTCTGCACCTGACGGAGGGGGTGTGAGCAGAGGGGCTGTTTGCTTAGAAGATACGGACGCTCCTCTAAAAAAATGCTGCTTTATCGCAGGTGCTTGGGCATACTTAAAAGCCCAAAAGTACGTATTGATTTTTTGATTGTTTGCTTTTCTCTCTCTCTCTCTGATATTCTCTGCTCCTGACACGCATTCTTTGAAGAGGAGGATGTTTGCATTCTTTTAATTGTGAGAAAGAACTGTCATCTCTGTCTTGTCATGGAGCACAGTTTAAACTTTTGACTAAAGGGTGTTATTTCATGTCTAGAGGGCTCTAATAATGTTAACAGTGTGAGAGAGTTTATAAGGGCTTAAAATATATAAAAATAACCATACAAACATATGGTTTCTACTTCGTGGATTTTCGTCTATCACGGGGGGTTCTGGAACGCAACCCCCGCGATCGAGGAGGGATTACTGTATTCACAATTGAACACAATAGAAAATATACCATTTTAAGAACAGAATAAGGTCATTTTGAAGTTGATGGCAGCAACATGCCTCAAAAAAGTTGGCACAGGGCCATGTTTACCACTGTATAGCATCCCCTATTCTTTTAACAACAGTATGTAAACATACTGGGAACTGAGGAGACCAGTTGCTGGACTTTAGGGAGAGGAATGTTTTCCCATTCCTGTCTGAAATAGGATTCTAGCTGCTCAGTAGTCCTGGGTCTCCTTTATCATATTTTTCATTTCATGATGCACCAACTGTTTTCAATTGGTGAAAGGTCTGGACTGCAGGCAGGCCATTTCAACACCTGGACTCTTCCACTACGAAGCCATGCTGTTGTAATAGATGCAGTATGCGGTTTAGCATTCTCAAGCTGAAATATGCAAGGCCTTCCCCGAAAAAGACATTGTCTGCACCATATTTTGTTCTGAAACCTGTCTATAGCTTTCAGCATTGATGGGGCCTTTCCAGATGTGCAAGCTGCCAATTCCATAGGCACTAATGTGCCCCCATACCATCAGAAATGCACGTTTTAGAACTGAGTGCTGATAACAAGCTGGATGGCCCCTCTACTCTTTAGTCCTAAGGACATGGCATCCATGTTTTCCAAAAATAATTTCAAATTTCGATTCATTTGACCACAGAACAGTTTTCCACTTTGCCCCAGTCCATTTTAAATGAGCTTTGGCCCAAAGATGACAGTGGCGTTTCTAGATCATGTTCACATATGGTTTCTTCTTGGCATGACAGAGCTTTAACCTGTATTTGTGGATGGCACGGCAAGCTGTGTTCTCGGACAATGATTTCTGGATGTGTTCCTGAGCCCACACAGATGATTTCCTTTAAAAACATGCCTGTTTTTAATGCAGAGCTGCCTGAGGGCCTTGTCCTTTGTGCATAGAGATTTCTCCAGATTCTCTGAATCTTTTGATGAAATGATAGATGATTTTAGGTAGAATGCCCAGAGGGGACTGGGCGGTCTCATGGTCTGGAATCCCTACAGATTTTATTTTTTTTTTCTCCAGCCGTCTGGAGTTTTTTTGTTTTTTCTGTCCCCCCTGGCCATTGGACCTTACTCTTATTCGATGTTAATTAATGTTGATTTATTTTGTTTTCTTATTGTGTCTTTTATTTTTCTATTCTTTATTATGTAAAGCACTTTGAGCTACTGTTTGTATGAAAATGTGCTATATAAATAAATGTTGTTGTTGTTGATGATGTACTGTAGATGTTGAGATATTCAGTCTTTGCAATTTTATGTTGAGAAACATTATTCTGAAATTGTTCCACATTTGTGAATCTCTGCCCATCTTTACTTCTGAGAAACTCTGCCTTTCTATACCCAATCATGTTAGGGACCCGTTGCCAATTAACCAATTAATTAGCTGCAAAATGTTCCTCCAAGCTGTGTCTTTTTAGTATCACTTACTTTTCCAGCCCTTTATTGACCCCGTCCCAACTTTTCTGAGACGTGTTGCTGCCATCAAATCCAAAATGAGCTAATATTTTTCATGAAATAGTAAAGTGTCTCAATTTCAATATCTGATATGTTTTCTATGTTCTATTATGAAATAAAATACCGGTTTATGAGACTTGCAAATCTTTACATTCTGTTTTTACTTACATTTTACCCAGCACCCCAACGTTTTTTTGGAATTGGGGTTGTACAATGGCTACCACATTATGAGCACTACCATGTCCTTCATGTCACCATTGACTCTAAGAGATTTTCCACTACATTTAGGGTAGGTTGTTTATAACCCATAAAAAGTGCCTAAATGCTATCTTTTCAGCTCAGACTTGCTAAAGCTTATAATAAAGTATCCTTACTTTACAAAAATGTTTCCACAGTCATATTTGTACAGTTGCTACACATTTTGAACACTACAATGTACTTATTTCTGCTTCTATAAAAACTTAACTTCTGTTTGAAACAAATAAATCACTGTCTTTGTGTCTACCCATCTACTTCAGTGGATTTCACTCTCTATTCCGGGTACCATTTGTTTACATTGAATAAAAAAATCCTAAACATTATATTTGTTCTGATACTTAGGATCATCACTACTGCAGGCTAAGATGGGCAATCAATATAAAACAAGGGCACTTTTAACAGGGGTGTCAGAATTGGATCTAAAAAGCCCAGAAAGCACAGCACTGAGTCAGCATTGAAAAATGTTGTGAGAGTAAAAAAAGCAACCAAACACATACAGTATGTTCGGGTGGCATTTGACTTATACGGTCATTCTTGTCCTTTTTCAGAACTTATTCTTTCTTTCCAGACATATTATTACACTTTGATGTGTCCATAGTTTTCTTCTAACATTTTTTGTTTCTACACACTTTTCTTACTCCAATTTTGATCTTTGTTTCATGTATTTATCTTTTATTTGGTGTTCAATTTTGTGTTATTGAATGAAAGGTTAACATTACAAACACTGCGCATATACCAACTGTATTTACACCAGTCTTTTGCTGGTGTGGTGATACTGTCATTATACTAAGAAGATTCAATGTTGGAAGCTTTTTAGTCAGATTTAAACAACCAAATGTGAAATCTAGGCAGAAATTCTAAAATATTTACATCATTTGAAAACAAATTCTTTTCTAACTACTTCCAACAGTTTGATACTTCGTGCTCGCCTAAAATGCAAAATGTACACTTCTGAAAATTTCTAATATCTCCTATCTCCTGCAGGTCTGACATTGTGGTCAGCAACACAGGAGCGCCGCAGGGGACTGTACTTTCCCCGGTCCTGTTCATCCTATATACATCAGACTTCCAATACAACTTGGAGTCCTGCCACGTGCAAAGGTTCGCTGACGACACTGCTATCATGGGCTGCATCAGGAGTGGGCAGGAGGAGTAGTATAGGAACCTAATCAAGGACATTGTTAAATGGTGCGACTCAAACTATCTACAACTGAACACCAGCAAAACCAAGGAGCTGGTGGTGGATTTTAGGAGGCCCAGGCCCCTCATGGACCCCGTAATCATCAGAGGTGACTGTGTGCAGAGGGTGCAGACCTATAAATACCTGGGAGTGCATCTGGATGATAAATTGGACTTTACTGTCAATACTGATGCTCTGTGCAAGAGAGGACAGAGCCGACTATACTTTCTTAGAAGGTTGGCGTCCTTCAACATCTGCAATAAGATGCTGCAGATGTTCTACCAGACGGTTGTGGCGAGCGCCCTCCTCTACGTGGTGGTCTGCTGGGGAGACTGCATAAAGAGGGACGCCTCACGTCCGGACAAACTGGTGAGGAAAGCAGGCTCTATTGTAGGAATGAAGCTGGACAGTTTGACATCCGTGGCAGAGCGACGGGCACTGAGCAGGCTCCAGTCAGTCATGGAGAATCCACTGCATCCGCTGAACAGGATCATCTCCAGACAGAGGAGCAGCTTCAGCGAAGGACTGCTGTCACCATCCTGCTCCACTGACAGACTGAGGAGATCGTTCCTCCCCACACTACACGACTCTTCAATTCCACCCGGGGGGGGGTAAACGTTAACATTATACAAAAGGTATTGTCTGTTGTACCTGCATTTTTATTACTCTTTAATTTAATATTGTTTTTTATCAGTATGCTGCTGCTGGAGTATGTGAATTTCCCCTTGGGGTTAATAAAGTATCTATTTTTAATATAGTGCCTTTCATATCTATCTATCTATAATCCTTAAAAAGATGTATAGCACAGAGAAGAAGGGAATTTCTGTAGAAGTTTGTAAGGGTCTTTAAAGTGACTGCCCTCCCTGATATATTGAAGTAAGGTTCTGTGACTAATGGCTGCTTGTAATCAATTTGAAATAAAGTCTGCTTTAAAAGTTGTCTCACTGATTGCAAGCCTACTGAATGACAATAAAACCAGTCATGGTCCAGTGGTAGATGATTTTGCTAATTGGCGTGATGAGTCTTTTCTCCATCTAAACCTTACAAAAACTAAGGGACTCATAATTGATTTCAGAAAAAACAGAATTCACCCACAAGAAACAACCATAAAAGCCCAGGCACTACAGGGTGTTGGCAATTATAAATATGCAGGGACAAGAATAGACTCAAAATTGACTTTTAAGGAAAACACAGAAACCATTTGCAAAAAGGGACAGCAGCACCTCTACTGTCTGAGGATGCATAGTCTTTTTAGCGAGTGTTCTACTATTATGTCACTCCTTTTTTATAAATCATATATTGAATCTGTTTTTACTAGTGTTCTACATGCATGGTTTGGAAATCCTAATATCAGCAACAAAAACAGAATAAACCAGCAAAATAATAACAATAGCAACAATCCAGTCTCACAGACCAGTTTAAAAAGCAAGTATTATGGAAAGCAGAGTGTAGTTTGTTAAGACATCAGTTTTAATTCCAGTTGTTGCCATCAGGTCACGGGTTCCATGTTCCAAAGATGAAAAGGAACTGGTTTCATTTCAAATGCTAAACAAGTTAAATATTAATAAGCATCCAGGATCTAATTAATAACATTTTATGATAAACATTTATATTGGGAAAAAGGATTCTCTCCCATTTTTCTACTCTGAAAGGTTTACTCTGGCTGTTGGCCTTCCTCTCTTTCTCATGGGTGAAAGCTGAATTGAATTTAGTTTTGTCAAGTTTGACTTGCTTTTATGGAATGTTACTTGCTTTTAATAAAATTCAATAAAATAGAAAAAAAATAATAATCCAAACTTAAATCATAAGGTGAACATTAAGCATTTGCATTATTCATCATTCAAGTCTAAATGTTGGTTTAATGTATATGTCTTTTATGCCTTATCTAATATTTCACCATTTAGTATTCCACTCGTTACTGTATTTTATTCATATGTATTAGTATGTTTATGTTTCATGGCTGTGTTCTTCATTGATTTGTTTTCAATGTTACGTCATGGTCTCTCTGTAAAACCTGTTGACAAACCAAATGTCCCTCCTGGGACATTAAGAAAATGTCAATTGCTCAATTCATTTTTAACACAGCCTTCTGATGAACACTTATCAAATCATCTACATCAGCTCCAAAAACATTAGCTAAATGTTTGGTAAAGTGCTGGGGCTTTTTAGATTTTGATTTGTCAGGCTACTAAACCAGGTAATGAAACTCAAAGTGATGACAGACTGGATCACACTGCAATAAAAGAAGTGCTTGATCACTTTAAATAGTCTTACTGTGGGTAAATAAGCACTGAGTGCTTTTAAAGTATACATCCTTTGTATTAATATTCCAGACAAAATCATTATCTGGGATAATTCCTAAGTATTTATAGTCAGTCACTATTTTTACCCCCTCTCCCAGAACAACAATGGGTAAACAAGAAGATTTCTGTCTCTTAAAAGTTAAATTTAATTTCTCTAGTCGTTTGGATTTTCAGAGCTTTAATTTAATTGTACTATGTCATGACAATATGCTTTACATTACTTGTTTATTATTATTATGACTACACCCTTTTCAATAAATGAAATGCTCTATATAAACTGTTATTACTAAGCTCTCATATATTAAGATTTGCCATAACAAGCATAATAATGTAATCTGTCCCTATTCGCATCGGCTATTGCATCGTGTCTAAATGCTAGCTGTAAAACACCGAATAGGCCTGGTATGACCGAGTGCTGACGTGTGACTGCAAGATTCAGACTGGCATCCCTGCCAGGGATAGTTCCTGCCTTGTGTTTGTAACTAAGTGGTTACTCTTTTACCTCAAGCTGCGGTGAGAGGATCCACTAAATGTCGACAATTCCGGATTGCACAGACCCTGCTTGAGGGTGCACGGGTGTCAAACGTGTCCCGGAAGCGGGTTCACATTGCTGCCGGCACCCATACCGGTTTATCGTGCCAATGTTTTGGTAGGGGAAAGAGTAAGGATGTGTTTCACATCCGACAAAGTTTCCGAACGTTTATTGTAGGTGTTGATCATAATTAACAAAAGTACTGAACAAAAGAATACTGTAAGTAAACATGTCAACTGCACAACATGCCTTTTATTTAAATTTAGCAACTTACCCACAGTCGTGACCAGTGTGCCCGCGAAAAACAGTGACGACGCGAAGTCCCAGTTGGTGTTGACGGTGGCATTCTTCAGGATGGACACGCCGTACTTGTTGGCCTCTAAAACCTGCTCCAGGAAACTTTCTAGCGAAGCGGAGCTGATGCAGCTTTGGTTTAGAAACTGTGCTTTGAGCGCCCTTAACTCGGCTTTTAGGCGTATTTCTTCAGGTTTCTCTATAGCAGAAAAAATCAGAGCGCCCAACAAAAGATAGCAAAGGTAAAACAAGAAAAAAAACAACAGCAAAAGTCCCGAACTACAATTCGCTGACATGTTTGCTCTTTCTTTTTTTAATCGCCTCTCACTGGTCTAAAGCGAGTTAGCTGGAGTACTTTGTGTCTGCGGCTTCCCTGCGCTTGTGTCAGCCAACCCTGCACTCCACCTCCCCCAGCAGCGCGTTCATACGCGCGCTCCCGCCCACCAAGTCACCCTTTTCGCTCGCTCACGTGCACACGTAACCCTACCCTTTCCTTTTCGAGCTCCTCGCATCGGACACGCGCGCTCAAGCGAACTTGCACTTCAGATATTTTTACAGCAACGTTACTCTTTTATGATAATAGATTACTGCTGGGGTATCGTTTGATTTTAAACAGGAAAGTTTAATAATTCCATTCCATTTTTCCTGTTTCATTTTCACAGACCACGGAAACACAAGATGTTATTTGGAATTCGATGTTTGAAAGGCGAAGTGAATGAAATCATGACAAGCGAAGAAAGGGTCATGGAAAAGTGGAGAGAATACTTTATTAAGCTTTTAAATGTTGAAAATGACTGGGATGAAATCCTTTTTGAAAATCTGAAAGAAGGTCCAGCATATCTTTTAACAAGTCTGAATTTTGAAACAGCCTTGAACTATGAAGTATGTAAAGGCAGCTTGTTCAAACTGGCTCTGTGGAAATTATTAAAGCTGTAGGGAGAAATGATGTTCATAGTCCATCTTAACTTATGGGCACAATGGGCACTGGCCTGGGGCCCCAGCAGCATAGGGGACCACGATTTTTTTGATGCCCATGTTTCTGTATGTTTCTGTATTGCTATCTTAACAGGGCACAGCGCACTACATTGCTATGGGGTCTGTGATGTTGTTCAGACAGGCCTGAGTCCAACTGCTGTTTGCTAAGAACTAATTTCCACAAGATTCCAGAGAGCTGGTATTTTAATGAAATTGTGACAGTCTTTAAAAATAAGTGAAATTCCACAGAATGTAGATAATAAATAGGGATTAAGGTTCTTTACAAAGGCATGAAGGCAGTCAAATGAGTGTTTGAAAGAAAACTGAGGAACATAGTGCAAAACAAAATGCAGTTGTTTTCAGATCAGGTGTCAGCACCCAGGATGGCATCATTGTTGCCCATCAGATGCAAGAAAAATATAGGGACAAAGTAAAAGAAGTATGGTGGGCCTTGGTTGATTTGGAGGAGGCCTGAATTTTAAATCACATATTAATCAGATCACTAGCACAGCATTTTTTCACTTAAGAAACATAGCTAAAGTAAGACCTCTTATATCACTGAAAGATGCTGAGAAATTAGTTCACGCGTTTGTTTTCTGTCGACTAGATTATTGTAACGCACTCCTCTCAGGACTACCCAAAAAAGACATAAATCATTTGCAACTAGTGCAGAATGCAGCTGCTAGAATCCTAACTCGGAAAAGAAAATCCGAACACATTTCTCCAGTTTTGATGTCACTACACTGGTTACCTGTGTCATTCAGGATTGACTTTAAAATTCTGCTTATGGTTTATAAAGCCTTAAATAATCTCGCTTCATCTTATATATCGGAATGTCTGACACCTTATATTCCAAATCGTAACCTCAGATCCTTAAATGAGTGTCTCCTTAGAATTCCAAGAACAAAACTTAAAAAAAGTGGTGAGGCGGCCTTCTGCTGTTATGCACCAAAAATCTGGAATAGCCTGCCAATAGGAATTCGCCAGGCTAATACAGTGGAGCACTTTAAAACACTGCTGAAAACACATTACTTTAACATGGCCTTTTCATAACTTCACTTTAACTTAATCCCGATACTCTGTATGTTCAATTCATCATAATAACTATTCATGGTGGCTCTAAAATCCGTACTGACCCCAACTCTCTCTTCTGTTTCTTTTTCCGGTTTCTTTGTGGTGGCGGCCTGCGCCACCACCACCTACTCAAAGCATCATGATGCTCCAACAATGATGGATGGATTAAAAGCCAGAAGTCTACGTGACCATCATCATCAAGTCCTTCCATGAGAACCCTAAATCCAAAGAGGACTGTTTCATTTATGTTAGGTAGAATGCCCAGAGGGGACTGGGTGGTCTCATGGTCTGGAATCCCTGCAGATTTTATTTTTTTCTCCAGCCGTCTGGAGTTTTTTTTTTGTTTTTTCTGTCCACCCTGGCCATTGGACCTTACTCTTATTCTATGTCAATTAATGTTGACTTATTTTCTTTTCTTACTGTGTCTTTTATTTTTCTATTCTTCATTATGTAAGCACTTTGAGCTACTTTTTGTATGAAAATGTGCTATATAAATAAATGTTGTTGTTGTTGTTCTTTGATAGGGTGCAAAGACAAGTGGTCAAATGGGTAATGAGAGACACAGGTGTTAAGTGAGGCTGATGAGGACAGTGATTGCCTGTGTATGTTAATGCATGGATGAGGTTCCTGACTGATGTGGACATGAGCAGCTACTTCAGTGATTAGGTGGGCATGCATCAGTGATCTGTCTTTAGTCCTCTTCTTTTTGCTGTGGTCCTGAAAGCTTTATCTAAAAAAAGGAAAGGAAGTTCTGCATAGAGAACTTCTCTACACTAACAACCTGGCACTGTTGACACCTAGTGTGAATAAGCTAAGGAAGAAACTGAGTTGCTGATTCAAATGACTTGAGAACAAAGAGTGAACAGAGAAAAGATGAACCAACCAAAGTCACTGCAGTCAGGTACAAAGTTGTATAGGTTTCTGTGCTCTGTCTACAAAAGAGACATGTGGACAAACTCAATACAGTGTAATAGTTGGGTGCATGTCCTGTGCAGTAGAATCAAAGGGGCCTTTGGAACAGCACTGGATGGTGTGACGGACGTCCCAGAACAGGAAGAAGGGAGAAGAGCAGCCTATTCGGGACACTGCCTCCCCCGGGATGCTAGGTGGCAGCTCCCCTGGACGACAATGGTTCCCCGGATTCCCTCAGGGCATCCTGGAACATGGAGTCCATTTCTTCAGCTCTGTTGGGTGCCGTGGGTGCTGCCAGGGGGAGCTCACAAAGAACCTGGGGACTCCTACTGTTACTACGACCCGGAAGTATTTCGAAGGCACGAGGACGGAAGCCCGCAGTACCTCCAGGCTATTTGAGAACTGAGGATGTGGCATTGACCCGGAAGAGAAGAAGGAGTACTTCCGGGTCATGGACAATAAAAAGCACTATGGGAAACCCAGCAAGGAGAGCTGGAGTTGGGAGTTTGGGTGATAAAGCTGCTGGGAGTGGAGGATTGTTATTGTGATTATTGATTATTGTATAAGTATTGGGGAATTGTGGATTGTGTGGTGCTTTGTGCACTGTATTGAAGAAAATATTAAAGAATTCTTCTTGGTGCTTTTAAACGTGTGTCCTGGACATCTGTCTGTGGGGTTTCACGAGGCAACAGCGCCTCTAGCATCCACAATGGTTTTGTATGCAAGCAATGTAAAGATGATCTGAAAGAAAGTCCAGAAATCACAGTGTTCTCTATTGATAAGCGCAACTATGATGCCTGTCATACGTTGTTACTTTGGGGACACTCTGAGTGCACTAGGAGATATAAGGATGCCAGTGCTGAAAAAATATGATGTGCTCTAAGAATAAAAGACATAATGTACAAAGTATGTGTGCTGCCAACGTGCTGTATACATGTGAGATGTGGACTATGAATGTTTAGGAGGCCACGGCTATACAGCAAATGAAAATGAGGATGCTGAGGTGGATAGCTGGTGTGTCACTGAGAGAGCACAAAACAAATTGTGAAATTTGCAGTCTGTTTGATGTGGAAGATGTAGCAGGAGAAATAAGAAAAAGTTGTTTACTTTGGTTTGGACATATGCACAGGAAAGATGAAGACGCATGAATCAAGAAAGTGATGACCTTGCAAGTTAGTGAAGGCAGGCCCAAGACCAGGCCTGAGAAAACCTTGAAGGAGGTTGTACTGTAATTGTGGACTTAAAATTGAAAGGCATAAAAGAGAGCAATGTGCAAGACAGAAATGACTGGAGAAGACAGATTCATGGTAAAGTATCACCCTAGTTAACCAGGAATAGTAGTCTCTAAATGAACAATGATACAGACTGTGGAAAGCCTATACAGTACATTGGGTGTCTCAGAGATTAATGCAGGTCAGCACACGTAGTGGTATTGGGTTTATTATAATTAAAATCTAGTTGATTTCAAATTGCTACAAGGTGCTGTATTGGCATCAAACATTAAAATTAGATCTGCCTCAAAATGGATTTGAATAAATGTCTGCTAAGAAGAAACTGTAAAATTTACCAACTATTTGTACTTATTTAATCACTGTGTCCTCAGTCGTTCTCCTTCTGCCATCTTCTGAAGAAAAGGAACTCAGCATGCATTATAGAAAAAAAAAATCATGCTTTATTCTGTTTCGTGGTGGGGGAGCATGAGGTAGGGTGCACAGTGACGGCGGTGAACTTGAGGAAGGCTACTGGACCTGATGGCATCTGTGGTCGAGTGCTGTTGGATTGCACGGATCAGCTGGCTGGGGTTTTCACCATGATCTTCAACCAGTTCTTATCCCAGTCCACCATTCCATCCGTTATATCTCCACTGCTCCACTACCTTGAGCAGCCTAAATGGCACTTACTCCTGTGATCATGAAGTGCTTTGAGAAACTGGTCTGAACTCGCATAATTTCAATTCATCCACCAATGTTAGACACCCACCAATATGCTTACAGGGCAAACAGGTCTACAGAGGATGCCATAGCCACAACTCTCCATACTGTCCTAACCCACCTAGAGCAGCAGGGGAGTTACACTGTTCTTTGTAGACTTTAGCTCTGCATTTAATACCATCCTCCCGACAGATCAGGGATTGTCTCACTCCATCTTCCTCTGGATTATGGACTTCCTCTCTGATCGCTCCTAGAAGATAAGAGAAGGCCCCCACATCTCCTCAGCCTTAACACTGGTTCTCCACAGGATTTTAACATTCAGTCATATTAAAAGATCCACTGGACCTTGCTGAGCCCCCTTTTGTTTACCTTCGACACCCACAACTGCACCCCTGCACACTCCAGCAACAGCATCATCAAATATGTGGATGACTGTGGTGGGGATCGTTTTTGGAGGGAATGAGTCCTCTTAATGGCACAAAGTGGAATGGTTGTCTATGTGGTGCAGAGACAACAATCTGGTTCTTAACACCACCAAAGCCAAGGAGCTGATCATCAACTTTAGGAGGAAGAACATGAATATTCAGCCCCTTTTCATTGGCAGGGATTGTGTGAAGAGGGTCTCAAACTTCTGGTTCCTGCATGGACCTTAATTGGAGCGCTAACACCACAGACCTGGTAAAGTAGGCACAGCAGAGACTTTACTTACTGAGGATCCTCAGGGAGAACCTTTTCACCCAAAAACTGCTCATGTCCTTCTACTGTTGCTCCATATTGACTTATTGCATAAGAGTGTGGTTTGCCAGTTGCATTGTATCAGAGAGGAAAGCGCTCCAGAGGGTCGTCATCACTGCCCAGAATATCATCGGATATCCTCTCCCATCCCTGGAAGATCTTTACAGGGCCTGGAGCATAATTAAAGATCCATCCCACCCTGGTCACTCTCTGTTTGAATTGCTGCCTTCAGGCAGATGCTTCAAAACAATAAATACACGGATAAATAGACTAAAAAATAGCTTTTACCCAAAGGCTCTGACTGCACTAAATGATGCTCACACAGTGAAACTTTAAAGGGAACACATTATGCAATAAGTAGTAGCAAATTGTAAAAAATGTCCTGTTGTGTAATATGTAATATGATGTTTGTTTTGTTTTTCCACTTTTATAATCTCTTTTATAAATCTTTATAGTTATGTGGTTTTGTAGAGTTATAATTTCTTCCTCTTTTGAACTTGTAGGATGGCATCCAATTTCATTGTACTTGTGCAATCACAATAGAGATATTCAATTAATTTGCGTTTTTCCCCATTTTACTATTTTACTATTTTGCAAATGACATGCTCCAAAAAAGCACATAAAGCTGAGTGCTGATTAGTATTGTGAACTTATGATGCAGGTGAATGATGGCCTTGGCATTTTTAAAATGTAATGCATTGCTTTGATGAAAGGTATAATGTTATTTGTTAATTTCTTATCTCGTATACATATTACAATGTCATTCCTATTAGCCTGCAAGGCCAACAAGTACTATGCTGCCATTGTCTTTGTCTAAATCTCACTAGGTTATGTACAATAATCAGTCAGTCAGTGATTTTCCAACCTGCTATATCCTAACACAGGGCCACGGGGGTCTGCTGGAGCCAATCCCAGACAACACAGGGTGCAAGGCAGGAACAAATCACTGGGAAGGGTCAGCCCACTGCAGTGTACAATAATCATGTTTTCTGAAACCATTTTTCCTGAACAGGGTTGCGATGTATGTAAAATATTACAAAAAATAAAAGAGAGTGATGGGAAATGAGTCAAATTTCCCTTCATATAGAGCTTAGAGAAGTTGGCACTAAAATTCATTTCACCTGCATTTTTGCAAGCCCAAAATTCACTAAAAAGAGTTGATTTATAAGAAAAGGTTCCATGTGAAAATAAGCAGGGTAACAGACAATCAATATGAGACAAAAAGGCGCACTGCTAGACAAAAGATTTAGTCCAGTGAGGCAACTGGAGGTCATCAGGTTCAAACTTAGTGCATGGCACACTTAATCAATAAAGTATACAGCCGAGCTGATCAGCTGGGTACCCACCACACACAGCATTTGTTTCAAAGGTTATGCAAATTATCTTTAATGTAAACTATGTATAATAAGCATCCCTGCAATTCCTTTCATTTGATTTAGTATCCTGATTTTGGCTTTACACTCTTCCCAGAGTCCCTACAAGTTCAGTCAGACAGGGGTTCACACAAGCCTCACAGAACAAGAATATTGTTGAGTTGGAAATCGTGCTCTACATGCTGATAGGAGAGGGTGTGAAACCAAGGGGTTTTCCACATGCAACTTTTTTTACTGGAGTATTGTTCTGCTCCTTTTGTTCCATGTTCTGGTCTTCAAAGACTGGTCCAGGATTATCTACCGACAAGCACAAGTCTCATTGTATTGCCCTAATACTGAATGTAGGCAGAAATCAAGGACTTTGTAAGTAACTCTTCAATCTGTAATGAAATTGTACAAGTCTAAGTCAAAGAGACTGATGTCTCACAAATTGCTGATATGATCCTTGAAAATAGTAAGTATGAATTTGTTTTGTTTTGCAGGACTAGAATTCCTGTTTATTGTTGACCACTATTCAGATTTCTGGGAGGTCGAGTTGTTTCCAGATTGGTCATCTGAAACTATTATTAGATGTTACAAAGCCCAACTTGCTTGTTATGAGCAGCCAGATAGAGGCATTTCAGACAATCGTCCCCAGTCTTTAAGTGAACACTTCAAGAGGTTTGCTCTAGAATGGGACTTCAGGTATGTCACATCATTTCCACGGCACCCTGAAGCAAATGAAAAGCCAGAATCTTCAGTTAAAATAGTGAAGCACTTGTGGAGAAAGGCAAAGCATCAGGATGATGATTTATGGAAAGTTGTTCTTGACTGGTGAAATACTCCCTTAGAGGGCATGGACAGCAGCCTAGCACAGTGATTCAGGTCCAGGAGACTGAAGACATCCCTACCAGTGAATGATAAATTACTTCAGACTGTGTTGTCCCTGATGTTCCTGTAAACTTTTAAAGCAGTGCCAGATAGCCAAATTTCACAATGATTCCCTTTAGGTGGGGAATCCAGTTTGCATGAAGCCACTGCCTGGTGATCGCACTGTGGACTATAGCCGGCTAGTCATCCCGGCCAATACCCCCAGGCCGCCAGGTGGAGCTCTCCCTGCAGCATGGAGGTGCCTTGAATCATGGACAGTGGAGTTTTCCTTTACAGCACTGCTGGATACTACAGGGGCCAACAGAGGACGCTTCAGGGAGGCCCAGAGAATCGTATGTGCCCTATAACCCGGACGTACGTCTTAGTCACAGCGACAGGAGGAATGATGTACTTCCGGGATGAAGAAGAGGACTTTTGATCTGACCCGGAAGTGATAGGAAGTCACATGGACTGAAGGATTGGAAACACTTCCGTGTCAGGCAATATAAAAGGACTATGGGAGATCCCAGACGTCAAGCTGAGCTGGGTGGAAGGGTGGCAACGGGTCTGGGAGTGCTGGATTATTGTGGAGAGGAGGGTGCTTTGTGCACTGTGTAATAATAAAAAGTCAACTTATTGGACTTTTACCTGGTGTCTGGCGTTTGATCTGAGAGGACAATAGCGGCCTCTGTCTGTCACAGCACAAAGCGCTGGAGGATAGGAACTTGCTGGCAAAAGGTTGCCCCATGTTCAAACATGGAAACATTGATGGAGCCTTATACCGATTTGCATTGTGCCAAGCAGGCAACAAAGGTGAATAGGGAGTTATTATCTATCTTCCACAAAGCCCTAAAGAGTTGGTAGATAATCCTGTCCAGTCTTTGAAGACCAGAACATGGAACAAAAGGAGCCGAACAACACTCCAGTAAAGAAGGTTGCATGTGGAAGACCCTTTGGTTTTACACCCTCTCCTAGCAGTACGCAGAACACGATTCCAGCACAAAGATATTCTCATACTGAGAGGCTTGTACGAACCCCTGTCCGGATAAACTTATAGGGACTCTGATAATAGTCTATAAAGCCAAAATCAAGATGGGTTCTATAGTCCTGCCACCAACACATCTATATGGTGGCAAATGTGAGGAAAAAATATGAAGGAAAAAAATATACAGTATATAGGGACAAAGTATTAAGCACTATTATTCCTGGAGCAGATTTAACTTGTTTCTTGATTCTTTTTGTGAAAAAAATCAGTTTAAATTTCATGTGAATTGGTGGCTCAACTATATTATTAGGTTAAAAGAAGTAGCCCCAAGCATGAGTGCCCTAACCAAACCAAGCCATTATACCAGGTATAGAGGACTGAAGATAAATAAGATGACAGAATATATGATACATAAGGTTAATGGTGATCAGGATTCAGAAGTTACCCAAATGAAAAATTAATTTTTAGGATAAGTGGTCCCCGTGACCCTGTAGTTAGGATATTGGATAATGGTTGGATGGATGGATAACTGGTAGCACAAGATGGTAAGCTAGATGCAGTGATGACCCATAGAGTTCAATGTGGATGGAGCAATTGGAAGAATGTGTCATGAGTATTGTGAGATTGAAGAATTAAATGAAGGTTAAAGGTAAAGTTTTTATGACAGTGATAAGACCAGCAGTGATGTAGGAACTAAGACATGGGCAGTAAAGGGAGTGCAGGAAAAGAAGTTGTACTGTATATGGCAGAAATGAGAATGTTCAGATTGTAGTGTGGAGTTACAAAAAAAGGGCAAAATAATAAATGAGACAATAATGCAGCTACAGTACAACAAAAGTGAGACAGATATCAGAAAAGTCCAGGAAAGCAGGCTGAAGTGGAATGGACATGTGATAAGGAGAAACAACGAATGTGTGTGTAAAAGAGGGGAATGGAGATACAGGGGAAGAAAAAGCAAGGGAGGCTAAAGCGGAGATGGATGGATAAAGTAAATGAAAATATGAAAGAATATAGTTTTACTGAGGAGGCGGTGCAGACCTGAACTGTATGGAGAAGTGTGATCAAGCACATCGAAAAAGAAGACTGCGGTTCACAAACGGCACATTAGCTGTGTCTCTACTGCGCATGCTTCAACTTTTTAAAGTTGGTTGCTTGCCTCGTACAAGTCTTGTTGTCATGGTGAGACGTCGTCGTCCGTTTGGCTTGCAGTACGTACGCGCTCTGCGTGTAGCAGGCAGTTGATGGAAGGCTAATGCTTTCTGGAGTAGACGAGGAGGGCAGCGAAATTGGGCAGTTTGCTTGGTAAATTACCTGTTTTTTGATATGGCATGCTTAGGAATGAAACTAGTATATAAACGGCAGACAACGGTATTTGTTTTAAGAGCGCAAACAAGAATAATTAAGCTGCGTCGAGTATGTGAACGTATTGGCACTGTATGAATTATCGTTAAAGACGTTAGTGATGTACATTTGTTTATTATGTGCGGATTTAGGAAGTCTTAGACATAATCGCGTAAGTATATTCGAGTTCAATCACAATGTTCAGGTCGCCTGACCATTTCAGAAAGTGGGCAAACGAGCCTTCTAACTAAAGTGCGCATAAAGTAGGTAGCAGTGTTTCTAGAAAAGTTTGCCAGTTAAGGAAGCGTGTTACTGTCTACTCCCGTTCAATTCTCGTTGTCTCTACACTTTCCAGATTTGCGTTATCTATATGCTTCGACCCCGACTTTGGATCGTTGGATCATAGCAATTGTGATTATATATATATATATATATATATATATATATATATATA
>JANRMT010062796.1:86641105-86693491 GCA_026402145.1 Polypterus bichir lapradei | reverse complement strand
ATATATATAGATATAGATAGAGAGAGAGAGATATATATAGAGATATATAGAGATAGATATAGAGATATATAGTGTGTGTGTGAGTGAGAGAGTGAGATAATGTTTTTGCCTGTTTACTTAAAACATGTTGTTGCCTGAGAAAGATACATTTAGCAGGGCATCTAGGTGAAGTTTTCTCCCACCCCCAACATGTATTATTTTAATGTGCAGTAGTTGTAAATTAAAACGTTTTCTTGGTGGGGCAGCACTAATTTGAAATCCAGTACAACATGAGTGGGTAAAACACGGGCAACTGCACATGCAAGTTTTGTTCAAGCTAATTTCTTAAAGTCTAATTCTTTTGGTTTCTGGATTATGTCATTCAGTTCGATATTGTACTCTTATACAATACCAATGGAAAGGATAGACACACTCAGAAATAGTTGTTTTTGATAAACATTGATTTTTTTCAAGATGCCATTAAATTGATTTAAAAATATAGCCAAGATATTACTAGTTTTTCTAAAGACCATTACAGCTTGAAATCACTGATTTTTAAATTATTGTTCCCATACAAATACAAAGCCCCAATTTCAGCTGCCATTCCTTCAGTGTCCTTATAGTTAACTCCCTTAATGTATCTTTAATTTGTCACATGTAAATGCTAATTGATTATTAGGAGAACCTTTATAATTGTATCAGCATCACCAAAACCTGCTTTCTTAAGATATGTCAGTTTATTGTTTTTGTATTTTTTTTTTTAAAGTTTTTGCAGAATGAAGGTTATTCAGTGTGACAGCCAGAAACTGAACATTTCATGCAAAGTTGTCTATTGCTATCTTGAGAGAGGAGGGCTTACTGAACCTGACTAGAATAGAACAAGAATGTCAAGGCCTAAATGCAGAATTGCATAAGAGGATAATTGCTTGAATTCTGCAGTCTGACAAATAAAAATGCTATGGCTAGTCTTCTGTTGGCTGCTTCCTTAAATAGATGTCAGCTTGTTCTTTCTCCCCACCATAGCCTAGTGACTGTTGCATATTCTTCCACTGGTCTCGGACAAAGCACACTGTGCTCCTTACGTAATCACGCAGTGTATTGGAATATGTAACGGGGAGCATGCCTTGCTGAAACAGAACAACTAATACCCCCCAAATGTCAGTTGAGGACAGGCTTTATCTTGGTCCTGTGCTTTATCAAGTCAGTTCCATTCTGCTTTTTCCATTTTAAGTGCTGAAATAAATTGGATGTGCTACCACTTTTAACTGCTATTGTATTTTTGCAGAATTTGCATTTTACATTAGTTTGTTTCACATCAGATCTTTCATATCCAAACCAGTTCTAGGCAACCAACTTAACGTTACAGTCTTTCTCTGGAACAACCTCATTTGCTAGAGACACACTGCTTATCGTTATTCTTTGCATTAATATCTTTTGATTTTACACATGTGGCCAGCTAAACAGAGTTGGGTGTTTGCTTGACTGTTTAACTGTACCATTTGGTAAAAAAAGAACATTGAGTATTGCTTTAAAACATGTAGAATTAAAGGATTTATTCAAAAAATCAACCAGCACTACCTGTAAAGCATTTATCTTTAAAACTACTGTCTCTGATGTTCTTACTCTGTTATGCAGTTGTGCACCTTGGGCATTCCTCGTCTTTTTCTGTCCTGGTTGTATCCAGCTTTCTCTTTCCTCGCAATAATAGACACCTTTGGATAAATCTGTTGCATGAAATAACCATCTTTCTGCAAAAATAAATAAATAAATGTATTTAGGAAAGCCACTACTTTGCAAACCATGCTAACAGAATATCAGATTATTAGATTTCTCTAATAACCAGTTAGCATTAAAGATGACTAATGAAGGATAAGCTAAGGGAGTTGAACATTAGGACACCATAGGAATGGCTGCTGAAAATGGGCCTTTGCAGTCATATGTAAATAATAAAGTAAAAAACAGTCATTTGATGCACTAATAGCTATTAGAAACACTAGGAATGTCTTGGCTATATTATTAAATCAGTTTAAGGTATTGACTTCCATCAAAAAATGAAAATGTCTTGGTGTGTCAAAACTTTTAATTGGTAAGGGAATCTTATTGTGTCGAGTGAAAAATTTTCAGCCCTTATTTTTCATTTCTCAACACGATGATTGGAGAGAAAAATAATCCCTTATTTAAAGATAAGGTACTCCAGGATGGAGTATTACCAGTCTGTATCTACAGAGTTTATGCATTCTTTCCGTGGGCTTTCCTCCCACTTGCTAAAGATGCTGTGTGACTCGAGTGATTTCAGAAAGGAGAGTCAGAGGGCTACAGTAGGGTATCTGATTAAACGTTGACGTTCATTAACAAGGTGACTGCAATTTACAAAATTATTTCCCTAAAAAACTTTTACCATGGCTCTCCTAGGTGGACGACTGTCCATCCATGGTGTACAATTTACATGTATAACAACAGCTTTTGTCTGGGCATTCTGCATTTGGTGAGTCTGAAATTGTTTTACTGTGGGAATGTATAGCCCTGCAGTCGTGATATTTTGTGATCTGAAGAGGCTAATTCTAATCGTTGTTGCTTTTACTATGACCTGTCTTTGCCACGCTTATTATACTTACCCACAGACAGTTTCAAGACCTGAGGTTGACCTTTCCTTGCCACCATTGCTCATGTCAGTACCTCCTTCGGCAAATCAGAATACAAAGAAAAGTTCTAGAAAGAACTTCAACAGTTCAAAGATCAGAATGTGAACATTTGATTTTTGAATGTAAAACTACAGCTTGGGTCAGTAGAGGCTGACATTATAATATCTAGGTCAAGATTTAAAAGATAAATTAAAGGATATAATAGACCTCTTACAATGGCTTCCCGTAGTACAATGTCATGCCAGTTTGCTCCCAACAAAAATATGTTACTCTTTCAAATCAGGGAGAATTGATTGATAACCAGTAAAATGTTGTAACATTGTCACTTGTGCCTTCTAGGAAGATGACTAAATTCTTGGCAGTTTTTAGAATCTAAACATAACATTCTTAAACCGACAGAATTCACTTGAAGATTGTGGAAGGCCAGAATCTATCCTGATAGAACTGAGCCCAGTGCAGGAAACGGCCTTGGCTATCTGAAGGCCCGCTTATGTACGTACTCCTGCTCACAATGGGAATGCACCCTATGCAGTCATTTTTTTTCCTTTTTTGTGGGCTTTTGAATAACTTAACAACTTTAACTTTAAAGTAGCATGTTAATTAACATCTTATTTTACATAATTTTCACTCCTAGGAAATCATGTGATTGTCAGATTGTGGTTTACATATGTTGTTACATTACATGCTGAGGAAAGAAAAATGTAGTTTATGTGAACATATTTAGGTGATGCTTTTATCCAAAATGACACACGAAGACATAAAGTACTACTGTATTCAGCTGGCACGGGTAAGTGATGAGGGGCATTTAAAGTGCTATCTATGAGTTTACACTGTTGTTTCAGAAGGCATTAGCTTAGAATCAACTTTACATTTTTACTTTGTTTGTTTTTTAATTTCCATCTATTTTTTTCTGTGGTGCTTTTTATCCTAAGCTGACTCATAGAACTATATTGTATATGTTAAAAGTATTACAGTATCAACATTGGTGTTACTAGAAATGTGGATACATTGTATCTAAGATATAAATATGTAGATATTTACGTTTTATTTCAGATAAATATGTTGACACATTGTGTTATCTAATAATATCAGGATTGTATATAATGGAGAAATGTATACTTTAATCTGTAACTTAAGTGAGTAAAATTAATATTTATCTACAGATATTGTAGAAGATATAAAATGTCAGAAGGTCTATCAAAAATATGTGGCCCAATACCTCCCGATCCAACACTATTTCCTGACTGTTATAAGCGCCCTATGTCTGGTAAGAGTTTAGTTTTTCTTTTTCTCTTTAAATATTGTAGCAGTTATCAGGATTATATGTGTATTACTAATATAATTTTTAAAATGAATACTTACCAATGTGAAATAAGACCTTTGGTGCTTCAATTAATGTATTTCAAAATGTTATTTTCATTAAGAAGGCAAGTTTAGAGGGATATGTTATGGTCAGGAGGAAATTGAATTACCCAAATATTAACTAGGCACCGGGCTAGCCATACAAATAGTGGGGGACAAGAACAGGAGTGTTTTGAAGTAATCAATGACTGTTTTTAGTGCCATTTTTGAAACCACTGTTTTTGGGTTGTTTCGGGTGAGGTTTGGGAGAGAGGAGGGAGGGAACCCTGTCTAGATTTTGTGCTCTGAACCAATCAGGATTGAATTCGGGGTATAGATGTGATTGAACCAATAGGATCCAGCTACCATAATAGAATGCATTAGAGTATTTTGGCAGAGTGCATATTCAAAAACAAAAAATGATTTAATTTTAGTAGAGCAAATTCTGAGCTGTTGTGGCAAAGCCTAAATAAGCTAAATAGGGATATGCCTATAATGACTGAGGTGATGTCAGGCAGGTTTAAAACTGTTTCACATATGATATAAAACGTGGAAGCAAAAAAAGAAACCCCTGTGGTGGATGAATAAGGAGATTAAAAAACAAAGTTACAAAAAAAAAAAACAGCTGTGTAAGAAGTGTAAAAACAATAACTCCAGCTGTAGGGCATGTGTGAGCACGAGAGCAGACATTATGAAGGATATTAGGAAAGCTAAAAGCAAATTGTAGAGTAATATTGCAGAAAAGTTGAAAGAAGATCAAACATTATTTTAATAATTTAGAAATAAAAAAAAAAAGGTCAAGAAGGAGATTAAGAGTAGGAATGGCGCAGGTTTCATATATAGACTGTGAAATAGCAAATGCTTTGAACTTACATTTTACTGAAGTTTATTTGTGTAAAGAAGTAGATATCTCCCAAAAAGTAACAACGGCTACTAATAAGGTCTTTAATGACTTAGACCACGGGTGGGCAGATTCAGTCCTGGAGGGCCGCATTGGTTAATGTATAAAAAGGGTGATCAAGTTGATCCGAGCAACTGTAGGCCAGTAAGCGTAATATGCATCAGAGGTAAATCAAAGTAAACAATTTTAAAGTAAAAGACTGAGCAGCACATATCGGGAATAGGTATATTAGCAAATACTCAGCATGGTTTCAAATGAGAAAGTTGTGTTTCATTAATATATTAGAATTCAAGGATGCAATTAAAACATTTGATAAAATTATATATCATTATGTATCTTGATTTTTAGAAGGCTTTTGAGAACGTACCATATGAAAGGTTAGTGATCAAACTAAAAGAAGTGAGAGTTCAAGGCACAGAGTGTAGATGGGTAAAAAAAATTGTCTCAAACACACAAAGAAAAAGGGTTATGGTGAGTGTTAAAAGTAACCTTTGTGGGTCAGTGCTTTTAATACACATAAGTAATTTAGAGAATATAATGAACAAGATGGTTAAGTTTGTAGAATTTACCAAACCAGGTGTAGGAACAGACAATATACTGTAGAATCAGCTAAACTATTACAGAGGGACTTAGACAGCATACAGTCTTAGGCGGATTTGTGACAGATTAAGTGTAAGATAAATAAATGTAAGATTTTATAGATAGAAAGTAGAAATGTTAGGTTTAAATACACAGTGAGAGATCTGAAACTTAAAAGTACAATTTATGAGAAGGATCTAGGAGTCATAGTGGACTTCTCTCCATCTTGTGTATATCAAGGTGACGTACAGAAGTGATCAGGAAGCCTAACAGGATGTGAGATTATACTTAATGATGTGTAGAATACTAAGTCATGGAACTTATACAGTACCTAAGTTATGTAATGCAATACCTCACCTGGAGCACTGTGTACTGTTTTGGTCTCCATATTAAAAAAAGATTGTGCAATTCTAGAAAAACTCCAGAGGAAGAACAACTAGGCTGATTCAGGACTGAGAGGTATGAGCTGTGAGAAGAATATAAAGAAGATTAACCTTTTCAGTTTAAGCAAACAGAGATTAAGATGTGACCTGACTGAAGTGTTTAAAATTATGAAGGGAATAACTACAGTGGATCCCAGTTGTTACTTTGAAACAAATTCTTCAACAAGAACAGAGGGCAGATTTCACACAAATGTTTGAAAGATTTTCTTCACATATTGATACACTGAATAAATTACCTTAGTAGTGTAGTGGAGAGTGTAGTGGAGAGTAGGCTTTTATGGACACTCAAATCTTAGCTTGATGTATTTTAGAGTCTAGTTAAATAAGATGTTGTAACTTGCTAAGCTTAGTGGCCTGTCCTTGTCACAATTGTCTTAGTGTTTTCTTATCATAAGTCACAATTCTGCACAAAACAACTAATTTTCCTGTACTACCATTTTAACTGAAATAAAAAAAAAATTGAAACTGGTGTTTTTGCTTCTATAACAGCACGAGGAAGATTGGAAGGCAATGATCTTAAACTGGATTTTCTTTCTGGACCTCTGGCACCTGATCCCACATTATACCCAACCTGCTATAGTGCACGACCTGCACCTGTACCACGTGTTCGCCCAAATGCCACTGACATCCTGGAGAGAAGCAAGAAAGGGAGTGTTGGCAATCTTTTGCAGCTTGAGGGAGTTGCTTTACACATAGATACCCACTCGAGAAGTATATCTATTTATTTTTTTGTTACTCATTCTTAATTCATATCAAATTTTGATTTTTTTGTGATTTTTTTTTTATTGTTAATAAACTGTTTTCAATTTCTCCTTTTCAAAAGTAGTTATTTTTTACTGGGTCTTTGAACTCAAGTTTAAAGTAAACTATGTCCAATTTACTACATGTGAAACTGGTTCCCTCTTTTAAATGCATTTCTTCCCGAAAATTTCTTTGTCTAGAGATTAAGTAAATGGATTCACTTTTTCTGGCAGGGTGAAATGCAAACACTTGTGTGTAGACTATTTCTACTTTAAAATATAGGTCTTTGATTTCCTGTCTTGTTGCATTGATTTTACATTCACAAGAAAAATACAAGATAGAAATGTGTATAGATTATGCTGTAATGATTTTTCTAATTCATCAGTATCCAGCCCAGACTGTAGAAGTGTATAAATCACTGCTTATTACTCTATGGCTACAGCAACAAGGTTAACCTTTTTTTCCCTAACATCTGTCAGGTTTCAGGGTACAAGTTAGAATTCAGTCTGTCTTAATTTACACATTCATAATGAAGTAACCTCTCTCTTGTTTCACTCTAAGGATGAAGATTGATTAATTATAGTACCTAATTAGAAATTAAAATACTGGTAATTTTTCAGAAAAAGATGCAAAAAATCATGAAAAGGAAAATGTACGAAGAATGCGAGAAATCCAGCGACGCTGCAGAGAGAGGGAGATGGAAAGAGAAGAGACTGGCCCAAAACCAGTAAAAGCACTCTGGAAATCACAGAAGTATGAGGGTGTACAATCCAAAGTCATGGCCCAGCTGCAGGTAATATCAGTAGCAGCCACTAATAACAATTTCATGGCTTTCATTTTTTCTGCATAAAGTTGTTACAGTCCTTACTACTAGAGAGACTGAAATTTACAACAGTTTTGCTATATCAGTACAAAAACATGAAAAAATGAAACTGTGTTCCTTGGTGATTCCTGTAGTTTGTTACTTAGGTACTGAAACACTAAAGTCAAAGTTTGCATATTTTTGCAAGCAATTTAGATTTGAGATCACTGATTATGACTATTTCTTTCTGCATATGCTGTATATGAAGCGTGCAGCACAACAGGTTCTATCACTCTAAAATATTTACCGCATACTCACGTATAAGTGGGGTCTTGAAACCTGAAAAATCAATCATAAAATCAGACCCCGACTTGTACTCCTGTTCAAAAATGCGACACTTAATATTTTATTTTTTTTTTTTTTACATCTTCTTGCCTGCTCCAATCTCGCATCATTTTCTAAGATGCGTCCAATTTTGTTGCAGCAGCGCAGTTACCAATTTCTTTCTCTACTCTTCTTAAACGATGTTTAATTTAAAACCGGCTTCATATTTTCTTCTGATCGAACGCTCCATCATAGATAAGGGATGCTTTTACGATAAGTGTATGAGGGTGTGAGATACAAAAAAAAAAAACAAATTGGTGCAAACGTTGCTTCAGAAAAGTTCGGGTATTACTGTGTGGTCATGTAGGCACAATAGAGAGAGAGAGAGAGGTTAGGAGCACACGCTGATACAGCTCATTGCTGCACCCACATAAAAATAAAAGGCCGTGTGCTCCGTGGTTACTCTCAGGTGGGCGTTAGCATATCATAATCCATTGTACCAATGGCATGAGTTTTCCGCATTTGACTTATGTGGCCGACATTATAGAATACCAGAAATTATACGGTAAAATCAAGTTCTGACCTATCCGCGGGAGAACTTATCCGCGAGTATATAGGGTAAATATTTTTATTTGAATACAGTATTTATTATCTAGAGCAAGGCTGATCATTTCTGGTTAGAGAGGGCTACACTTGCTACTGCTTTTCACATTAACCGATCTCTTCATTAGAAGTAGGTTTGTGTCTTTTGTTGACCTCTGGGTTAAATTAACTTTTTGTTTAATAGTTTCTGCATTGTGTTATACATTTTATTTATGTAGTCTGTAGAAAGCAGATTTATTTCACTGAACTAATACTAGTGTAAATTAGACTTAGACTCATTTTTTCTACAGTTGGTTTTTGTGTGTGTTTTTTTTTTTTTTTTTTTTATTCACAGTTGTGTATCTTCATTGAACATTACCAGATTTAAAAACTACTTTTGCAAAAATGTTCTAGATCAATGTTCATCCCATCACAGATTGGTATGGCAGTAGCTCTTTAAAGGATATGAAACAAACAAAGAGAACAGTGTGCATCACACAATGTCTGCTCTAGAGTCTGGATTCATGGTCCTACGTCACCCTTTCTCTCTTTCTGGTAAACGAAGTAGGTCTATCAGGAACAGAACTGTCTCATTTCTTAGCAGCAGCAAGTTGTGAGATGTATTAAGTAAGCATTTTTACATTAGAGTATGGTAGCTAGATGATCTATATATCCTGAGACAATCCTGTATGTCAGTGTTCTTGGTTATTTAAAAAAAAAAATACATCTAATTTCTTATTCTGAGGGTGGCATTGTGACACAGTGTGTTACGGTGCCATCATGTGAACCCAGCATTTGTCTTCAGATCCCTCTCCTGGTTGTTGTCCATGTGGAATTTGCACATTCTCTCTGTGTCCTTGTGGGTTTTCTGCTGGCTATTCTTTTTTGTCCCATATTCTGAAATATGGACAGATAAGATTAATTGGTAACTCCAAAATTATTACTGTGTGAGTGATGGATAATTGCAGTATCTAGTACTGTTTATTGCCTTAAGCCTAGTGCAACTGGGATATGCTCTGGCAAGTGAATAGGACTAAACAAGTTTGAGAATGTAATTTTAAAGTCTCACTCCAATAACTCATGAAAACATTACAATGAGGACATGCAGCACATTACTCCTCCCCAGCTATACATTTATGCCATATGTTTAATCACCGAACACATCAGTTGTATCCAAAAGAGATATTATCAGTCAGATTTTCAGTTTCTAAGATCATGGGTGCTTCAGTCTCTTCAAGTGAAAGGTACAGTCCTCCAGCAGAGAATGACCAGCCCAATATATTCAGCTAAGAATGAACATTTTGCAATTTTGCTTTTGTGATAGGATAGCTGACAGTAGCATTACGTAGTATTTTTTTGAGTTTGTGAAGAGTGGTTGTCATCCTGTTAGGTACATTTCTTCCTCTACAGTGCAGTAATATCGTGGCCTGTATGGTTTGGGTGGCAGCGAAAGCAGAGTTAACGTAGATGAAAGATACTAGAACATATTCTTATTCTGGCATTTAAGTAGTGTTAGTGAATATATGAAGAAATGTCAAAACTGAGCACCAAGTCACAGCTATACCACACCCACATTTCAAGGTCAATATTGTCATCCTATCTTAGAATTGCCCACAGTAATTCGATTAACATGGCTGAGTATCCATGACACACAAAGTGTAGAAATGAGTCAGCATGAAGTTAATTAAACTAGCATTCAATTAAAATAAATAAATATTAAAAAACAAGTCACCCAATCAATAGATCAAATGTAGTAAAAAGGTCTAGTTGTTGTGACTCTCCTGGGCCAGGATTGTGCTCCTTTGCACTAAACGCTAACCTTTGTTATAATAAAAACTTACCTCGAAAAAGTCATCCTGATCCTTTTTTAGACAATTGTTTTAATTAAATTTGTTAGTTTAGAGTTGATATTAAATTTGTTGGTTATTTAACATATATGATTGTATGTTACTTGATTAGAAAACCTGTTTTTTGGCTTTTCTTTTAACCATCTATGAAAAGCATGCACAAGTTCATTTTGAATTCTCGACCTCCTCCTCCAGGCAGGTTGCTATTGATGGCAGACCCAAACATTAACAATTGCAACAGACTACATCCATTGATGTTATTATAATATGTAATTTGATTATTTTAATGACAGTACACATTTTTCTTCCTAAAAATGATAGTGAAGTTCAAGAGCAGATTTAGCACTATACAGTTGTGTGAAAAACAATGTGGACACACCAAGCTTTGATCTTATTTATGCAGTATTTTTAGATAAAGGTGATGTAACTTGGAAAAAAACAATGAAAATGTAACTTTGCAATAATTTATTCAGCCAAAAAATAAACAGATACACATTTCAATCTGTGGAAACAATAAGAGCACCCTTGGCTTTAATAGCTGCTATTGCTCTGTTTGGCAGAAACAACCTCAGTTAGGCATTTCCTGTAACTGTCTAGCAATCTTTGTCATCGACTGGGAGAAAGTTTTTCCCACTCCTCTGTAAAGAATTCTTTCAGCTGTGCAATGTTTAAATGGTGTCTTGCATGCACATAAATTCAATCATCTATTCATTTAACGCCACTTATCCAGGTGCAGTATGTGTCACAGGGACAGCAGTCTGTGCAAAGATGCCCAGTACACCTGAGCCAATGAGATATCTTTCATCGTCTATTTGCTGGGCACATTGTTGGTGTAAATAAAAATTGTCAAGTGGCTCCAAACATTTGCAGAAATTTCCTGAATGGAAAGAGTGCAGGTATATTTGTAGCATTACAGTGCTTGCAGACCCATAGTGCCTATGGTTTCTTGCTCTTTACATCAGTCTTTTAGGTTACTGCCTGTCCTTAAGATGATCGGTCATTATGGCCACACAAGTTAAAATTATTTTTGCGATGTTGGCAAATTTGACCATTTTAAAGGGTCTCCTGAAGCTGTTCATTCAGGTGGTGGAATGCACTCAGATTCATGTGTTAGACAAGGAAAGTGGTTACTTGGTGGTGCTCGAAGCTTCAGGGAAACACCCAACCTTCGATTAAATGTTAGTGTATCATGGAACTCATAGGTTCAAGATGACCCCACCCCCAATTTGTATGCTACTATAATGCACTCCGACCTCCAAGTGGGAGGGAGTCCTCCGCTCTGTCATGTAAAAGTAATAATGAATTGGGAGGAGGAGCAAGACACTGATTAAATAGAATACTGACAGAAATTTGTTACCACTTCAAGACAAATACAAATGTAATTGTACTGTGAACACGAGTTAACAAAACTGAAATAAACGTGACTACACTATGTGAAAAAGCATTGCCTTGCTTTTTTTTTTTTTTTTTTTAAGCCAGTGCCATTGTACATTGCAAGTCGCAATTCTTTGGGAGCTCGAGCATCTCGCATAATACTCCTCAACTCTGTAATTCTCTTCCCTCTCATATACGTCAGCTAGATTCAATAACACATTTTAAAACTACCCTCAAAAACTGGCATACCAATTGTGAATTTTGCTCTGTTAGTGCCTGTTATCTTTGTTTGTTTGCTAATTATTGCTTTTTGATTTGTCATTCTCTTGTTTTTATTTTACTAATGTTGTATAATTTTATTGTAAGGTGACCTTGAGTGCTAAGAAAGGTGCCTATTAAATAAAATGTATTATTATTATTATAATACCAATTAAAACTCAACGTTAATGCATTTTTTGCAGCACGTCTTTAGCACACATGTAAACAAAAAGCAAAATGTGCTATTGCCAAGTCACAATGAAAAGCAATAAAGTACAATATTATAACGCATGCCGATTTTTTTTTTTTTGTTGTTCAGAAGATGGTAGAAAGAAAACAACTGAGGACACTGTGTTTGAATGAGTAAAAATAATTAGTAATTTCTAGCTTCCTATTGGTAGATATTTATTGAAATTCATTTATTGATGACGCAGATCTAATTTTATAGTTTCATGCCAATACAGAATTTGATTTGCAGTGATTTTAAATAAACTTGGAATGAGTCACCTTTGAGTCATTGTAATATTAGCGTATGCCGCTATGTGTGTGGAGTTGTGACACTTTCCGTGGTACATTGGTAGAGCAGCTAGTTATTAGTCTACAAGCATCTCTCAATCCATGATTTTAACCCCCAACACCCCAAAAGAAGTAACATTGATATGCACTTTTAAGACATCGCATAGCCCCTAATGCCCAAACATCACTCCACCAAACTCCAAATAATATGGGCATTCCATTGGCCAGTTGAGACTTTTAATCTTCCAGCGTGTCTTGAGTCTGCCTCAAAGTCTCTTGCCAAATGGATATGCCTGAGAAGGAGGCATCCTAATCAGGTACCCGAATAGCCTCAACTCGCTCCTTTCGATGCAAAGGAGCAGCAGCTATACTTTGAAACCCTCCAGAATGTCTGCCCTCCTCGCTCCGTCTCTTAAGACCGAGCCCAGACGCCTTGTGAAAGAAGTTAATTTATGCTGCTTGTATCCGCAATCTATCTATTTTGGTCACCAAACGCTGATGACCTTAGGTCAGGCCCAGAGCATAGATAGATGGTAAATCAAGAGCCTTGCCTTTCAGCTTAGCTCTCTCTTCACCACAGTTGACCAGGACACTGCTTCAGTCCACCTGTCAATCTCTCACTCCCTTCCTCCCTCACTCATAAGCAAGACCACAACATACACATTAAACTCTTTTGCTTGAGGCAGCATTTCATCTCCAATCTGGAGATAACAATCCACCTTTTTCCCCCGCTTAGAACCATGACCACAGATTTAGAGATGCTAATTCTCATCCCGACTTTTTCTTGAATGCATAGCCAGTTTCAAGTCACCCCACAGCATCTCGATGGGATTCAGATCCTGGGTTTGACTTGACCATTCCAGAATACTTCATTTCTTTCTTTTCAGCTAATGTTGCAAAATCCTTGTTCGTTTGAGCTTCAGTCCTCTGACTGATGGTCTCACATTATTGTCCCAAAGCGCATTTGAGAATAAAGAATTCATAGTGGATTCTATGATGATGAGTTGTCCAGGCCCGGATGCAGCAAAGCAGCCACAAACCACAACATTCCCACCCGCATGCTTTAAAGTTAATTTCTGGTTTATCTGGTCAAATGTTATCTTTGGTTTTCACGAAATGTGTCTTTTGGTACTGTGGCCAAATAACCATGTTTGCATTATCTGTCCAGAACACATAGTTTCAGAGATTCCAGTTGTTGCCTAGGTGGACAGTTGTGGACAGATGTTAGTGTCCAATTGTCTGAAAATCATTTTAAATCCCTTCTCAGACTCCTAGGCATCTATAACCTTTCTGCAGACCACAGAAAGCTGTCTTGAGCTAAAACATGGTGATAACACACACACTTCAACAACAACAGAGCATGCCAACTAAATATCTGAGGTTTAAATAAGACACTGTTCTTCCAGGATCATCTGTAATATTGTTCTAATCTTTTATACCTGATCAATTTTAGGCTGTGGTAAATGTGGGATTGATATCCAGATGGAAGCAAGTTCCAAAATAAGTTTAAAAAATTTGCAACTGAAATGTACCATTCTGATTATGGAGGTGCGACCATAGGAGGAATTACATGGACTTTGCCACACAGACTGAAGTACTGAACTGACATTACTGGAATTTCTTGATTTGTTTATGGTTTAACAGTTTGTCTTTATTTAGCATTCTTATTGGTCAGGTTATGGTTTAAGAATTAATTTATCTTCTGTCTGACAAAGGGTTCAGTTTATACATTGATTGTTTACTGAGTGCTTTAAAGGATAACAAGGAGGCATGACTCAGCACTCACAGCATGGCCATGCATAGTAGATGGAAAAAATCAAACCAGGCATTAACTTTGGGTGGGAGGTCATTTCTTCTTTACATTTAAGATTGACATAAGTTGGTGAGTGGCCCTAGATAGGCTCTTTAATGAAGAATGTCACTACCTGAAGTAAAGACCACCTTAAAATGACTCCAGCTACAAGAGTCCAGGTTGTGTACTTTATGTAGTACTTGCTCTGCCTGTGCTCCTTATGGTATTTAGTTTCTTATGTTGTATTGAATAAATTAATACTTTGCCTTCACTGCTATTCTGCCTATATTTTCTCCAGATAAAATGTTACATAATAGATAGATAGATAGAAATAGATAGATATATACTTTATTAATCCCAAGGGGAAATTCACATACTCCAGCAGTAGCATACTATAATTTGGCGTAAATGCTCCCACATAACACAGAAATAAAGTTTAGGGTCACAGTGAAAAGAAAATAGTTTTCCATGGTAATGCATTTACACAATTTGCATTCACACAAATGTTTTAATGAAGATCAAGTCTTGAAATGTGCACAGATGTTAAAAATGATAAAAACATTTCTTGGGGTGTACTCACTTTTTCACTTAAATGTACATCTTCTGATTCAGTACTATGATGAAACAGCTAGGACCAGCTTACCTGAAGAAAGTAGCATATTGAGTGTTTTTGAAATTCTGTGCCTTATTACTAAACTTAAATCATAGGTCATCCATCACAGGTTGCTTATTTACAAGTTCAGTTTATATGTGTGGATGTTAAAAATTGTTTTAATGTAAAATATATCTGAGAACAGCTGTTTTAGTTAATGGGTACCTTTCACATCCCAAAGAGTTGCAGGTTAGGTTAATCAGGGACTATAAATTGTACCAGTATGGCAAATGTGCTTGAGTGTGCCCGTAATGGACCTACTTCATTTCCAGGTTTGGTTCTTGTCCTGACCTGGACAAGAGTCAGAAAATGGATAGTAGTTAAAATGAATAGTTTTTTATTTAATTATATAGAAAAGCATTATTCTAATGTGCATCTGCCTAGCCCTTTACCCAAGTTTTAAATTTTCCCTAGCACACCTTCTTTGTGTAGTCTGCATTTTTTTTTTCCTGCATTCACAAAAGCTTTCTTTAGAAGTTCGAAATTAACTGACCTTTCTTTAGCCTGATTTGTATGCACTGACTAATTTTGGCTTAGGTCTTAGATTCCCTGACTCTGTACAGCAAAAAGTAGTTTTTATAAATGATTAGATAGCTTATCCAAGAAATAACCAAAATCCAACATGACACAAGCTCTTGATTTTATTATTAATTTATATAGCTCAAGATACTGTTAGAAATCTCAACAGTACTTTCACCTAGACTGTTTCTTGTTTCTCAGCCTCAGACATGTTCCTCGAGATTACTCACACAGATAAAGTCCTGAATTCTGTCCAAGTAGTATTATGTCAAAACTGTCAAGTGCACAACTGTCTTGAAGCTTTCTCTGCTCATCTGGTGTTTTTGTTTGCCTTTCACCTAATGTCTCATGTGATGTCCAGGAGGCTAAAGGCTATGTAATTGTGATTAACCAACAAACTTTGAATCACCCACTTCCCTGAACTTGCACACTTTACTTTCAATCTTCTCCCTGGTTCTAGTTAAAGAAACATCAATAATTGCCCCTCTTCCTTTTGTTGGCTTCCTCCATCTGAGGTAGAATAAGGTCTAGAGTGACCATCTGCTTAGTCATACATCACATGGTTTCATTTTCATGCTTTTCCATTGTCTATTGTCTTGTTTTCCTACATCATAAAGAAGTACATGGTAGAGTCATTGGTGAATCTAAATTTCTTATTGGAGAGTGGGGGTAAAAATATGGCCCGTGATTAGCATCTCAACAAGGATTTGTTGCTGTCTTGTGTGTGATGCTTCTAGAAAAAACTTTGGTTTCCAAAACACTATAACTAAAAACATTGTTTTAGAAAATGAAAAGACAGGTATCTATTTCTGTGCACAGTTTAAGTTATTTTCTCTTTTATTTCAGCAGAATCAGGCAGTTTCTGCCCCTATCAATGAGGTTAGTGCTCCTGGAAAACATGAGTGTAATGGTAGCTTCTGAATGGTGTGGTGTAGTTTACTTTAATGCATGTGCATGCTTGTATGTTGTTTTCTGTGTGTCATTATGTCCATACTGCCATTATAGTAATAATCTGTATAATCTTTAATTGATTTTTTAAGAAAACATCACTCTTTTTTATTATATTCAGTATATGTAAATTGACTTTCAAAATGTAATCCTTCTGTGTAGTGCATCTTAAACAGCAGCGTCAACTTTTTATTTAGAATGGCAGTGTGCTTGCTCTGGTGATGCTATTGTGGGCTCCATTATAAAATCATAATAATATGTGTTCTACTTTGGTGACCATTCAGGAAACCTCTCCACCAAAAAAGCCAGATTGTCAGAATTTTCTAAGAGCGTATTCTCGCTGTGGTGCCGGAGGTCGTCCAAAAAGCTCCCAGTCTTGCAGCCTTCAGAAGTCTCAGAGTTCTGCCACATTGAAGGAAGACATTGATACATCAGAGGTAAGAGTAAATCTGTGTAAAGGGAGAAAACCTAGTTTATCTTTATTTTGCAAATAATAAAACCAAGCCCTAGGAATCGAATGGCTTTGAGGTATAATAAAAGCATATTTTGATTATGCTGATTTAGTAATATAAAGTCCAAAAGTAAGATATCTCACTATATTGTGAATACATGTAAAAACACATTTTTTATAATGTAAGAATCAGTTGAAATGTATTTTATTATCTTTATTGTATCCAAGAGCAGTTGTGAGAATTCAATATTCAGAGCAGCTGAAGGTGCAAATGAAGCAGATGTTGATCATTTTAGAGGTTATAAAATACCTAGTCTGTTTTTCAGTCCTTAATGGAACAATCCACCAAAAAATGATAACATTTACTGTTGTTGGTAGTGAGGGCTGAGAAAAAATTTTAACCTCATGCTTTCATCAAGAACAGAGATCACAAATTTTCTGATGCATATATTTTCAATGGAGGCCAGCATGGAATAACACACAATAATATAAAAATGTTTATTTAAAAAAAAAAAAATTAAGAGTTGTGTCGCATGATCCACATGTCAGTTATGTATTCATGTACTAACAAAGTTTAAAACACATGCATTTTTTTATATTAAGCAAATGAATTGATTGATTTGTTTTGTATTGACCCCCTTCTTTTTGACACCCACTGCATGCCCAGCCTACCTGGAAAGGGGTCTCTTTTAGAACTGCCTTTCCCGAGGTTTCTTCCATTTTTTTTTCCCCTGAAAGGTTTTTTTTGGGAGTTTTTCCTTGTCTTCTTAGAGAGTCAAGGCTGGTGGGCTGTCAAGTGGCAGGGACTGTTAAAGCCCATTGCGGCACTTCTTGTGTGATTTTGGGCTATACAAAAATAAATTGTATTGTATTATGGGGGAGGGGAAATCTCACTTAAAATATCAGATTCAGGCCAAGAAGGTGTTGGGGCAGGTTGAGTATATGAGTTAATAACATAAAAATAAAGTATTACATGTATTAATTTTTGTTTATTCATGGGTCTAATTATGAGCAAATTATTGTTTTTCAAAGGACTAGTTGTAAATAGAGGTGACATCTATTTCTTAAGTGGGAATGGGAATTTCGTAATTCAGTCCATTCTTGGCTCCCAGCAGCCAATAATGAATTATCTCGTGTTGTTGCATCAAAGTTTCAAATTCCTACTTACAACTCTTGTTTTGTTTTTGGATACAAGTGCTAGATATTCCAACATATAGAAATAGTGTTTAGTTTATGTTGTTTTTTAAAATGGTTTTCTTTAAGGTGATATTCAAGTACCATCACTTAGCAAATTTTCTTTTTTCTGTAGTGCAAGATTTGCAGTTTTTTTTTTTTTTGGTTTGTTACCCCATTCATTAAACCTTTCAGTTACTTTGTAAATTCTTTTTTGTTTCAACAAAAAAAAAAAAAAAACCTCCACATTTAGTTAATATGACAGAACATATTGTGGATTAACAATGCGAAGTGCACTAGATTAGAGAGTAATACACTATGTTGAAATCGAAGCATCTTCATTTCTATAGGTAAGCCTCCTTACATTAGCTTCATATGTTGTGCCAAATGGCTAGTGGTTGTATGCTTAAGTGTACTTTTGAATTTTACAGTCCAATAAACCTTATATGACTATACTCCTGCCAATATACAGTGTAATAAATAATACAAAATAACAAATACTTTACCGTTATCTATAGGAACACAGTTGAATCCAAGCTCTCTGGTCACAGTACATCCTGATGTGGAATCTGCTTAGCTCAGGACACACTGCTCTCGTCTGTCTAGAACATATATAATTCTCGCTGTCTTAGAGAACTAGAAAGTACCTTTAATGCATTTAGTCAGCTTACATAGTTTATTTTCACCCTCTTTCATTCTGACAAAACGGTGCAGGACTGTTAACACTCATACTGTTCGATTTCCAGGATGTTCCATATTGTTAAGTGGATGGGCCTGCCTAATGTAACTGTTATGTGTTATGTTGTATTTAATTTAAAGTGTTATATTCGGTATTTTGTTCTAATCAAACTTCTTTTATCCATATACACTTATACATACTACAATATGTAGTGAAATACTTAGTAGCTGAACTCTAAGACTGCATTAGAAAAATATAAGACATTAAATAGTCCTTAACTCAATAAATCAATAAATATCAACATGTACAATGACTAGCTGATATTAATATATAAAATATATTTAAAAAAATAACGTAATAAGGGAGAATTAACAATAGAACATAATGCAACTATAGGCACTATCCTTTTTTTCTTTTTCTTCTGTCAATACCATATGGACGATGCCATATGGACGCCATCCAGATATTGTGTTGTCACACATGCAACTAAACTTGAACAATCTGGACTCAAGGTGTAAAAGTAGTACTCTAGTGGTCCATTGTGTGCTCACTTTATCCTAATTTCTGACTAAATGTAAAGTCCATCCTGCTTCTGTGAGCCCCTTATTTGATGGATATATATTTTTAATGGATATTATGGTTTTTCAATTTTTAGTTCTTTGTGAGATGGCTTACTTGTTGTTACATTTGAGTTTTAATAATGGAACATTATTATACTTTGTACAGCAGTCTTGTAATGTTTGACTTTTTCTTATGTTGCAGATTCAAGTCAGAGGATCACTTGTTGACTTTGTGAGTCATAATGCTAGGAATGCTAAATCAGCAACACTTCGTCGATCAAAATCTCTACAGTTGTTATCTGATGTTGCAGTAAAGAAGAAGGTGGAACAGGAGGAGTACAATACCAAACAGAAAGGACGGATTCCCCAGTAGTAAGGGAACTGATTAGTTGTGTAGACTTGAAGGAAAATGGTTAATTGATTAAAAATGTTTTGTTCTATTTAAGGCATAATCCTTTAAATATTATAGAAAAAAACAACACAAAATTTTCATTGTATATTTGTAAAAAGCCTGAAGTTTAGTTCATCAAACTATTATTATCTCCTCATGCATTTTTTCACTTTTCTTCCTCTTCATACAATGCTGCAGCTTACAAGAACGCAAGGACCAGTGGCAACGTGAGAGAGAAGAGCGGAAGAAAAATCAACCTGATCCATCAATGCCACCTGGTCACAGCATGATGCCTGAGAAAGAAAGGCAAGAAACCCTCCACTCGCTGAAAGAAAGTAAGGTTAAGAATTCTTCATTATCTTTGCTATTCTTCTGCTTTAATCTTAATATGTATTTATTGCTACTGGATAAAATGAAGATAATAAAGTCAGAAAGTAGAATATTTTTGGTTTAGTATTCACTGTGAATATAGTGAATGTGTACTGCTGATTGCTAATAAGTGAAATGTTGCATTCTTTGTTAAAATATTTTAAAGGTGGCATTTTTGGCTTGTTTCTTAAGGAAAACTGTAGTGTGTTGTAGACATCTAATGTTATATCCTTGCTATTACTGTAGAGCAGTGATTCTAAACCTTTTTGAGTCATTGACCCCTTTAAGAATCTGATGAAAGCTGTTGGACCCCATTCCCCAGAAATATTCACACAAACACAACTTTGCATGCAATGGATAAAATGTGCTTTATTTATAGAGATTTGATTGTCTCATACATATATGACATACACAAAGTATTACTAAACTTTAAAGTAAACAATCTAAAAAAACACTCATTTTTATGCAAAAAGTAATGGCCACTCATTATAATTATGAAATACAATCCTCTTGTGCAAATTAAAACAGATCTACTATGTTTTTTACTACCGTTATTACTACTACTACATTTTCTACTACATCTACTCCCTGAATAAGAATATGAAACTGTGGAGAGGTCTTCGACAAGGTAACACGCATATCATCTTTGACACCCAATCTATTTCATCTTTTCGTTTTGATTGAAACTATTGCTGAAAACCCTGATTCACACATCACTTTTCAGCCAGGCACACTTGAAAGAAACTGTGGTCAATTAATCCTCACCAGTATATGAGAAGATAATCAAGCCGCAATATACCATGAAAAATGAGAATTAAACTTGCTGTTATGGAGTGGCACAAGATGGCGGTCGTACAGAGAATGACACACGTCTAAATGGTAAATGTGGGCCAACAACAAGTCAAGAGACGCCTAGCGGTTGGTACTGTAAGCAGTTGCAGGGTGCGTTTTCTTTCATTTCTTTCAATGGGAAACCGTTGATTGGGATGGGGGTGGGGGTGCTGTACAGTGGTCGCTATTTTTCTTGCGCATTATTTTTCTCCCGCATTAGGCTAAGGTGAGATAAATACTTGCGTGAAAAAAAATCTAAGGGGTCCATGGACCTCAGGTTAAGAACCCCTGCTGTAGAGTAACAAGTTGTTAAAACCTGAAGACAAGTTTTTCGGTGGTCCAACTTTGGTACACCTGTCCACAGAGGAAACTATGCTGTAAGACCAAAGTGATTATTGACCATATCTACTTCAGAACTGTTTTTGGTTATCCATCAAAAGAAAGGGTGTTTCACCATGAAAATGAATTATAATGCTATATTGCATTGTTTCCTTGGAATAATTTTTCTTATACATAAAATGCATAGCTCATTCGCTCATCAACAAAAATATTATTTCCTGATTAGTTAAACTGAAATTTGGCATGATTGTACATCTAGGGAAGTAGGTATCTACTAAGAAAGGACATTCTGCTATTTTAATGTTAAGGGGTTAAAAACAACCCCTACAATAAAGTTTTGATTTGGCTGAAATTGGATGTTATAAGGGAAAAAAGAAAATTAGCCAGAGTTGGCTAGTAGGCTATAGTAACAGGCAGCATCCTTTTTCTGTTGAGTGCTTAACAGTTTATGCAAATGAAGGGGGGAGAAAACAGACACTGGCACTGATTAGTAGTGTAGACAAGTGAATAAAGAAGGGATGGTATCCAGCACAGGAAAAATAGTTGGGGTGGAAAGTGAGCTGTGAAGTTGTCAGAGGAAACTTCGGCAAGACTCAAGTTAGATGTGGTTAGCCAAGCGCACTTTAAAGCTCCAGTGCTTGTCAGACCCTGGACTGTGAGCTTTCAAAAAGGTAGGGAGAGAGAAGTAGAGGGGGAAGTGGTGACGTCTGATCCATGACAAGCAGTGACTGACAGCATCCTTTCATCAGTTTAAATGCTAGCACAGCTCAATTAAGCAGTCTCCTATGGCCACAGCAGAGAGGGTGTGGGTGCTGTAAGTAGTTCATGATATAATTTCTTTTCACATGTTCTTTTCTACACAATGCTTAAAGTGTTTAATTCTTTGGATGGGCTGTGGAAATGTGCAGCCTGTAAAAGTAAAACAGGATTCAGTGTCAGAGCTTTATTGTAAGCTTTACTAATAATAGTAATTCATCCTGCACACATGTGTGGCACAAATACTCGAGTGAAAGAAATGTAAACCCACATATAAAGCGAGTTTAGTTCAGTTGGCTTGCTGCTGTTGTGTGATATGTATGTGGTGCTCAATGCAAGGTTAGATATGCTGTTTACTGTACTTTTGAATTGACTTTCCATCTTTTTCAATTGTGTACATTTATTTGGTGTTAATTTAGTTCTTATTGGTTGCAATTGGCTTGTACTGTTGTTTGTTTTCTGATGGGAGATACTATTTTACAGAATGTGCTGCAGGGAAAAATTACACTCCAGATCTGCATTATTCCCTGCGTTAGTTCAAAACAACACAGTTTCCTATTAAATTGTGCTCTGCAATCACTATCAAAAAAAGACATAGTCTGTAGAAAAAGCAGCTATTGATCTATGGTATGGTTTACTCATGAGCAATTGTATGTGGCATGTTCAAGAATAAACAATACCAATATTATATACACCAAAATGTTTAGTTACATAGTATACTTTTGATATATTCCATTAACCGGAAGCAATGTAACTGAGGGCATTTGCCATCTAGTTTATTTTAAGAAACTGTGGTATTACTAAACATTCAGGCTACTTCATAACCCTTAAAGATAGTTGTTGTGAGTTTCATTCTCAGATGTGTTGCTGTCTCTTTGGAGTCTGCAAGTTCCCCCTTTTTTCTGTATGGATTTTCCCCCCTCCTGTATTTCAATTTTATTGACGTCCATTTGGCCATAATTTACCTAACCTGACATTGTATGAGGGATTTTGTGTGTGGACTGGTGTTGGTTTCCATCTTGAGTCCATTGCTGCCAGAACAAAAGAACAGAAGACAGAAGGATGTAATAACTTACACAGTTTGTTTTGAAGGATTTTATGCACGCTGCAATTTTTTGTTGAACTTAAGTTCAAACTAATAACTGTTTATTAGAGACAGTAGAAGTAGTTTTCCCCAATTTGATAGTAACATTTTTACCTAGAAAATTGGCAGAGTCTGACTTTAAAATAGGATTTTAGATAGGTAAAACTTTATTTTTCTCCAGCGGGAAATTTGGCATTTTACAGAAGCTCATTAAATAGATAAATTTTATGTACACCCACACACCCTCTAGAATGTTACTATCAAGAAAGGACAGTCAGGATTTTTCCAGGTGTATTGCCATTGGTATAAAGAAGTGCCAGTAGTGTTTGACAGTCATTCATTATGTTGTTTATTGGATCCTTTGGTAGAAAGACCATTAACCATAGACATACATACAGGATATACAGTATTTGCTGTATCCTTTATACAAAAGTATTTGAAAACAAAATCTTATTTTTGTAACTATTATTTAAATTTCAAATAGTAAAAATTTCTTCCATACTGATAGGTACTAATGCAGAAAACGTCTTAGTATAATTTCTCAAGCGGAATGCTGAACAAAAATAAATGAATCATTGACTAGCGAACATTAGTTTTAGTTTGCTTATTGAAAATACTGGCTTAATGTGCCATGTTGCCATGTGCTAAAACTTAAAATGTCAGAAAAGATTAATTTATTAGGTTATTTAATCCTTTTATATCACACTTGCTACTAGCTTATTTTGTAATAATTATTATTTTATGAGAATTTATGTACAATATTTTATGCGTCTTTAATATACACATAAAGTAAAAATGTCATGTTATAAAATGTTGCTCTGAGTGCTTATCTTTGCCTTGCATGTTTTACAGCTCAGAAGAATCTGGTAAAGGAATTGCTGTCTCTCCCCGTGAGAGCTGACACGCTGAGTATACAAGCACGAAGAACTCAGCTTGACAAGAAGCTCTCTGAGGTTGAGGAGGCTATCAAAATATTTTCAAGACCAAAAGTCTTTATTAAGATTGACAACTAAATTGTTTTTAATATATACTAAATCAATCAAGCACTGTAGAGTAAAGACAGGTAATCTAAACCGCATGGAGGAAAGTCTGCAATCAGTTGATCTTTAGTAAATGCATCCAGCATTAATTATTCAGATTACCTGCAGTCTTATATTTTGCTGCACTGAATCATTCCCTCTAGCATTCTTCTGAGTATTCTGCTTCAGTTTATCAGTGTTTCTGTTGGTTTTGCAGAGCTTTTATTTAAACAGTTCTTCACTCTTATAATTTGAAGCAAATGTTACATTGACTGGGTGCTGTTATGCAGAATCATTTAAAGTGACATAATGTAAATAATGTTGGAATACATTCATTTAAAAAATAGTATTTCCTGTAAAGGTAAAAAGTTCATACCTGGGTTTACTGTTTAAACAAAAAATATATCCCATTTTTTGACTGCATGGGATATATATGGTGATTTTATTTTTTAATAAGCTGATGTTATTTATTATGAAAACAGATTTTTGAATTCTGTTTACAATTATTTTAATTGGTCTGTTTATGCCCTGCTTTTAAACCATGAATACGAGTTATCTGTAAAGAGTACATAAAAGTGTTTATTTTTCTATTGTGTTAAACCTAAAATAATGACAATAAATATGTACATAATTTTTTCTTCCCATATTTTGGTGTTTTAAATAATTTACTTTGCAAATCAAGTTTTAATTTTGGTTTAATATTTCTGTTATATTATTATACACAGTGTCGTAACTATGCTCCTTCACCACTAAATTTTATACAGTGGGTTGGCAAATTTTATTATGTTCCCTTTTATAACTTGTTCATACATAAAAATTCATACACATACAGGTGCATCTCAATAAATTACAATGTCATCAAAAAGTTAATTTATTTCAGTAATTCAATTCAAAAAAATGAAACTCATATTATATAGATATTACACACGGAGTGATATATTTCAAGAGTTTCTTTCTTTTTTTTTTGGTGATTATGGCTTACAGGTGGTAATAACTCCAAATCAAGTATCTCAGAAAATTAGAATATTACATAAGACCAATAAAAAAAAAAAGATTTTTAATAGACATTTTGGCCTTCTGAAAAGTATGTCCATGTACGCACGCAATACTTGGTCGGGGCTCCTTTTGCATGACTTACTGCATCAATGCGGTGTGGCATGGAGGCGATCAGGCTGTGGCACTGCTAACGTGTTATGGAAGCCCAGGTCTGCATTGTTGGGTCTGGTGTCTCTCATCTTCCTCTTGACAATACCTCATAGATTCTCTGTGGGGTTTAGGTCAGGTGAATTTGCTGGCCAATCAAGCACAGTGATCAATGGTCAATTAAACCAGGTATTGGTACTTTTGGCATTGTGGGCCAGTGCCAAGTCCTGCTGGAAAATGAAATCAGCATCTCCATAAAGCTTGTCAGCAGAGGGAAGCATGAAGTGCTCTAAAATTTCCTAGTAGACGGCTGCATTGACTTTGGGCTTGATAAACGCAGCAGATGACATGGCTCCCCAAATCATTAGACTGTGGAAACTTCACACTGGACCTCAAGCAACTTGGATTCTATGCCTCCCCACTCTTCCTCCAGACTCTGGGACCTTGATTTCCAAATGAAATGCAAAATTTACGTTCATCTGAAAAGAGGAATTTGGACCACTAAGCAACAGTCCAGTCCGTTTTCTCCTTAGCCCAGGTAAGGATATGTCTGTGTGTGGTGGCTCTTGAAGCACTGACTGCAGCCGCAGTTCACTCCTGTGCTTCACAATCCTCTCAAGGCTGTGGATATCCCTGTTGCTTGTGCACCTTTTTCTGCCATGTTTTTTCCTTCCACTCAACTTTCCATTAATATGCTTGGATACAGCACTCTGTGAACAGCCAGCTTCTTTAGCAATGACCTTTTGTGGCTTACCCTCCTTGTGGTGGGTGTCAATGACTGTCTTCTGGACAACTGTCAAGTCAGTAGTCTTCCCCATGATTGTGTGGCCTACTAAACCAGACTGAGAGACCATTTAAAGGCTCAGGACACCTTTGCAGGTGTTTTGGGTTAATTAGCTGAGTGGAGTGGAACACATCAGGAGTCTACAATCTTGAACTTTTTCACAATATTCTAATTTTTTGAGATGCTTAATTTTGGGTTTTCATTAGCTATCAGCCTTAATCGACAAAATGTAAAGAAATAAATGCTTAAAATATATCACTCTGTGTGTAATGAATCTATATAATATATGAGTTTCACTTTCTGAATTGAATTACTGAAATAAATCAACTTTTCAATGATACTCAAATTTATTGAAATGCTCCTGTACTTTGGGACAACGAGTTTGGGAAATAACTGGATCACTGGGCTAAATAGTTTTTGAATTTACATCGACAATACAAATTAGAAAAGTTAATGGATTTTTACACCAATCATGAAGTGCTGCAATAACCTAGACAAGAGCAAATCATTGTTGTTTTTTCAAAAAAGTGACTGCATATATAAAATTTAACATTAACTTCTCAAACACAATAAATCTAGTTCAGCGTTAAATGTAGCTAGAACCTGTACCAGCAGTATTGGGCACAATTTGGAACCACCCTGGGTAGGGCATCAGTCCATCATAGGACCCACACCTGCAGGCACTTTCAGGCAGGACCAATTTAGCATCACCAGTTCACTTTTAACAAGCATGTCTTTAAGGATTTGATACGGAAAAACTACCCAAAACCGGGAAATCACATTGGTATAGTATCTGAAGTCAAGATGTTGGATCTGACAAGCAGCAGCACTAGCAGCTGTGGCACTATGAATGAGCAGTGAGCTAGTAATGTGCTATAAGTATATGCCGCCACACCCCAAAAACATTTAAAATTCAGATTGTGAAGTCAAACAATTGGACTTTGCGCTATAGGATTACTGGTTATGTCCTTGCATCTCTGTGTCTCTTAAATCTAATTGTGCTCCAGCTAGTATAAAATAAATGTAAACAAATATATTACATCTCAGTACTTGTAATGCATGTTGTGACTGTGTTTAGTATGCCAAAAGTGCTATATAAAAACAAAGATTTTTTTTGTAAAAGATTTAAACAACACAGAATACAGTATTTGTATATTTACACTGGTGCATAAAATTGGCAGAAATGTGTTTTTTAAAAAAAAAAAAAGAAAAAGAAACAAACAAACAAGGGCAAATGTTCCATTAAGTATAAGCAGTGTAACTGAACCTACCATTAATGGCAAATGAAAATGTTTCTCGTTTAGTTTGTAGTGAATACTCTTGCTGTATTTTGACCTTTTGTGTTAATGCTAAGGTACCTATAATAACATTTTTGTTTTTCTTTGTTCACTTTCCAATAAATGTACAATTTTGGAATTGTTATTGCTTTCAATTGTATATTTTGCATATTTAATAATTATTTTCGTACATGTAAACTATTGCTTATCCCCTCTTCCCTGTCTGTTTGAATGTTGGGTTTAAGATGGCACCATAATTAATGTTGCTTCTTCACAGTAACAGTAATGTTTGTTTGATTTACAGTTTAATCAATTGTTGTATGCTTTGTATGTTCTGTCCAGTGTCTTTATGGTTTCTTAGTGGTTATTATGTGGTTTCTTTGACAGTATATACAGTAGCTGTGCTTTTTAGTTTAATTGTTGACTCTAAATTTTGTAAGAGCTAGTGCATGTACTTGTGTGATTAGCTGGTGTTCTACCCACAGTTGTTTCCTGCTGGGATTCAGGTGCTCCTGGATTTGGCTTTCAGCTCACATGACACTATAGTGAAAAAAGCTGACCTGGAAAATTAACAGACATACAATTGTGAAAAAGTAAGTTATACCTTTTTGAATTGAATAATTAATGTTTGATCTTAACTAAAGATCACCAGTTTCTAATTAACTCCTAAAATTAGATAAATCCTAACCTTGGATGAATGACAACACAACAGATTTTGTTTCTGTCATTGTTGATGAAACTACATTTGAAAAACTGAGCATACCTTTACTGTTTCCATATTGCTTATGTAGGTAATTGGAGTCATGTGTTGCTTGATCTATCACTTGATCCATTCATAATCAGGAAGTGTTATCACCTTGATTAAAAAATGAAGAATTTTTGGCATTTCAGACTGGAATACTCAGATTTGAACCGTCACAAGGACAACAGACATTTCTAGTGATTTCAGAAAAGGATTTGTTGCTGCCTCAGAGTTTAGGAGGAGTTACAAGCTGCTTTCTTTTATTAATATTATTATTAATAATAATGTTTCATGCATTACAGAAGAAGTTGTATAACAAACAAAAGTTTCAGTAAACAAAAATTGCAAGAATTAAAAAGGTCCTTTTATTGGTACCATACAATGCCCTCCATAATGTGTTGGACAAAGCCGCATTTCTCCTTGATATACCCCTCTGCTCCACAGTTTCAAATTACAAATTGGACAGTTCAGATGTGTTTAAAGTGCACATTGCAGACTTTCATTTAAGGGTACAGTGATCCCTCGCTATATCACGCTTCGACTTTCGCGGCTTCACTCTTTTTTCTCATACACGCTTACGTCACTACGCATGCGCTTTCTGAGAACTTTTATCTAAGCCCTATGATGGCTCCTAAACGTGCTGCTTTTTCTAAGCCTTCTGACAATAAAACTAAGCGCCGGAGGAAGATGCTTACTATCCAGGAGAAGGTGAAACTCTTGGATATGATTAAAGATGGCAATACCCTACAAAAGCCTCCTCACGCATATGAAATGACAGTGCCAGCAACTGCCTATTAAGATGTTCTTCAGCCGCGCACCCAGACACCCACTGCCTACTCCTAGTACTTCTTCACTGAAGACAACAACGCACCTGCTGAAGATACTGCACCACCTCTGAAGACTTTCCTACTGAGGTCGTGCCTTCATAGGTTAGTGGTTGTGTGCAATTAAATGTACAGTACAATAATCTACTATATAAAAGCGTTCAGGATTGTCCTTCCGTCCCGTGAGTGCAAAGCGTAGCGGTATTCCGCTTATCACAGACTTACTACTTGCGGCTTGAGGTACGAAGCGACGCGATGTGAGCAGAGTTCTGGTGGTCTCCTCGTTCCCTTGCTTTTGTGCGCGATGCGCTGGAAAAATAGACAAAATTATGTCTCTGGAAATAATGTTGATGGAGTACAAATGCCTCACCGCGTAGTAAATATCAGGGGAGATGGTGCTTGCTTATTCTCATCTATAGCTTATTTAGTGCATGAAACTCTGTCTTTAGCAGTACAGATTCGGGCTGACATTGTACGACTTTGGACAGGCACTTGAGGGGATAAAAAAAAACGTAGGTTTTCGGGAGATGTTATGAATGGGCACTTTGATGTTCTCATTCCCTACACTTACATGCCTGATGTACACATGGAGCGCACAAAAATTGAGGATAAAAGTCCGTCGCCTTAAAAGGCGAGTGCGCCTAGTAATATGATATTTGTAACGTCTAATATGTCTTATTTTCTCTTATTTTGTCTACTATATTGGGTAATACGAGTGTAATGGTGACTAAAGGGTGTTAGTTCATGTCTAGAGGGCTCTAATAATGTTAAAAAAAGTATTTACAAGGTCGTAAACAGGTTTTCTATACTCTAACTGCGAAAATATTCGATTTAGAAATAAAGAATCCTACTTCGCGAAACTTCATTTATCACGGTAGAGTCTGGAACGGATTAACCGTGATAAACGAGGGTTCACTGTATTTGCATACACTTCAGTCACACCATGTAGTAATGACAACAGTTTTTCTACATGGCCAAGGCCAGTTTCATAATGTTTGGGACAATTGGTGTCACAGGTGTTTGTAATTAATTGCTTCATTAGTGCAGGGATACGATACCCAGGCTTATTTCTACATACGGACTTCCTTTGGAGTCTGTAGTTAGCATTGTTCAACATGAGGATGAGAGAGAGCTGTGACCTTCAAAGTCAAAGAAGACATTTTGAGGCTGAAAAACAAGAAACAAAACTATTAGATGAATCAGTAAAACCTTAGGATTACCTAAATCAACTGTCTGGAATGTCATTTAAGAAGAAAGAACACATTGGTGAGCTCAGAAATCACAAAGAGCCTGGTAGGCTAAGGAAGACCTCCACTGCTGATGACAGAAGAATCTTTGCTTTTTCAAAGAAAAAGCCGCAAATATTTGTCTGACAGAACAGAAGCTGTTTTTCAGGAGGCAGATGTGGATGTGTCGGAGAGTATTATCTGCAGAGGACTTCATGAACAGAAATACAGAGGCCACGCTGCAAAACGGAAACCCCTAGTTTGCCACAAAAAAGAGACGGCCAAATTACAGATTGTGAAAAAGAACTTGGAAAAACCTGCAGAATTCTGGAAAAAGGTCTTGTTGACAACTAAGAAAAAGATGAACCTACATTAGGGTGATGGCAAGAGCAAAGTGTGGAGACAAAAAGGAACAGTCCTAGATACATAACAACTCATCTATTAAACATGGTGCTGGGGGTGTTATGGCTTGGCCATGTATGGCTGCCACAGGTACCAGCACATGTCTCTTCATTGATGCTAGAACTGCTGATGGCAGCTGCACAATGAATTATGAGGTGTATGGAAACATCTAGGTTCCAGAAAACACCTCCAAAATCATTGGACAGCGCTTCACCCTACAACAAGGTAATGATCCCAAACGTACTGTTTAGGCAAACCAGTATTAACATGGCTAAAGTGACAGTTGATGACTTTAGACTTTACTATCTGGAAAAAGCAGAATGTTAATGAGTTTAATGGACAGAGAGCATGGAGAAACTTCCCGTACTCCATAAAGAACACAACAGCACAGTTTAGATCTACAAAGCTGCTTTTGAAGAACAAACCTCAATACTTCTGGAACAAGGTCTTCTGGAAAGGCAACCTCACAGTGGAGTTATTTCATCATTATGTACAACACCATGTGTAGTGAAAACCAAATGCATATTGCTACAAAAGTGGTAAAAGAGTAATGGGGTGTCTCAAAAAAATGAGACCTGGATGTCTTCCACCATGCATTGTGCTTTATATACCAGAGTACTGTAATGTAAAATGTCAGACAATCTGCTAGAAGGTTTGGTGGCACTGGGCCACACTATAGGACAATATCCTAATTATCATAGGCCTGCAGAATGAAACTCAAAAATGTGTTTTAATTGTGAATAATTATTTTTATTTGCATTCCTGAACACAATAAAAAATTACTAGAATGTCACACTGAAGTACAAAATTGAAAAGAAATTGAAGTAACATGAAAATATTTACTCAATCTAATATTTTTAAATGTATGTGTAAAGAAAACAGCAATACATATTCATTGAGTAACATATTGTTTGTACACTTTTTCTGGCAATAATCCGCTATCAACTGACATCCCAACATTCCTGGCACTTTTTGTCCATGCCCTTGATATCCTGATGGATTCTTTAACCATGCTTTTTACTCACCATGCCAAGATTTCCAGGGAAAAGTTCCAAATGCAAATCCAAAAAGTGAGGTTTGAGATACTGCAGCCCAACTCCTTAAATGTAACTAAAATATTTGTCACAATTTTTATATAGTTTGGATCTTATTGTTACCTAAAAACTGAATGATAACCAAGCTTTTTGTTCCAGGTTTTTCATCACTCCATCAAATTCTGCATCAGAAATCAGTTTCCATTAATAGGGCTAGCAAAAATACCCTCTTTCAGTTTAGCCCCAGTCAAACCAAGAGACTGTTGGCCAGGGCCGGATTTAGACTTGATAAGGCCCTAAGCTATTTGAGACATGGGGCCCTTTATAAGTCCAGATATGCTGTAGTATATTTAAGTATACTGTATATGACAATTGGTCACTCGGACAATTTGTTTTGGGGCCCCCCAAGAAGGCGGGGACCCTAAGCAATAGCTTGTGTAACTTATACGTAAATCCTGCACTGCTGTTGGCGCAAAATGCATAAAATAGGCTCCATCTTTTGATAGAGGTCTGACAAACTGCTTCATTAAACAAAGCTTAATGTGATGAGGTGATAGCAGTACTTTATGTGGATCCATCAATGTAAATTCCTGGCTCTGCTGTCCCACTCATAGAAAAATTGGGGATTTTGTATGCTGTGACTGCCGACTCAGTAATATACACTTAACATTCAGGTTCCCACATGTAAACCAATGGTGCTCATTGTAGAGAGAAAGAGAGGGGGTTTTATTGTTGTTATACTTATTTAAATTATGAAATTTAGTTGACATCTTTGCATTTACAGCTAAGTATATGTAAAAAGTAAACATAAAAACAGATATTGAAATAGATATAAGTATTGCAAAAATGAAACAGCTTCCAATAAAATGGCTATTGAAAAGAGCAGCATATATATTACACTTACAATGCGTAAGTAAATGTATGTATAGTAAGGTACTTAGTCATATATACAGCATTTACTAAAAAGAAGCATGTTTCACAGTTTGCAATGAGTATGATGATTTAAATGTAATTGGATATATTGCACATTTCCTCCATCTCTTAAACTACATGCCATTTCAGTTTTGTATTTTTAAACGTAATTGGATATATTACAAATTTCCTCCATCTCTTAAAATTAGGTAAATGGCGCATAACGTTCAATGAAAAACAAGCAAACATGTAAATCTATGCGAGAAAAGAAAAGAAAACTAACATTAGAAATAACTTCAACAAATTGCTTTCTGTACAAAGTTATTATTCACTTGAATTATATTGGAGGAATTTTGGTCCACTTCTCCTCTTCCTTAGAACTCTACTGGACTTTATTCGTTTACGCAAAGCTGAACCAACCGGCATTTAAGTGGGTCTGAATTCAGGACTTTGACCCGTCCTTTTAAAAAAAAAAAAAGTCTATTTTCTTCTTTGAAATGTTAACGTAAACCAGACGTAATCTAATAAATAAAAGAATTTACTTAAAATAGCAGCATTTTTGTCAGTAACAATATAAATCTGTATGTTTGTGTGCAGTTGTGTGTCTGTGTTAGCTGTCCATAAGGAAACCGAAGGGTGTAGTTAATTGTAATTGATTTTCTCACTGTTCTGCTTTAAACAGATTTTAATACTAGAAAATGTTACATTCAAACAAATTAATTAAAATACTATATTGATACTTAATTATATAGCAAAAACAAATTTTGTAGAAAAAATGTTACGTGATAAAGAAAAAGTTTTCATTTGTTAAATTCTGTGCCCAAAACATATAAAAGTTAAATGAAATATTCAAATTGTTTTCAATGTATGTCTGTTATCTATAATTAAATTTCAATGAAGAAAATAGACTTTTTTTTTTTTTTTAAAGGACAGGTCAAAGTCCTGAATTCAGACCCACTTAAATGCCGGTTGGTTCAGCTTTGCGTAAACGAATAAAGTCCAGTAGAGTTCTAAGGAAGAGAAGTGAACCAAAATTCCTCCAATATAATTCAAGTGAATAATAACTTTGTGCAGAAAGCAATTCGTTGAAGTTATTTCTAATGTTAGTTTTCTTTTCTTTTCTCGCATAGATTTACATGTTTGCTTGTTTTTCATTGAACGTTATGCGCCATTTACCTAATTTTAAGAGATGGAGGAAATTTGTAATATATCCAATTACGTTTAAAAATACAAAACTGAAATGGCATGTAGTTTAAGAGATGGACGAAATGTGCAATATATCCAATTACGTTTAAAAATACAAAATTGAAATGGCATGTACTTACTTTCTCACACACCTGTATCCTGGACCTGTACGTTTGTGGAGTACAAATTCGGAATTGCAATAATTCGCATACTTACCCTTTGTCGGTTAACTTGCTTTGCTTAACCTACGTCATTCACGTCGAACTCCACCAGAATGTATGCGACGGAAGGCTGGCAAATCTGAGTCTGTTTGTGGGAAACATTTGGATTTTGGCGTGTCTTTTATTTTTCTAATATCTTTAGTTTTGAAGCATACGATTCGCTTTAAGTATTTGGTTTCCCAGCACCTCACTGTACAACTACAATAGTACTGCAAATGATTGATTGTTCATATGACCAATCCGATTGCAGATGTAAGATTAATTACGCCTTCTCCCTTGTGATAGGTTCAACGTCATGCCTCACGTTTCTGTCTGCCTCTACCTCTCTCCACCCTCATTTCTCCGGGCTCTTATCCTTCTATGGAATGAGTTCGGGTTTTCTTTTCTCGTGATTTTAAATGCAGCGTTGTTTTTAACACCCATATCAACTGTGATAACGTTGAAATCCTGCTCCGTCTACTATTGAGAGTGTTGAGTCAGCCAGTAAGGTCTGACTGGGCTTTTTTCTGTCCCATCTGGAAACGCGGATTTCTCCAGCCTTTGTCCGGCAGACCACATTTTATAACGGCAATCAGTGTTGTTTATTCACGGGGATTTTCTTACAGTACAGATAACAACATGAGCAAGCGGAAGGCACCTCAAGAAAGCCTAAACGAAGGCATCACCGACTTTCTGATTGGTAAGAAACGGAAGAAATGTGAACCGTGCTGACAGATGGGGGTTGGGAGAGGAGTGTTTGCCTAGTTACTTGTAAATCTAATATTAGTAGCACTCTTAATTGTGTTTCTTGTGGGTTTTAACAAGACATACGATGCTTATGCACATAAAAGACAACTCTAATAGCCGAGAGGTCGTTGCTTTAATGTAATGTAATGTAATACTTTAATGTAATGTGTGTTAAAAGTCGGATCGCTTCGTCATTTAGTAAAAACCCGTCCTACGGAAAAGTAACAAGATTAAAAGGCATCCAGATGAAATCTCAGGAAACATTTGAGTTTAGTAAAATTTGAGCGTTAATCTTTTTAAAATTTAAATAGCATTGTTATTCTCCTGTAAAAACAAAGAATTTTGATAACATGTCAGTTTTGTAAATACCACGATCGCATCAAGAATTCTGAGCCTCTTGGCTCTCCGTAAGCGTCACGTTTCTGCGTGCTTTAAAGAGCTTATTGTGCCTTCCTATTGGCTGAGACTCGGCGTGCCCAAAATTAAATGCAGTACCGATGTGCTGCACGCACTAATGTCGGTTAAGGACAGTATTTTTATCTTATTAAAATGTACAATAAACATTTAGTGAAAAATGTAAAACAGTTTTAATTCATTGCTAAGATAACTTAATAGTTGAGTACTTTTCTGTGACAGAAATGGACTTTAATGATTTGTGTATGATGAAAAAACTAATAACGAAGGGGTCAATGTATAGTTATTTTATATCTGAATTTCAAAGAGTGTTATATTGTGCAATACACAAGTTGAAGAATGCTAAAGTCATCTTGAAGCATGGCTAAGTTATTTCTAAATTTTGAGTTTTATTAGAGGATTATATTTGAGTTCCTCTTTAATGACTGAGTAAATAAAAGTATTTTTTGAAGATCCGAAAATGGCAACAGTTAATGGATTTGATTTAGCCAGTGAGTAAAAGAATAAGAAGGGGACAAAAACAGCTCGTCAGACTACTTAAGTTAAACATATTATTAGGGAAATATATGGGGAAAATACTGATGACATGTGACAATGTTGTGGTATCAATTCCGAAAATGCTACATGTACTTTGTCAATGATGTGTATTTCACATTTTTTAGAACGATGTGCCTTGACCTACACTACAAGTCAAACGTTGGGGGACATCCAGAAATTGTCAGTTTGTTAGAAATGAATACCTTTTTATCAGTAGTATATCATTCCATTTATTTAAAAATACAGACATTACAATTGTTGCTACTGGCTGTCACTGCTTGAAATTACTAATATTTAATGTAGTTTTCACACGTGATTGCTAAGCCCAATTTTCAGCAGCCTTTCTTTTGGTGTATTAATAGTCAACTCTCATAGCTTATTCTTAATTGGTCATGTTTAAATACTGATTGGTTATTAGATAAAGATCTTAAGCATTAGTTAGCTGTTGTAGTAAAGCAAGCCTGCCCTAGTAGATAAAGTACATATAAACTTGAATCCCATAACCAGACTGCTGTTAGGAGTTTGACACCATTTATGTTATGGTTCTGACTGGCTAAAATATGGTAATTCTTTGTAGGTTTGATGGAGGGCATAATATTAATTTTTTAAGCATTTACGGTAATTGAGAAATAAGCATTTCAAAATGGGATAGTACTAGGGTGTTTTACCGTGTTAGCCATTATGAATGTAGTGAGAAGTCAAGGAAGATGACACCTTTTATTGGCTAACTAAGAAGATTACAATGTGCAAGTTTTCAAGGCAACTCGGGCCCCTTCTTCAGGCAAGATGTATTCAAAAAGGGATTAGAAAATCCAAAAATTATTCGAACGTTTTCCTCCTCAGACGACAATGGCAGTTTTGCATGCATTCACTTTTAATCTTACTTTAAACAAACCCAGGTTCATAGGGAGCAGGGGTGTATTCTGGCATGACAGAGTAACCAGCCCTGATCATGGCGATAATCCATTGCACACAGACCCACATTAGGGCCAGTTTGGAGTCCGCAAGTTAATCTGAGAAGCGTGTCTGTGGAAATGTGGGAGGAAATCCCAGAGAGTCATGGGGATCATGCAAACTCCACTCACAGACAATGACCCAGAATTTGAATTCAGAACACTGGCTCAGTGATGCAGCTGTAGCACTGACTACTGCACCTTTGTTCTGCCTTCACAGTTTTGCAGTACTTAAGTAGGTTACTCGATTCCTGTTTTGAACCAGATTCTACTGGACTAGGTTCTGCTGCTGCACCTTTCAATTTGATTAAGCTGCTCAGAAAATTGAGAGACAATGAATGAATTGCATTACCTGTCATAGAGTGGTAATAGAATACATTTTAAAATTTGTGGTATTTGATACAGTGCATCCAGAAAGTATTCACAGCGCATCACTTTTTCCACATTTTGTTATGTTACAGCCTTATTCCAAAATGGATTAAATTCATTTTTTTCCTTAGAATTCTACACATAACACCCCATAAAGACAACGTGAAAAAATTTTTCTTGAGGTTTTTGCAAATTTATTAAAAATAAAAAAACTGTGAAAGCACATGTACATAAGTATTCACAGCCTTTGCCATGAAGCTCAAAATTAAGCTCAGGTGCATCCTGTTTCCCCTGATCATCCTTGAGATGTTTCTGCAGCTTAATTGGAGTCCACCTGTGGTAAATTCAGTTGATTGGACATGATTTGGAAAGGCACACACCTGTCTACATAAGGTCCCACAGTTGACAGTTCATGTCAGAGCACAAACCAAGCATGAAGTCAAAGGAATTGTCTGTAGACCTCCGAGACAGGATTGTCTCGTGGCACAAATCTGGGGAAGGTTACAGAAAAATTTCTGCTGCTTTGAAGGTCCCAATGAGTGCAGTGGCCTCCTCCATCCGTAAGTGGAAGAAGTTTGAAACCACCAGGACTCTTCATAGAGCTGGCCGGCCATCTAAACTGAGCGATCGGGGGAGAAGGTCCTTAGTCAGGGAGGTGACCAAGAACCCGATGGTCACTCTGTCAGAGCTCCAGAGGTCCTATGTGGAGAGAGGAGAACCTTCCAGAAGGACAACCATCTCTGCAGCAATCCACCAATCAGGCCTGTATGGTAGAATGGCCAGACGGTAGCCACTCCTTCGTCCAGCCCGCCTGGAGTTTGCCAAAAGGCAACTGAAGGACTCTCAGACCATGAGAAACAAAATTCTCTGGTCTGATGAGACAAAGATTGAACTCTTTGGTGTGAATGCCAGGCGTCACGTTTGGAGGAAACCAGGCACCACTCATCACCAGGTCAATACCATCCCTACAGTGAAGCATGGTGGTGGCAGCATCATGCTGTGGGGATGTTTTTCAGCAGCAGGAACTGGGAGACTAGTCAGGATAAAGGGAAAGATGACTGCAGCAATGTACAGAGACATCCTGGATGAAAACCTGCTCCAGAGCTCTCTTGACCTCAGACTGGGGCGACAGTTCATCTTTCAGCAGGACAAAGACCCTAAGCACTCAGCCAAGATATCAAAGGAGTGGCTTGAGGACAACTCTGTGAATGTCCTTGAGTGGCCCAGCCAGAGCCCAGACTTGAATCCGATTGAACATCTCTGGAGAGATCTTAAAATGGCTGTGCACCAACGCTTCCCATCCAACCTGATGGAGCTTGAGAGGTGCTGCAAAGAGGAATGGGCGAAACTGGCCAAGGATAGGTGTGCCAAGCTTGTGGCATCATATTCAAAAAGACTTGAGGCTGTAATTGCTACCAGAGGTGCATCGACAAAGTATTGAGCAAAGACTGTGAATACTTATGTACATGTGATTTCTCAGTTTTTTTTATTTTTAATAAATTTGCAAAAACCTCAAGTAAACTTTTTCACGTTGCCATTATGGGGTGTTGTGTGTAGAATTCTAAGGAAAAAAAAAGAATTTAATCCATTTTGGAATAAGGCTGTGACATAACAAAATGTGGAAAAAGTGATGCGCTGTGAATGCTTTCCGGATTCACTGTATGTCTTGCCTGACGTGTATCCTCAGCTTTCATCTTATGACCTTCTTCTGTATTCTTGTGTGTCTCGATGTCTGTTGGCCGATGCTTCCTTTCTTCAACTGCATTCCTGTAAAGCTTGCTTCTCAGACTCCGTCATTTCGAGGTGTGTTGCTCGTCTCTTGTCCATTTTTGACTACCACCAAGGGTAGAAAGGCCTCCAATACTCGCTGTGAAAACCTCGCTCACGTTCTTATAAATAGTTTGTGTTTGAGGGCAACTCTTGGTATACCCCCTACATCCTTCCTTGATATCCTTTTGTTTCCCCACCCTTTCTTGCCCAGCGCTTCTTGCTTCAATCACGTTTGACTGAGCCTCTTATGTTCGAAATGACCAAAGCTAAACTGACCAATCAGATTGCTTGGAGGGACCGGACACCAACCCGGACATTAGCATTTTATTCTATAGATGTATGGATAATAGTTAAAAATATCAATTGGTCCTTTAATTGGGTAATTCTTTAGAAAGAAATCAGACGTGAAGATGCAAGGCCGAAGTTTGACACAAAAGTTTATTTTTTACTTTTTTAATCAAATGTAGAATAATTTGTTTTTTGGCTGATTTTTGTCTAAGTGTGGTTTATTACCTGAAATGTCTTATGCCTTGCATTTTAAACAGTGCAGTGCATGTTTTGAGGGAATTTTGCCAACAATTTTTTATTAACCCCTGGGAAAAATGATAAATATGTGTTAGGTGTATGTTGTGATTTAAATCAGTGTAACCATGTTAATTGTCATCAGTAAAAACAATTTTTATTTTAAACATATATACAGTATTTACAATTTCCTTTTTTATTTTTTAATAAAGATTAATAAATACAAATATCCTTGTCTGGACTCCGTGCTTGTGCGGTATTATTTGTACTGGTCAGTCCCAACAAGCGTCTGTCTTTGTTGTGTTACAAGTGATCACACTTTGTAATAGTTGTTTCAGGATACTCACTGCCTCTTTTACAACTTCTACAAGCATATTTAATATACATCACTAATTATATTCAACATTTCTGTTTCCAGAGTTAGCCAACTATGAAAGGAATGTGAACAGAGCAATCCACAAATACAATGCTTATAGGTAAGCCAGTATGTTAACTTTTTAAAAGTAAGAGTTATGTTCCATGGCTGCTATTACTGGTTAAGACTGATTGTTTTGTTGATGGCACAGTGGACATCATGTTCCAGAAACCTGGTTTAGTTTTCCTGCCCTGTCACAAATTATATGGCGTTTACTCATTTACAAGTTTGATTTCTGTTTTTCCATTAACCTTCTACATCCCAAGTGAAGTGTGTGTATTAGAGTAATTGTCAGCCCTTGATTGGCACAGTTATACGAATTGTAGGTGTGCCCTGTGATTTACTGCCATCTTGTTCAGGGTAGATTCCTGCCTTGCACCTAAGGGCTGTAAGTATAGGCTGTGACAGTAAGAGTTTAGAAAATGTTGCTTCTGCTTCTTTAACGTTTTCATAACTTGGTAATATTTTAACCACTAGGCTGTGCACACTAGCTCCTTAAGTAATGGCTTTAGACCTGCAAAGCTCCCAGTCTCTCTATCTCCTGTGACTGTCAGTTTGACCCTGAGAGAGTCAATTAACCTCCCTGCACTCCAAGTATATGAAAAAAAAACCCATACATTTTGTAAAGCACTTTTGGTCAGGGAACAATGCAATTATTATTGGTTTAAGTAATTTGACCTGAAATATTCTTTTCTATTCTAGGATTAAAAGTGCATTTCAATGTTCTTTTTAGCAGTTTTTTTTTTTTTTTTACAAAAGAAAGAAGCAAGACTGGACAATGTTATTTGTTAATCAATACTAGTCTTGCTAACAACAGCTTATTATATATGATTTCCCACAATGGTGCCTGTAGGTTTCTCTCTATTATAAAACAAAATCTTGGCAGGGAGACGAGACGTGACGTGATCTTCTCGGAAGACAATTTGACGTCCCGTGAGAGAGACTTTAACGCCACGCGAGACAAGGCAGTGAGACGGAAGGACAGCTTTTGTACAGGCTTTTAAATGATCGATGTGCAGCGCGACAAGCAGAACACGCACCTCAGCAGAAGCAGCACAAAGCCAGTAGCTGATCTGTCCGCTTCTCCTTAGCGTGTGCTCAGCTGTCCCCTCTTCACAACGCAAGCAGGAGAGATGCGAAGTAGCAATAGCTTAGCACACCTTTGGTGGGTGTTGAGTGAAGCGATTGAGACGTGATCATCTCGGAGAGACATTTTGACATCACGCAAGACTAGACATTTACAACCTTAGGAAGCAAAATCCGTGAGACTGTGACTTTTGCATGTCACGCCCTACTTACAAACAATTTAAAACGAGTTCATTGACATATAACCTAGCAGCTGTTGGAATGCTTTTGGCCTTAGCATGCGTTCAGCCCCCACCACCCGCCCCACCCTTCAGAACGCTAGCGGCAGAGGCGCGAAGTGGCAAAAGGACAGCTGCTGTACAGGCTTTTAAATGATCGATGCAAAGCGCGACAAGCGGAACACACAGCTGGCCAGCAGCTGAACCGACCGCATCTCTTTAGCGTGCATTTGCCCCCCCCCCCCCTTCACAATGCCAGCAGCGCAGGAAATAAAGGACAAATATTGTTTTTACAAAAGTTTTAAAGTAAAAGTGAATATAATGCATATGTAACAATTCCCATGAAAATAACAATCTCTTTAAATTGTTTATCCAGTAAACCAAACCCTGGGGTGGGCGAGTGAAGTGAGCAGGGGGCTCCACCCCCTAGTTTTATTTAAGAGTGTAAGGAATTTGACAAACAAAAGACCATTCAGTCCATCAAGCTCATTTGTTTAACTAATAGCTTTAGCTGTCCCAATATCTTAATCAAGACACTTAATGATTGTCAAGGTTTCTCCTTCAACTACATGACTTCGGTTGTTTTTCCAGATTGCCGCAACTCTTGGTGTAAAGAAGTGCTTCATGGTTTCAGTTATAAATACATTTCCACATAATTTCTAGTAGTATCCTTGAGTAGGAGAGTCATCATTTAATTTAAGTAAGGATTTTGCTTGCTCAACTTTATTAATGCCTTTGAGGATTTTGAAGACCTGGGTTAGGTTCTCCTGCAGCCTTCTCTGCTTAAGACTAAAAAGTTTACATTCTCTGAGCCTGTCAGAGTGGGATATACGCTTTAGTCCTGGGAGGCCCTTGGTGGTTATACTCTGCACAGTTTCAAATTTTGCTGTGTCTTTTTCGTAGGGAGACGGCAAGAACTGCACACAGTACTCCAAGATGTAGTCTCAGTATTTTAAGCATAATGTCCCTCGGTTTATATTCAGCAGTTTTTATAATATAGCATACCATTTAATGTGCCTTTTCAATGGTTCTACATATTGTTTAGATGATGAGAATGTTGTATCAACATAAACCCTAGATCCATTATAGAAGTTGCTTCCATTAGGGCAGTTTCTCCCATCTTGTATTTATAATAACATTCCTGTTGCCCACGTGTAGCACTTTGTATCTGTCTACATTAGACTTCAGTTATTCTTGAATTGTTTCCTCTGCCTTGTCAGCATCTGCTATTCCTCAATTTTAGTATCGTCAGTGAATTTCACAAATTTACTAACTATATTGGAATCAATGCCATTAAAACAAATCAGAAAGAATAGCAATACAAGGACAGACTTCTAAGGGAATCCACTGATGACTTAACTCCAGATGGAATATTTACCTCTTATCTGTATTTTGTACTTTTTTTATAGCAGAAACGTACCTAACATGTATTTAAAGGATAAGTTCAGTTTTTTTCAAGTCAGTTATTTACTCATAATCTTGATATTTATTAATTTGCCACATAAAATCGCATTATAAAGTGAAAACTGTTTTAATAATTTTTAAAAACACTTTGTTCTTGTAGTTTACAATGGTGCTGACGATTCAGACTTGAAAGAAAGGGTTAAGCTTACTACATACATCCATTTTTCAAGGCAAGAATGTCAGTAGATAATAACCTGTATCTGGAGTTTGCACAAATATTCTTAAATAGCGTATCTACATCCCTTTTGATAGATACTTTATTAATCCCAAAGGGAAATTCACATAATCCAGCAGCAGCATACTGATACAAAAAAAAAAAAATTAAATTAAATAGTAATAAAAATGCATGTAAAAGCAGACAATAACTTTGAGTAATGTTAGCATTTAGCATGGGGGGAAAAAAAACTCTTTGTGAGATTCATCCATTTTAAAAGAAACCCACCTCTTCACCTAATCTTGCCAATTGGCTTCTCCTTTTCCTCCGTGACACTTTGTGAAAGGCACGAAATGGAGCAACTGACACACGTACACACTGGCACAATCCTATTCACGCTAACCTGGAATCTCCATTTCAAATTATCTTAATGGCTTTATGTATGTGTTAAAGTGAACACTGTGCTAAATCAGGGAGAACATGCAAACTCCACATGGATAATGACCTGGCACACAATTCAAACTTGATACACCGGATCCATGAAGGAGCACCAGTAACAGTTGTCCTAGAGCTAATTATTTATAGAGTATTCAGTTTGCTAGTAAATTGTTAATATTCTATGGCTGTACAGTTCAGCCCATTTAACCTGTAGCTGCAGTAAAATCTTCTTTGTCTTTAGGCTGCTCCCGTTAGGGAACTCCAAAGCGGATCATCTTTTTCCATATCCTCCTGTCCTCTACATGTTGCTATGTTACACCCACCACCTGCATGTTTTCTCTTACAATATCCATTAATCTCCTCTTAGGCCTTCCTCCTTACATGGCAATTTCCATCCTTAGCATCATTTTCCCAATATACCCAGCATCTCTCCTCTGCACATGTCCAAACCAACGCAATCTCGCCTCTCTGACTTTGTCTCCCAACCGTCCAACCTGAGCTGACCCTCTGATGTCCTTATTTCTAATCCTGTCCATCCTAATCACACCCAATGAAAATTTTAACATTTTTATCTCTGCCACCTCCAGTCCTGTCTCTTGTTGTTTGGTCAGTGGCACCGTCTCCAACCCATATAACATAGCTGGTCTCACTACCGTCCTGTAGACCTTTCCTTTCGCTCTTGCTGATACTTGTCTGTCACAAATCACTCCTAATACTCTTCTCCACTCACTCCACCTTGACTTCACTCTCTTCTTTACCTCTCTTCGACACTCCTCGTTACTCTGAACTGTTCATCCCAGGTATTTAAACTCCTCCACCTTCGCCAGCTCTACTCCCTGCATCCTCATGACTCCTCTGACCTCCCTCTCATTACACACATGTATTCTGTCTTGTTCCTATCTCCACCTCTCCAGGGTCTCCTCAACTTGCTCCCTACTCTTGCTACAGATCACAGTGTCGTCCGCAAACATCATAGTCCACGAGGATTCCTGTCTAATCTCATCTTTCAACCTGTCCATCACCATTGCAAATAAGACAGGGCTCAGAAATAATCCCTGATGTAATCCCACCTCCACTTTGAATACATCCATCACTTCTACAGCAGACCTCATCACTGTCGTACTTCCCTCGTACATATCCTGTTCAACTCTTACATACTTTTTTTATCACCGTCGACTTCCTCATATAATACCACAACTCATCTCAAGGCACCCTGTCATATGCTTTCTCCAGGTCCACAAAGGCACAATGCAACTTCTTCTGGTCTTCACTATAATTCACCATCAACATCCTCAGAGTAAACATTGCATCTGTCGTGCTCTTTCCTGGCATAAAACCATACTGTTGCTTGCTAATCGTCACCTCCCTTCTTAACATGGCTTCCACTAATCTTTCCAATAATCTCATGCTGTGGCTCATCAGTTTTATCCCTCTGTAGTTATCCCCTTTAGTCTTAAAAATCATAACCAGTACACTTCTTCTTCACTTCTCAGGCATCCTCTCACTTTCCAAGATTGGATTAAACAATCTGGTTTAAAACTTAATGGCCATCTCTCCTAAACACCTCAGTGCTTCACAGGTATATCATCTGGACCAAACGGCCTTTCCATTCTTCTGCCTTTTCATATCTGTCCTTACTTCCTCCTTGCTAATCCGTTGTGCATCCTGCTACACTATCTCCACATCATCCAACCTTCTCTTGCTCTCCCATTCTCTTCATTCATCAACCTCTCCAAGTACTCATTCCATCTGCTCAACACCCTCTCCTTGCTTGCGAGTGAGTATGTTTCCATCTTTATCCTTTATTACCCTAACCCACTACACATCTTTGCCGGCTCAGTCCCTCTGTCTAGCCAATCGGTACAGGTCCTTATCTTCCTCCTTAGTGTCCAACCTCTCATACAGGCTCACCTTATGCCTTTTCTTTAGCCTTTGCCACCTATCTCTTCACCTTACACCTTATCTCCTTTTACTGTTGTCTACTTTCTGCATGTCTCTGCAGTGAAATTACTCGCCTTATGTGAAACAGCAGTTGACTTCAATAATAGGCGATCAGGAATACCATATCTTTTCCTCTTCGACTGCAAGTAGTCATCCACTGAGAAATGAGCGCAACAGACTCGTAGGTCCGCATTTGGCAGATCTTCCATTCGTGTGGTCACATCCAACCTAAGTGCTACAGGCCATAACTTTAAGGTGTTGTAACTAAAGGAGTCCCTGGAAGCTGTAAACTCCGTTTTTGTTTTGTTTTTTTAATATATAAAGTTTTTGCTTACATCTTGGATATGCACATTTTCTTGAAAGACAAAATTGCTCTAAACAGCTTCAGACATGTGTTTGGTTTTATGCTGATCAACTTTTAAACTCCACCCACAATGATGCCTTTGAGCAAACCAGTGAACAGGAAATGTGTTCTTACCTTAAGAAAAATAGTTCCAAGAATCTGTGATAAAATAATTATTTCTAGTTTCCTTTCAGTATCACAAGGATATTTCATAAACACTGAAGTTATGTTTTCTTATATCAGAAACTTTGCTGCTTCAAAATGAACATATTTGGTAGGTTTTATGGCATTTTTTTATTTATCTATGGACCCTTTAATCTTATTGTAAGTTGCAAGAACTGAAAGTATCTCTCTATTATAAAAAGAAAATTCTGGAGAGAACCACTAGGGTGTTGAGACGTGATCTTCACGTGAAGATCACAGATGACGCTTAAAAGAAACTGCGAGATGAAAGAGATTGGCCACAGAGCGTCTCGCGTGGACCTTAAACATGAAACTTTGTGCCAAGAGATTGACCCAGAACCATCTCACGATGACGTGGGACATAAGATTCTAGCAAGACATGCCCTACTTACAATCAATATCAAATAAGACCACATGCAACAAAACATTCAGTCGTCTAAAGGATTTGAGCACACACAGATCCAGGGCTGTCAGCGCATATACAGTGTATAAGGACAATACATTATAAATGAAACGTAGGCGACTAAATGAAGAAGAAAACAGCGCGGAGAAAAGGGACTCAAAAGCGTTAGAGAGAGAAAAAAAAAAGAAAAGGAAGAATCTAGTTGCAAATTCAGAAAATAAAGAAAGTAATTATCAGGCCGGAACAAGTGAAATTGGAAAAAAAAAAGCACGTCCAGTCCGGCTCAGCATTAAAAGACAGAGAGTAAAAGACAAAGTAGAACTTCATAAAGACATTCACAAACGTTGGCGCTATACACATGCAGAGCAGGTTAGAGATTATGAAAGCAGTGGAATTTGAAAGGTTCAAAAAAAAACATTAGCGTGATACACATGTGGAGAAAGTTAAAGAATATGAAAGTAGGAAAATTAGAAAGTATTAAAAAAAAGAAAGTAAAGACCGCATTAGCGCAAACAAAAGGAAATTACTACTCGAAAAAGGGAAAATAATCACCACGGACCAGGTGTCATTGGGGAAAAAAAGCAGGTCAAAGCGAGGTCAGAAATAAAAGACAAAGAGTAGAAAACAAAGTAAAACATCATAAGGAGGTTAAAAAACAAGGGGGCCAAACACATGCAGAACAGGTTAGAGATAATGAAAACTGGAAATTAAAAGATTCAAAAAAAAAGTAGACACAATACATATGCTGAGCAAGATACAGAATATGAAAGCAGAAAAAAACGACAGTTCAAAAAAAAAAAGTAAACATCACATTAGCGCAAAAAAAGAGAAATTATTATTCTGAGAAATAATGAAAAGGCGAATATATGGACATAGGTGATATGTCAAAAGTATGTAAATATTGTAAGGCTTTGAAGTTTAAGTCAGAGAATTTCAAAAAACGGGGTTTACCTCACATGCATTCATTGGTTACTTTGCAAAAAAAATTATTAACTGCTGATAAAGAAGATCGTTTTGTCTGTGCTGAAATTCCAGAAAAACCTATCCTGAATTATGGTACAAAGTCATTAAACACACGTCTCACTGACCTCATTAAAAAGATTCAGCATATTGGGACTCCAAAGATTCCAAATATTGTTTTTACAGAAGCTCTGAAATAAAAGTGAAACTAATGAAATAGCAACAATTCAAAGAAAAAAAAATCTTAAAAGTGTGTATCCTGAAAACTAAATACGGGGTTGGCGAGTGACGCAAGCAGGGGGCAAAGCCCCTTAGGTTTTAAAATTAAAAAAAAAAAAAAAGCTTCACTGTAGAACATCATTCTATGTGGAAAATTAATATATACCGTGATTGAGGAGAGATCACTTGGACTTTGAAAAATACTGAACCCAACTCTTACACAGCAAAAACAAACATTTTACCGTCCTTCATTTTTCCATGCATGCTGCATGCTACGTACACAAATCAATTATTGCAGTCAGCTAAAAAGTTCTTTCTCCACAGAGTTCTGCGGCTGTCATTTCATGTCATGGTGGACGTTAGAGCAAGAGTTCCTCAAGACCTAAAGACTCTGTTCAGATGTTTTGGGTCATCGGTTGAATATGCTTGTTATGCACCTTGTATAGTACATTTAAGTAGGATGGCCTGGGACACACACACAGCTAACAACAGTTTCTGACTGGCCTGAGAGTTCCTGGAAATTTCAAGGAAGAACTGGAAAATATGAGAGGAAATGTGTTGTCATTACTGTGTCTGGTACACCAGTGACATAACCTTTACAATGAAGTAAAGAAAATATGTTAAAAATGGCAGTAGAACAAATAGATATTTAGTTTACTTGATTTGTATATGATGTTTAAATGAGTTCTGCTTCTTGTTTTGTTTTGTTTGTCTTTTAAGCACTGAGCATTTTTGCCAATAGATGGCATTAACTGTGGTCATGTCATTTTCTTTTCAACACTTAAAGACTAATGCACTATGTGACTTAAGGAAAAGTTACAGCTCTGTTAAATTCTGCAAGTGAAGAATTTGTAAAGAATCTGTAGTTTGTGTAAATTAAACTGTTGGTAAATATTTTCCAATCTGTGTTTGGATTACATACAGTTGTAAAGTCATCTTTTATGCATTTTTAAGAATAGGAATTAGAAATTTTTTCAATAAATGTTTTCATTATTTCCCTTGGTCTTAATTGCTTCACTGGTTTTGATGCAACGGTTAATGCTCATTAATCAAACCCAGAGATCTTCATTGTCAAAATTGTAGGTCCTAATCCTGAAAGCCTGTGTATCATGCAAGTAGTCAGATATTTCATCTTTCACATTGACCTGGCTTGAAGTTTGACTTAGTTGAAAGCATTATATCGGACAAATAAATGTGTGTCTATTGTGCTCATTTTCAACTTTATAAAAATATATATTTTGCACATTTTTTTCAACTAAACCCAGGCGTGAACAGTAGTAACATTTATCTGCGCTTAAGTAAAGATTTTTACTCATTTTGTTATCAAATATGCCATTCAAATTTTCTCTTGGCATGCCTATAATGTGTAGTCTGTCCATTAGGAGGCAGAGTGATTCCATCCAAAGTCTCCTCCATGCAAAACTGCATGAGTAGGTTTTAGTATATACTGATATTAACTGATACATTATTCTCTATCAACACAGAATTTCTGCCTCTACTCCAATATTTCTAAATGTATGCCGAAATCGCTTTAACTACTATTGGTTTGTAGGCCATTGTTCTAAAAGGTTAAGTTTGGTAGTGTCGATCTCATTAATTTTTTTTTCCAATCATGGCCTTCATTAATTTGCTTTAAAAGCTTGTTATTTTAAGTTAATTACAGTTCATAAATTAAAAAAAATCTCCTCCAGCATCTAGTAATGGGATTAATAGGACACAACATAAATACTCTGTCCTACTTCAGCACCAAGATTGGTTTCTACCATTCTATGTATTTTCCCTGTTAACACCAATAAATCTATAGTGTTTTCTGGATATTGATTGAAATTTCAGCTTTTTCAATGCATATTCATAAATGATGTTTTTGTTCAATGCTTGAGTGTTAAAAACATAATATTTAGTGATAAGTCCCAATGAAATATTCTAGTCTTGATTCTAAATAAACAAACACATAATAATGCTTTAGGGTCCCCATGCTTAAAACCTTGAAATTTAATAATATGATTTTCTAGTCATGGAAAACCAACCGAAAGCTGAAAGAAATATAAAATGACCACCTGGAAATTGGTGATGCAGCAAGATATATTGGAACCTTTTGCAAAGAAATCAAACAGCATTATGGGATCATCAGTGGGATAGTCCTGAAAGAAGCTGGAAAAGGGTCTGTCTAGTCCCTGTTTATTTCCAAGACCCTGTAATAGATCCACCCAAATCCAACAGTAAGACAGTATGATTGTATCATCCAATGCCTACTTTATTTCTGTTATGGTACAGTTGGTGCACTGACCTTAATTAGGAAAAAAGTTTTTGCCCACTTCTTGCACAGAATTTTTTTTCTCAGTATCTTATGATTTATTAATGTATTCCACTTACATGTATTTAATACATTTATCTATTTACTTGTTAGAAAAAGCAACATGTATCACAAGAGCTAATTAGCTATATGATGAATGACAAATATTTTTGTCTTCTGTAGATACTTTTTTTTTTTTCTATGTGATGATCCATTGTTTTTCATGATAAGAAGATACATTAGAAAAGTTGTGCTGAGAACAGAACATTCAGCCCAATGTCCTCATAATTGTGGGCATCTCTAAAGGAAAGATCTACCTAATTTCCTTTCCACCTCAACGTGCTACTCATTTTAACCCTGGCACCACATTTCCAGCTCAGCACTTTGTAGCAATTAAATGTCATGAAATGAATGATACTGATACTAAAGGGAAAGTATTGCATATTATTGTATGTCAGTCCTTCCTTCCCTGAGAGGTCCGTCAATCATTGTTGCAGCTTTTTAGATGTCATTCTCATTAATATCACGAAAGATCTCATACAGTCAGCATCTTGTCTGCAGCATAAGTAAAAGTTGCAGAAATATATTTTTTTCAGTTTGCATTTATTTTCACGTAAGTGAGATTCAGTCTGAATATGAGAAACGGACCTGGTAATGGGGCTGCCTTACATGCTGATGCTTACAACTTCAAAGAACGTTTAAAATGAGAGGCTGAATACTGCTGAGTGCTGGGTGCGTTAAACGTCCCTTAAAACACAAATACATTTTTAGTAATTGATCAATTAGAGCATATGGTGTTTGAACGGAACTTTTCAGGGAAGTGCTGTTACTAATTTATTTGTAAAATTAAAAATTGTATTCTGATTGTTTGTATTTTGTCTCATTGTAGATGTTTCTTAAACATTGGCAAGAAGATTGACCATGGCTCTAGCACTCTGCTCTTTGCTTTTAATTTCAGTTACCATTAGAGGGCAGTGTTTAACTCAATTTATCCTGTTAAGACACAAATAGAAGTTATATCGCAATTGGAAACGAAATCCAAAACTTTTTGTTTGATGGATACTGTTTATTTTCCTTCGGCCACCCTCAATGGAGAGTTTGATCCCTTTTGATACCAGGATTCATTATAATATGTACAGTTGTGGCCAAAAGCTTTTGAACGACACGAATATTGGTTTTCACAAAGTTTACTGCTTCAGTGTTTTTAGATCTATTTGTTAGATGTTTCTATGGTATACTGAAGTATAATTACAAGCCTTTCATAAGTTTCAGAGGCTTTTATTGAAAATTACATAAAGTTTATACAAAGAGTCAATATTTGCCCTTCTTTTTCAAGACCTCTGAAATTTGCCCTGGCAGGCTGTCAATCAACTACTGGGCCAAATCCTGACTGATGGCAGCTCATTCCTGCATAATCAATGCTTGGAGTTTGTCAGAATTTGTTGGTTTTTGTTTGTCCACCATATCTTTAGGATTGACCACAAGTTCTTAATGGGAGTTTCCTGGCCATGGACCCAAAATTTCGATGTTTTGTTCCCCGAGCCTCTTAGTTATCACTTTTGCCTTATGGCCCGGTGCTCCATCATGCTGGAAAAGGCATTGTTGGTCACCAAACTGTTCTTGGATGGTTGGGAGAAGTTGCTTTCGGAGGATGTTTTGGTCCCATTCTTTATTTATGGCTGTGTTCTTATGCAAAATTGCGAGTTGCCCACTCCCTTGGCTGAGAAGCAACCCCACGCATGAATGGTCTCAGGATGGTTTACTGTTGACATGACACAAGACTGAAAGTAGCACTCACCCTTTCTTCTCCAGACAATCTTTTTTTCCAGATGCCCCGAACAATCGGAAAGGAGATTTATCAGAGAAAATGACTTTACCCCAGCAGTCCTCAGCAGTCCAATCCCTGTACCTTTTGCAGAATATCAGTCTGTCCGTGATGTTTTTCTTTGAGAGAAGTGGCTTCTTTTCTGACCTTCTTGACACCAGGCTATCCTCCAAAAGTCTTCACCTCACTGTGCATGAATATGCACTTACACCTGCCTGCTGCCATTCCTGAGTAAGCTCTGCACTGGTGGTGCCCCAATCCCACAGCTGTCCCAATCCCAACTTTAGAAGAAGGTCCTGGCACTTACTGGACTTTCTTTGGTGCCCTGAAGCCTTCTTCACAACAGCAATGGAAATAGGTTTTTCGGGATTAAGTTCATTTTCACGACAAAGAAGAACTTTGCAATTAATTGCAGTTCATCTGATCACTCCTCATAGCATTCTGGGGTAAATGCAAATTGCCATCATAAAAACTGTGAAAATTAATATTTGTGTCATTCTCAAAATTTTTGGCCACGACTGTACTTAGACCAGTGCCCATACACCAACTAGATTGGTGTGCAAAATGATACAAATTAAGTGAGTTCAAATTAAGTCAAACCCCATCTAGCATAATTTATCAGTTATGCATCACTGCTGCCAAAAGCTGCAGTGGACTCTAAATCACCTATTGCCATAATCATTTCTCAATAATTCAGTAGTTTAATATTAAAGTTGTTATTTTATAAATTGTTTCAAATATCAAAATACTGAAATACATCTTGCTCCAAGGATCTCAGAAGGGGACTGAGGTGAATCGAAACCTTGCATATTGTAATCTTTTTAGTTAGCCAATAAAAGGTGTCATTTGATGTGACTTCTCATTACATCCATAATGACTAACATGTGCCCTAACACCCTAGTAGTACAGGTAATTGATTAGGAACTTGTGCATAACGCAGGTATTTTTTCCTGCATGCTCGTATTACCCACACATACAGTGGAGAAGAGATAAACTCCCTCCCCTTAAAAGTATTTTTACACTAGGGGGCTTTGCCCCCTGCTCGCTTTGCTCGCCAACCCCCGTGTTTGGTTTTCCGGATACACACTTTTAAGATTTTTTTTTCTTTGAATTGTTGCTGTTTCATTAGTTTCACTTTTATTTCAGAACTTCTGTAAAAACAATATTTGTAATCTTTCGAGTCCCAATGTGCTGAATCTTTTTAATGAGGTCAGTGAGATGTGTGTTTAATGACTTTGTACCATAATTCAGGATAGGTTTCTCTGTTTGGAATTTCAGCACAGACAAAATGATCTTCATCATCAGCAGTTAATAATTTTTTTTCAAAGTAACCAATAAATGCATGTGAGGTAAACCCCGTTTTTGAAATTTTCTGACTTAAACTTCAAAGCCTCACAATATTTACATACTTCTGACATATCACCTATGTCCATATATTCGCCTTTTCGTTATTTCTCAGAGTAATAATTTCTCTTTTTTTGTGCTAATGCGATGTTTACTTTCTTTGTTTT
>JANRMT010062796.1:86615097-86641005 GCA_026402145.1 Polypterus bichir lapradei | reverse complement strand
ATTCTGTATCTTGCTCAGCATATGTATTGCGCCTACGTTTTTTTTTAGTCTTTTGAATTCCATTTTTCATTATCTCTAACCTGCTCTGCATGTGTTTGGCCCCCTTGTTTTTTAACCTCTTTATGACGTTTTACTTTGCTTTATACTCTTTGTCTTTTATTTCTGACCTTGCTTTGTCCTGCTTTTTTTCCCCAATGACACCCGTTCTGTGGTGATTATTTTACCTTTTTCGAGTAATAATTTCCATTTGTTTGTGCTACTGCGATCTTTACTTTCTTTTTTTATATTTTCTAATTTTCCTACTTTCATATTCTTTAACTTTCTCCACAAGTGTATCACGCTGTTTTTTTTTGTTTTTTTTTGTTTTTTTTTGAGCCTTTCAAATTCCACTGCTTTCATAATCTCTAACCTCCTCTGCATGTGTATAGCGCCAATGTTTGTGAATGTCTTTATAAAGTTCTACTTTGTCTTTTACTCTCTGTCTTTTAATACTGAGCCGGATTGGACATGCTTTTTTTCCCAATTTCACTTGTTCCGGGCTGATAATTACTTTCTTTATTTTCTGAATTTGCACCTAGATTATGTTTTTTCTTTTTTGCTCTTTTTTCTCTCCAACGCTCTTGAGTCTCTTTTCTCCACGCTGCTTTCTTCTCCTCTTAGTCGTCGACGTTAAATCTATAACGTATTGTTCTTGTACGCTTTATATGCGCTGAGACCCTGGATCTGTGTGTGCTCAAATCCTTTAAACGACTGAATGTTTTGCTGCCCATGGCCTTACTTGATATTGATTGTAAGTAGGACGTGTCTTGCAAGAATCTCATGTTCTAAGTCCTCGCTAGACGGTCCTGGGTCAATCTCTTGGCACAAAGTCTTATGTTTAAGGTCCCTGCGAGACGCTCCGTGGCCATTATCTTTCGTCTCGCGGGTCTTTTAAGTGTCTTAATGTGAAGATCACGTCTTGTCTCCCGTCTTTCTTTCCCAGGATTTTTTTTTATAATAGAGAGACTAGTAATCAGGAAGGTAAATATTTATTTGCTCGGGTTTGCTGTATATAACTTTACAATAAATGCCAATACAATTGATACAATATATAAGAATACAAGGGTGTCTTGTACTTTTAAAACAAGTCAATGCAAAAACTTGAAGCAATTCACTTTTGTTCTCTGCTGCCCAATCCACTTCCCCAGACAACCACTGCCAATTTATCCGATGGTAAATTCTTTCAGGCTTCTTGCAGGATCTGACATAACTCTTCTCCCTACTTTGGCTGCTTTCTGCTTTTGTTTGTTTTTTTTGTTTTTTTTTCCTGTGTCCAAGTGAACTCCCTTAACTATCCTTTTTAAAAATAATAATGATAAGAATTATGTTCTAATTTTAATTATCTTTATGTCAAAATTTTAAAAGAAAAAATACTCCAGTCAAATTGACAATGTTATTGGTATACTTTATTCACCATATTACGCACATCAAACCACTAATGACAACCAAAAAAAAAAAAAAGAGAAAGCGGATCACCCACTAATCATAAACTCCTAATCAAAAATGTTCCAGCAATGTTATTAATGATGTCACTGGTGACTGCGCTATAATTTTACACAATTTTAAAATATTAAAAGTTTGCTAGAGATCTTACACTGGTTAGTCTCTCTCTGAGGTCTGTATTCTGGTCATTTTCTGGCTGAGGTCCACATTTTTCACTTAAAGCACCACACCGCATGCCCTTTGACATAGCTGCTGGCTTCTCAATTAGGAGAACATGTGATGTTGTTTGTGTTTTGGGTAGATTAAATGTCATGCAATAATATACTGCAAACAAGAAGACAAGTGTGATGTCTGGAGGGACACCTGTATTGGGGGCTATTCTTAAAAATGCACATTTTGTAGTAACTGTAATTCTGGTGAGCTCCTTCCAAATTCCTTTCTGGATAGAAATATAGAAATGGTTTTAGGAACCAAAACAACCACTGGAAGTGTTAAAAGTGAGACAATAGCAAATCAGTCAATTTTCCCTTTAAGGTGTTTGCAGATATTGAGAAAAGGAATGTCATTGTAAATAAAATGTATCCTGGCAACCTCATTAATTAGACAAGGAAATTTTTGGACAGTAAGTAGTACTAGGGTGTTGTACCGTGTTAGCCATTATGAATGTAGAGAAGAGCCAAGCAAAATTACACCTTTTATTGGCTAACTAAAAAGATTACAATATGCAAGCTTTCGAGGCAACTCAGGCCCCTTCTTCAGGCAAGATGTAATCATCATACTCAAGCAATGTGTATTTTAAACTAAAAGATCAATGGTTGGCTTTGATTTCTGTCCATATATAATTTCCAGTAATATTATACTATTCATCCATCCATCCATTATCCAACCCGCTATATCCTAACTACAGGGTCACGGGGTCTGCTGGAGCCAATCCCAGCCAACAAAGGGCACAAGGCAGGAAACAAACCCCGGGCAGGGTGCCAGCCCACTGCAGGGCACGCGTACACACACACACACACATCAAGCACACACTAGGGACAATTTAGAATCGTCAATGCACCTAACCTGAATGTCTTTGGACTGTGGGAGGAAACCGGAACACCAATATTATAATATGGCTTTTTATATTTGTTGTCTCTTCCATGTTCAAAGCAAGTTTGACATTCCTGTCCCAGTACTTACATATAGCATGTTGAACATTTTATTCTATATTTTTTTTGTTCCTACAGGAAGGCGGCATCCGTAATTTCAAAATATCCTTTTAAGATCAAGAGTGGTGCTGAAGCAAAAAAGTTGGTAAGTTTCAAGCTAAAACCCAGTTCAGTGTTTATGAACTGTTTGTACACTTCAGAGAAGTCCGTGCACACATTCCTGCTCCCCTTTTAATTTACTTGTGTATTCTTCTGTTATGTATGTATTGTTTTGACAGTTTTTGCTGTGATTTTTATTATAGCTTGTCAAGAACAATATCTAGTAGACACATGAATTACATTTTACATTTTCTGGCAGTTTTTGATTCAGCAACAAAGTAGTCCAGACTGTTTCTCCATTGCTTCACAAACATAGGTTTTGATTTTCATCCTCGTCTTTTGTCAAACTGTGTTATCTCTGTGTGCTCTGGCTTTGTGCCACATGCCAAAGAAAAACAGATTAATTGGTAAATATCGAAATGTGCTGCCTCCTAATGTAGTTGGATTCATCATTGTGATTAGCATTTCCTGAATAAACTTTGGCTTACTTACTTGTAGGCTCTCTCATATGGAAATGTAGGTATATAAATGGATACATTTTATGACAGAAAGCATTATCAATGGTTGGCAGCTCTAATTTTAAAAGTAGGGTTGCAGAAGTTGTCTTATTTCATCTTTACTTAACTTGAAGGAGTAATAATTTCCAAATTTGTCATTTCATAAAATGAGAATTATGGACATTATGGCCTAGTGACCCAAGTGTTGCACTGTAAACAACATTGTTTCCATTTCAGTCAACACCACTCACTGTGTGACTCAGAGAAAGCACTTAACCAACCAATGTGCGTTTAATGTAATTGCTTCCAAATTTCTTTAAGTTATTTGAATAAATTGCAGCTGTAAAGTAGTCTATATTTAATATATGTATACTTGATTGCTTTAATAGTTACCCTGCCTGTTCATAAATATGGTATCTAGACCAAGTAATACCTAGAAATTGATGAATTGATGCTTTCTTCCAGTTTTTGTGTTTGTCTCTTGTTTAATTTATTCTTTTCATAAAAAAAAACATTACATTTGTATTTTTCTAGGAAGGGGTTGGTGCTAAAATTGCAGAAAAGATCGATGAGTTTCTGGCAACTGGAAAACTAAGGAAGCTTGAGAATGTAAGTGTGATTTCTGATAATCTGTTTCCACCTGCAGAGGTAGATATTCTAATAAGCATTTAATGTTGTCTTTCTAACACCAGATCCGCAAAGATGACACTAGCTCGTCAATCAATTTGCTCACAAGAGTGACAGGGATTGGGTAAGTGAAAATGTTAAAAAGAAAGTATGCAAATTACCTACCCTAGGGTTGCATGGTAGTGCAGTGTGGGGTGCCGCTGTGTCATGGATCCTGTGGATCAAAATTTCACTCCCAGACATCATCTGTGTTAACAATGGGTTTCTCCCAGGAACCCTGGTGCTTATTGATTTGATTGGCAATTTCAGATTGACTGTGTGTAAGTAACTGGGTCCTGCCATGAACTAGCACCATAACCAGGGATATTTTCTGCATGTGTTAAATGCTGCAATGATACGCACCAGCAACCGCTACCCTAGAATGGATTAAACAGATTTGAAAATATAAAGATTGTTACTTATCAGTCTGGAGCCCAGTGTTTGGTATGATTTAAATATACTTTGATTTTGTATATAACCTGATGGGTCATGTGCTCTAAATGATATATAGTTTTCTCCCCTGCCCCCAGTGTAAAGCAATATTGTGCTTTTAGGTGAAGCTGAATAATGCATATCTTTCAGAATGCTAATTTTGCAACTTGTTCAAGCCCTACGCCTCATTTATCCTGTTGGAATTTGATTCTGATTTATTATAGTTCTAGACTATATCCTCACTGTTTAAATTGTGTTCAAGAGGAAATTATAGGTATCACTGAGACTATTTACAGTTCCTTTCCAAAAGCAAATTACAGTATAATTTGTGGGGCTTTGAGAGGAAAGCTGTTGTTGTAGAAGATTTAGTTTCATACAGCAGGCTGTCTGTTCCACAAAGTAGATGTAGAGTTCCATATCTATTCATATATGGGCCTAATTATTATCACTTGAAGAAACAGATGAGATACCCATCAGTTAAACTATTGTCAGGAAGTGTGATGAAGAGTGCGAAAAAGAACCCTGCTTTTCTTATCCAAGTGTATATCTCTTCTCCAGTATAGATGTACTATTACTTTACTTTTCTCATATTGCTTTTTATTTTCCCCATCATTTCTAAAATATCATTCCCCTCCAAGAAAGTAAGTCCAATGGTCAAAAAAGAAGTTACCACAATGAAAAAAAAAAGTCAGATACGAGTACTAGGTTAGACAAGGAAATGGGCATTATTGGGCTTGGACTTGCAACCCTGAGGAAGGGTTAAAATAAATTTTTGTATTTTAAATACGTTTGTTTATCTGCCATGGACTCATGCCATGCACCCTTTCAGTTCACAGATTTGCATTATGGTAAATGCCATTGGCCAGTATTAAACTCACAATGTCTAGATTACAATAGCCTTCAGAAGCAGTTTCGTATCAGTCTGAGCTAGAGGAGCCTTTTAGGTTTGGCCAAGCACACTTCTGAACACAGTGTGTGAAGTGGTTTGTGGTGACGTCAGCTGTGCTGTCCCTCCCTCTCTCTCACTCAGCTCTCAACTTATTATGTAGCGCCACTGCACCATAGTTTCTAAACAATCGCTGTATTACTGTAACAAAGATTCAGAAGTCCTCTGCTTAGATGAGATGACCTGTCAGAAGAATGACCATCTCTGCAGGTCTCCATCAAGCCCAGTGGAGAGTCCTGAATGTGGCAATTTACAGAAGCTCCCCATTACGTTTAACAGAGCTTGAGAGGATCTGCCAGGAAGAATAGAATAATATGCCCAAATCTAAGTGTGCAAAGCTTGTACAGACTTACACAGGAAGACTCAAAGCTGTTATTGTTGCTAAAGAGGCTTCAATAAAGTACTGAATTAAGGATCTGAATACTTATATGAATTAGAGATTTCAGTTTTTGATTTTTAATAAATTTGGCAAAACTTTCTGAAAACATGTTTTCACTTTGCCATTATGGATTATAAGCATGTAGATTGTTGAGCAAAAATGGTAGATTTTTCAATTTCAGTTTAAATGTACAACAAAATAAAGTGTTCAGAAAGTGAAGGGCTCTGAATACATTCTGAATCCACTTTATTTCAGTTTTAAGTATAACTGTTCAGTATCAAGTTTTTTATTTGAATAATTTTATTTAAGCACAAAATTCATCCCAGTGCTACAAGTGTAAGTTATGGCACCAATGGACTTTGAACTGGAAAAGAGGGTTAGAAAAATTATTAATGGAAAATGAACTTGAGCTTTTTATTAAAAGAATATTCTTTTCTCACTTGTTGTTTTTGTTTTTTTTTGCAGACCCGCTGCTGCACGGAAATTTGTGGAAGAAGGAGTAAAAACCTTAGATGGTATGATTCATGCGTATTTATATTTAAAAAAGGGCATTTTTATAAAAAATATGTAAAGTTAAGCAGTCTTTATCAAGTTAGAAATTCACTTAGAAATTAAAAAAAAAAACTACCCATTATTTTGCCTGCACTATTAGTTTTTGATTTATTCAACATGTGATTATTTCCCTTTAGATTTGAAGAAAGTTGAACATAAATTAAACCACCATCAGAAGATTGGCTTGAAGTAAGTACATTTTTTAAACATTATGCGGATGTTGTTTAGCGATACCGCTAGTTGCTTTGTGAAATAAAGAAATACAAATTGTACTCTTACATGTTTGCTCATAGCAGTTCTTTTCTTGACTACTGCTTAAAAAAACTGATATGAAAACTTTAGAAATTCACAGTAGGTTCAGCAGTTTCTAAAAGATATAGTATGAGGTTTAATAAAGGTCAAGACAGAGATTATCAATCATTTAGTAGTGTCTTCATCAGCTATTGCACATTTTAGTGATTTTTGTACAGATAGCAGGACCAGGTCGTTCTTTTGAGATGTACACAAAAGTAGACTAATAAATTTAGGCAGCTTTCAATGGGTCTTCTCTGTTAATGACCTGTTAAGAGTAGGATTTAATTCAAATAGCATTTTACTTACAGAAAAAATAATTAAATCAATAAAGAACAAACACTATATCCATTTACATTTATTTGCTTGGCAAATGCTTTTATCCAAAGGGACTTAGAAAAGAGGTAAACATAATCGAATAACATTAGGTTAGGGCCTGTTTGTTTAGCACGGGCAATAGGATAGGTAACAAAAGTTTATTGCCGCAAGTGAAAAGTGGTAATAACTATCAGAGATCATAGATTATAATCGATAAGGCAATTAAACTTAAACAACAAATAACCAACAGTACAAAATATTGCAGAGCATAGTTTTTTCCATCAATTCACAGATATTCACAGAAAAGATGGGTCTTTAATTGCTTCTTAAATGCATAGAGGGAGACGGCAGTAAAGATGGAGGTGGGCAGCTATTTTCACCAAGTGGGAATTACACAGTAAAAGAGTCTGGATTGAGACTTGAAACCGCACAGAGGTGGCATCACCAGATGCTCTTCACTGGCAGACCTAAGTGGGTGAGAAGGAGCATAGCACCTCACCAGTGTCTCCAAATTCTCAGGTGCTGACCCACTGATTACTTTGTAGCAAGCATCCAGGATTTGAACTTAATTTATGCTCCTACAGGGAGCCAATGTAGCAACCTGAAGAGAGGAGTAACATGTGCCTGTCTCAGCTAGTTAAATAGAAGTTAGGCCTCTGCATTCTGTATCATCTGCAGTGGCTTAATAGCACATGTGGGTACTCCTGCCAAAAGTGAGTTGCAGTAGTCCAGACTCAGTAAGACCAGAGATGTTGTGCTGCATACTATGTCAATTCTTAGTCAAAATCCTTTTTCTAATTGAAATCAACTATAAGCAGACTAATTAAGGGCAAATTTAATTTGAAGTTGGAATGAGTCTTTGATAAATAATCATATGAAATGAAAACAGCTAGCAGCAGGGTTCTTTTATTAGCAGAGTATATTTTTTCTAAGTTATTTTCTTAGATAAATAATCAAATACAATATGTGTGTAATATACTGTACTAAAACTGCTTTTGATCTGTTAACTAGGTACTTTGAGGCTTTTGAAAAGAGAATCCCTAGGGAAGAGATGGTTAAAATGCAGGTGAGCAAGCAGATAAATTTAATACTCCTGGTGGCTTAACCTTCAAAATTAAAATTACAAAGAAACAAGGTAACTTTATCTACTGTCATTTGGGTGCAGCCCTATTATCTCTGCCTATGGGAGTAGTCTGTTTATTAAGGGGAATCAAACATGAAACATTGATCCTTGTGTGAAATTTGTTTATGGATTGTGCAAATAAAACTGATGATTTACCAGTGATTTGATGGCACACACAGTTTAGAATGATATTTCCATCTTTCCAGGACTGCATCATATGTTTGAAAAATAGATTATAAACACTCTTTGAAAGGTCTAGTGCTCAAGAGCAAGCAACAAAGAAGATGCTTTCTAAGTCTTAAACTCATGCGCTATTTAATTAAACAAACCAATGCATACGTACAGATAAAAAGAGTCATGGGATGGGTTAAATATTTCCTTGAGTGCAGCAGAAAACTTAGTATGAAGTACGTATCACAGCTCAGAATAACAGATATACTGTATATAACCCAGGGTAAAGGTCCACTTTCCAGACACTCATTCATCATGACATCCTTCACATGATGCAATTCATCTTTTTTGAGGCAGTTTTTTCTGCACCGGTACCCTCGAGCTCTAATTAGAGTAGGTAGGTTGTAAAACTAGATTGACTTTCTAAGAAAGTATTACATTTATGACTCATGCTACTTTAGAAAGGCTGATAGTTTTATTAAATACCTTAGCTATCCAGCACTGTCACTATTCTTCCTCCATTCTGGCAAATGATATGAGTCCATTAGCACTTCCAATACTGTTTTGTTCAGTCATAAGGCTGTTCAACAGCCACCCATACCGGCAATAAACTACGTGATATTTGTTTCTTACATATTTCTCTTTCAGTTGTATTTAATGCAAGGTGTTGCCATGTTTGTGTTTGCTTTTATTATACAGTTAACACTACGTTTGTGGGAACACATGCAATTTAAGATGTTCGTGTACCATGTACACATACGAATAATGTTAATGTTGGTATAAATTGTTGCAATAAATGTAATAAGTTAAAGGGAGAAGAGGTGCTGGATTACTAGTCATCAATGGAAGAAATGGCAGAATGATATATTCTTTGTCTAATGAGAGAAAATTTAAATAACAGCGATAACAGCAGAGTAGCAGATAGGGGGGCAGCTGATATTTTGTCCATCCATCCATCCATTTTCCAACCTGCTGAATCCGAACACAGGGTCACGGGGGTCTGCTGGAGCCAATCCCAGCCAACACAGGGCACAAGGCAGGAACCAATCCCGAGCAGGGTGCCAACCCACCGCAGTGATATTTTGTTCATAGAAAATTTGCCATGTTCTAAGCTCTCTCCAAAAACCACCTATCACTGTATTTATTTAATTGTAGAAGCTAATTTTGTCTGAACTTGAGAAACTGGATCCTGAGTATATTGGAACAATATGTGGCAGTTTCAGAAGAGGTCAGTATTATTATTATATTAAATAAAACTGCACACAATTGTACATGCATAATGTGAAACTGTGCTTTAGGAGCATTTTAAATATTTTCTTTTACTTTTCCGTATTTTCTAGGTGCAGAATCGAGTGGAGATATTGATATTCTTTTAACTCATCCTGACTACACTTCAGAATCACCCAAACTGGTATGAATGCATGATGCTTTCCCTGTAAACAACACATCCATAACTTGTTCATAAATGTTTAGGTAGATTGCCTAGTGGGAGCTGGGTGGTCTTGAGGCCTGGAACCCCTGCAGATTTTTTTTCCCTAGCCGTCTGGAGTTTTTTTTTTTTTTTTTTTTCCTGTCCTCCCTCGCCATCAAACCTTACTTTTATTCTATGTTAATCAGTATTTTATTTTCAAAAATTATCAAAATTTTATTTTTATATTTTTTTATTTTCCTTTCTTTATTCATTTTGTAAAGCACTTTGAGCTACATCATTTGTATGAAAACGTGCTATATAAATCAATGTTCTTGTTGTAGAATCTTTTTATCTTTACACAATTTGCGTAGCCTTTCACAATACCTATAATTTTTTAATGTTTCTCATATTTTAGTATATGTTAAAAGGCTTTTCAGGCTGTTTATCTTCTCTGTTCAGCTTGCTCCCATCTGTTTTTTTAATTAACCTGTGGTGGACTTAATGATTGCTAGTTTGATCATTTAATTTTATAATGGAATGCTAGAGTGGGAGAGGGTATTACAAGGTTTAAATTTTGTGTCTTTAATGTATATGATTAACTGCGTCATTCATTCCTAATTTATGGAGGGAGGTGGCAGGGGTCTGGTTACTTAAATCAATTTAGTTGGCTGTTGCTGGTTACTTAAATCAATTTAGCTTTGTTATTTCAAACTAATTTAGAATTTTGAAGTTTCACGTTCTCCCTATAAAACCTGAGAATATATACAGATATTTTGTTAAATGCCTCTAAATGACACAGAAAATTTGGGGTTTTATGAGTACTTTGTCACTTATGATGGCATAAATCATGTAAAATCATTTTAGCGACAACATGAAAGATAAAGTTTTGAGCACCACCATCACTTAATAACAGAATAGCTGCTCTTGACAGTGTGTGCCAGTCCAGAGGCAGTGATTTAAAAAAATGTAAGTTGTCAGTCACTTTTCAGAATTAGATTCACTGGGTTGACTTTAATAATTTGTGCAGTTCTATTTTTCAGTCTTTTTTTACACTTGAAGCTGATCCAATAAAATGAGCTGACAATAGCCTACTATGCTCTATCACGCTTGTGCATTTACACCAAAAGCCCAGGTTCCGTCTAGTAATTCAGAAGCCCTCCAGTTGTAAAACATTTTCCTGTGAACTTTTCATATCTTTCCATTCAGTTGGGATTATAACAGTTGGTCCTGAAGTGCATTTTTCTAGAGCAAACTAAAGATAAGCAATTCTTTCTTTTTATGGCTTTTGAGTGCTTGGGAAGACCAACCTATGCATTAAAGGAATACTCATACCAAACATAATCCTTTTTTTTAAAACTATTTTATACCCCAAATTGTTTGTAGTGATGGTTGAGGAACTTTTAATCTGTGATTTTCATGGGTAATGGAGATAAAAAAAATGTTACTATAATTGGCTTGAATAGAGACAAACCTTGAACAACACTAAACAATATCAAAACATCCATGGAAAAAAAAAATCAGATTATTCTTGTTGCATAATACAAATATCAGGTATCCAGCTCCTAACACATGTGTTCTGGTTAAAGTATTGTTAAGTAAACCTCTTCTGGAAAATGCTTTCATGTACGTGAGAGAAGCACATTCAAATGAGATTGAACTTTTGAATTAACAATTGACAGGACGAACATGTCTTCATTTCAAAAGCTTGATTAAATTTGAGTGCACTTTTTTGTGATACTTGAGAGCATTTTCCGAAGTGGTTTAATATTTTAGCCATTGTGGGCATATGACTGGATACTTGATATTTAAGTTATGCAGCATGAGCATTTTTACATTTTTTTATGAATGGTTTGATATAGTTTGCTGTTCAAGCCAGGTCTCCATTCAAGCACAGTTTCTTTGTTATTTCTGCGTACCATGAAAACATGCGATTTAAAGTTTTTCTCAGGTAACAATCGAAACAACATGGGGCAAATATCAAACACGAATTATCATTTTATGGGTGGAACAATTATTAAGTTAAATTGGTGTTAAAGTGTGTGCTTCCATCTAAGGTAAACATGCCATAATGGCATCTTTTATATTGGGAATGCTGCTGTTTTAGCAGTTTTTAGTGTACATCTTTTTATCTTAGTAGTTTTAAAATAGGGCGGCACGGTGGCGCAGTGGTAGCGCTGCTGCCTCGTAGTTAGGAGACCCAGGTTCGCTTCCCGCGAACTCCTGCGTGGAGTTTACATGTTCTCCCTGTGTCTGTGTGGGTTTCCTCCGGGCGCTCCGGTTTCCTCCCACAGTCCAAAGACATGCAGGTTAGGTGGATTGGCGATTCTAAATTTGCCCTGGTGTGTGCTTGGAGTGTGGGTGTGTTTGTGTGTGACCTGCGGTGGGTTGGCACCCTGCCCAGGATTGGTTCCTGCCTTGTGCCCTGTGTTGGCTGGGATTGGCTCCTGCAGACCCCCGTGACCCTGTGTTCGGATTCAGTGGGTTGGAAAATGGATGGATGAATGGATAGTTTTAAAATAAGCCGTGTTTAAATCAAAATAGGCATATTCATCTTTTAAGTATTTTGTACTGGTATATTTTGACTGGTAATGAAAACTTTAAACTCTGCTTTCTGTCTCAACTACTTTCAATAAGGAGATTGAGCCTTCTTAACCATAAATATATCTTTGAACATGATGTACTCTTTTTAGGTATGTTTTAACCGGTTGTCTTAGAAAATCATGTCAATTGCTTTCTGCTTGCCCATTTCGATTTAAACTCTGCCGTTGCTGCATCAGCTATGAGTGAAACAACGAAACAACACCAGATGTGAGCTATCTAATCAGCGCTAAGATTTTTAATGATGGGAGAAAAAAATGTGCTAAACATGATCAGCTTTTTGTGGATATAAAGAAAACAAGACTTGTTTATTAAGATATTGGGAAGAGTCAAAGTTTATGGCACTTAATTGTTACACCAAACATACAGTAAATGTATATTAAAAATTGATTATTGTCCTGCTTGAACCATAATCATCTTCCAGGGTGTTTGCATTCTGCACTAGACTTTCGTCTAATGTGTATTTATTCTTTGTAGCACGTAATTTTAACATAAGCACCTTGAGCATGGGAAAGGTGCTATATAAATAAAATGCATTATAATAATAATAATTTTTTTTTGTCCTTGCATGTCTTTGAGACCTTGACAGACAAAATTATCCCAGTTGCATGATAATCAAAATAATATTTCTCAATTTCTTTCTTTAAGACATGGATGACTGCATAAGCCCCTGGGAAGTCTCTTTGACTCATGCCCTTCTAACTTGTATGTTCTGTATGTAAGCAATAAAAGAGTGTTTAAGAAGACAGTCTTCTGTTTGGATGGATCAGTCATTTTGTTTGCATATTCATTTTGATGTTCTTAAAAGTCACTGTTGTGTCAAAGCTCCAGATAAATAGATTAAAAAATTCAATTAAGCATATCAAATGTGCAGTGATAATGTAAAGTACACAATACAAGAAGTTACTGTAGCAGATACTACAGAACAAAGGCAATTTAAAATAGTTGTTAGTATCACACATTATCTGTTATAAAAATACAAATAATCAAATACAGACAAAGGAATTAGCATCCAGACAATATAAGCAACAAAGTGGTTAGTAACAATACATTTTCAGTGCCTACATCAATAATGGAGTTGTGCTCACAAACAAACAACTAAATTAACATTCGTAAGATGACTAGTATAACAACAAAATGCTATAATGTTGCTTTCAGGGTGGCAGAGAGGAAAAGATCTTTGTTGCCGGAATCTGTGGGGTCTGAGGGAATGGAAAGTATTTTCTTCAGGGAACTGTAGTCATAAATATGCATTATGGATGGAAACTTTGCCAGGTTAATACTTCATTTAATAAAGTTTATTGTCAAGAGGCTTAAATGACATTGTTTAGTTGTGCATTAAGTATGCAACCGTATGCTTTAGATTCAAAAATCTTAATCTGTGCCACTTAATGTGTATAACATTTACTTGGCACTATTATGATCCAAGCGTTTTAAGATTATGTAGGAAACTGCACATTTCTGCTATTTTCTGTCCTGTTTTAACAGGTGGGATATGGAGAATTAACTAACATACTTGCCTTAGATTTAGGTGAGCTTTAAAGGGGAAAGCTTAATTTACTGCGCTATTCGAATTTGCAACATATCCATCTTGATAATTCTTTTTAAAAAGTTCAGTTTAAAACACACAGAGGCAATAAACAGGGAATGCATATAAATATTATATTTTAATTTGCAAAATAACAGAATCAGGTGATCTCTGTAGCACTCTTAATAAAACTTTCAGTATAGTACAAAGGGATTGGAATATATTAAAGTCAGCTTTGCAGCTGGATTCTATTTCCAGTGTCTAACAATACTTCCTGAATATTTTTATGTGAACTCTTTTTAAACATATTATTGGTCTCATTATAAGAAAGGCCAAATGATAAGCCAGCTTATAATGATTAATTCTATAACATCATCAGTAATTTGAATTTGTGTGAGTCTAAGTTTTACTTGTATTCTAGATTTTCTTTTGCATTTGTTTTGTAGTGCCTTTGTAAAAAAAAAAAATATTTGATTATAGTGATGTAGTGTTACAGTAGGTTAGTACTGTTGCCTCACAGCACCAGGACCCTGTTGTGTTGTGGGTTTGGGCTGCCCCCACTCTCTGTGTATTTTCCCCTCCTATTTTAGATGGCTTCCATCTGTCTTTTGCTTGTCCCCATATGTCACAAAAGATACTGTACAGTATGTTAGATTGATTGGGACATCATTGAAGACTTAGTATGGGTGAATGGAAGGGTGTGCCTTATGTGAACAGGATTCTCAACCAGAATTGGTTACTGCCTTGTACCCATTCCAGCGGGTATAGAGTCCAGCCCTCTGAAGTTTTTTAATTAGGAGAGGTTTTTAAAAACGAATGGAAGCATGTATTTGATTATATATGTACTAATTATATGCCGTACTATATCTGTTTAATTTTAATTTGTAATAATAGGGATGTATTTAATTTTTTTCTTTCCTTTCTATTTATGGTCTCATATTGCAGTCTTCTCATTTTGTTCATATGACAAATTTTTTAATGGTTAGAAAAATCTAGCTAAACGACTTTAAAGGAGTTACTAAAAATAAGAATGAACTTTTTTGAATGTGTCCTTTTTTCTCATATGATTTAAGGGTAACTAGTCATCCATTGTCAAACAGTATTAATATGTTTCGTTTATATTTCATTGTCGCTTACATGTATTATATTGTTTTTCCGAAATGATAAAAAGTAAACATTTTAGGCCCCCATAATCCTGAAATGAGTTAAGTAGGTTTGATGATTTTGCTAAATGTTTTGTTGTTTGCTGTGTTGCAGCCTTTTGCTGAAGTCATTTAAAATACATTTTTCTCTTGTCAAATAATATTCAATACCCCAGAATGACAAAACAAATGCAGAATTTTAGGATTATTTACTGACTTTTTAAAAATAAAAAGTGAAATATCACTGACACAAGTTTTCAGAACTTTTGTTATGATACTTGGCTCAGGTGCATCTTATTCAACTCGAGTGAATGCCATACTATTGATCACTATGAGATGTTTCTGCACCTTGTTTAGAGTCCACCTGTGGTCAATTCAACTGATTGGATGTGACTAGGAAAGGTACATGCCTGTCTGTATAAGATCGGAGCAAAGACCAAGCCATGAGATCAATGGAATTGCCTGCAGAGATTAGAGACCAGATTTCATAGAGCCACAGATCTGGAGATTGCTACAAAATATTTCTGCAGCACTGAAGGTTCCCAAAAGAACAGTGGCTCCTGTTGTTCTTAAGTGGAAAGAGTTTGGAACAACCATGACAGAGCGCTCTGGACCTAAGACTGAGCTGAAGGCTCACCTTCCAACAAGACAATGACACTAAGCACAAAACAAAGACAACACAGAATTGGCTTAGGGACTCTGAATGTCTTTGAGTTGTCTAGCTAGAGCCAGGACATGAACCCAATTGAACATTTCTGGAGGATCTAAAAATAGCTGTTGGTCTCCATCCAACCTAACAGAACCTGAGAAGACCCACAGAGATGAATGAAAGAAAATACCCAAATCCAGGAGTGCAAAGCTTTTTTGTCAAAACCAAGAAGATTCCAGACTATAATCACTGCCAAAGGTGCTTTATCGCAAAGTACTGAGAAAAGGGTCTGAAAAATTTTGTCTATGTGATGTTGGATTTTTATTTATTTTTTTTTGTAATTTGCAAAAATTTATAAAATCCTGTTTTCTTTTTGAGTTTTTTTTTTTCTGGTTTTGAATATTGGGAAAACAAACGATTTTACCATAAGTATTCAACATAATATTTTCTGAAGGCACTGTAGATTTTACACTGTTCCTAATTTAAAATACTGGGGGGCTCTGCCCCCTGATCGTTTCGCTCGTCAACCCCCGGGTGGACACTATGCGCTAGCCACTTTGCGGCACTGCCACTCGCATATGGGGAAGTGGATGTACAAGTTAAGCATTGTTATTTTCATGGGAATTGTTACATGCGCATAATAGATCTAACTATTTTACATTACACAGAGTAATTAACCATAGTAAAATATAGTAAAACGTAATAAATTTAAAGAAAATTGTTTCATGGCTTTGAAATTAACACACAAATGCTTTTTAAACTTACACTTTACTGTAATACTTCAGTAAAAACAATTTTTGGAATTAACTTTTCGTCAATATCACATTGAATTTTGATTCTGTGTTTGGAGTTACATTGTGACAATGCAACATATAACTGCCCGTGAGTGAATATCGTTTCTTTGTCTCTAATAAATAAACCACGTTTTTCGAATGTTTGTCCCTGTGATTTGTTAATTATTACAGTAAAAACTATTCTAACGGGAAACTGTAAACATTTTAATGCGAATGGCATATCAAGATTTCCTTTGGTATCTAATGTTATCCGCGGAAGATGTACTACATTATCTTTCTTGTTGCCTGTTAAAATTTTACATGTCAGAATTGTTCGACCAATTTTGAACACAACTAATCTTGTCCTATTGCATAGCCCATCACTCAAACATAAATTAAGCAATAACATTACGATACATCCTTCTTTCAACAGTATTTCCACTGTTGGAGGACCGGACGGTGTTAATGGTTGTAAATATTCTTCAGGTTGTTGTAAGTTGATGTGTTCTCTTACACACCATCACCACCAACTGTTTCAGTATAGACTGTTGATATGCATTTAATTTGCCGTGTAACCGATCGACAATATTCGCGTTAATTCGTTTGACTTCGTTTCTCGGTACTAGGATTGCCTGTGTAGTCATTTCTTCTGTTGATAACCCTTCAGGATGAAATTCTTCAATAAGAATTGGACATGATAAGTCTTCTTTTATTGTGAACTTAAAGGGAGGAAAACGTTAAAATATATAAGACCTGAGAGCGCAGGAACTGTGTCTGACAAAAACATTCACACAAATGAGAGGTGAGAGGACTGTGACTAAAATTGAGAGGAGGGGGGTACTTGAAAAAATCTCTTAGCAAGTCTCATATCAACATTTTCTTTTATAAATATATATATTTATTTATTATATATATATTTATTTATTATGTCTATATTTACTAGACATTAAGCCTGTTACAATAACGGGAGCTAGAACAGTAGTGCATAAACATTAGTAGGAACAGTCAATAGTAAATGGCAAGGGACCTTGACCTCATTCTGTTTGTTGTCTTAATTTTTTTTTGTCAAAAATATTTTTGCATGAACCCTAAAGTAAAATAATAGTCAAAATAAAATAGAAACACATATGACAATACAGTAAGTATAATTAATATTGCCTTACTGTAAAACTTTGTAACAATCTGTAATACACAATATCTGAAGAAGATATTTAGGAAAAATGTTCTATTTTTTTACCTCATGAAATGTTTCTACAAAATTTCATTATAGACAACATTTCTTGTAAATATTCTGTCTAAGTTTGGCAACAGTTTGCCTTGTTCAGGACCATCTACAACCTTGACTACAACATCTGGAAAACTTCTAACTCTTGATAATGCAACATATAACTGACCGTGGCTGAATACTGGTTCTGGCAAGTAAATGCCAACTTTTTCTAAGGTTTGCTCTTCTGAGTCTTTCTCTTTTAGCATTTTTCTGACGCTCATTTTCTTTCTCTTCAAATCGATCTATTTGCTCGTATTTTTCTTTGTCTTTCAGCATTTCTTTTGTTGATGTTTACTTGTTGAGCTGACCGTTCTTCCAGATGTTGCTTATATAGGATTTGATTGTCTGTGTCTTTTGTCCTACTTGATGTGTCCTTTTTTTTTGGGTGGCATGTTGTTAGTAGATACGTCCGTAATATTTTCTCCTACAGTAATACTGGCTTGTATGTGGCTGTAATATGCGTCACTGTATTGTGTCCCTTTAATTTTCTCTCGCAGTAATACTGGTTTGTATTTCCGTAAAATGCTTGTAATTTTCTCTGACAGTAATACTGGCTTTGATGTCCGTAATATGACTTTAATTTTCTGTCACAACAGTGGGCAATCAGCAGTAACTGATGTAATGTGTGGCATGTGGAGGTTGGTTAGGGTTGGCTTTTAAGTATGCGAAGTACAGCGCGGGAAGCATATTGCGTGACTGGGATGTGAAGGTAGTCTTTCAATGTTTTCTTTAGAGGAGCGTCCTTATCCTCTAGGGGTGCGATCAGCCCCCCTGCTTACAATATATTATATATATTAAAATTAAAGTTTCTTGTCCTGGATTGCCGATGTTTGGTTTGTGCATAGTCGTAAATCACTGGGCAGTTTAAACTAACAAATCAATCCTTCAAGGGTACACTCATGGGATGACTGTTGATGGAGAATCTCCAAAGGGGAAATAGGATAACTATTGGCGACGAATCTCCAAGGGGATCACCACAAATGGATTACTATTGGCTGCCATTCTACATCTCAGAGACACAAAAAAGGAAAAGATTGAGTCACAAGATAAAAATAGTTTTAAGAAACACTGTGATGATTCTTTGAAATTAATTGCTATATATAGGGCATAGTAATGTTTTAATAACAATATTATAATAATCTTTTCACAATTTCAAAGACCCCTGCAATGGCAAACAGATATAGAAAACTATGGCTAGGCTTGCTAGTCTCCTTATTTACATACAGTAGTATTAAGAACACCTAAAATAGTATCATCATTTTCAGCTTGTGGAACCAGTCCTTCCATAACTCCTGTTCATTTAGTGAAAAATGGGAAGCATTAAAACTTTTCCATCTGATTTTGCAGCTTGTCCCTAATCCCACCCATCATTTTTAAATTTTCCACTTTTAATGCACTATTTTGTGGCCGAGATATATTAATATTAAATGCTCTAAATCACGGGTGTCGAACTCCAGTCCTGGAGGGCCGCAGTGGCTGCAGGTTTTCATTCTAACCATCTTCTTAATTAGTAACCAGTTTTTGCTGCTAATTAACTTTTTTGGCCTTAATTTGAATTAACTTGGTTCAGGCTCAAAACAACCCGCCACATGAGCAGCTCACCACATTACCTGAAAATAAAGAAAGGAGAAGTAAGGTTGATCTCTCATGGCACCAAAACTTTTTGATGATGTTCTTAGAAAAAACAATAAATCAACAGTTTTGGAATTGTCTGCTGTGGCAGAATGAGAGCAGCAACAAGCCATAGAATTAAATAACGAGTTTAATTAACAGCAAAAATCGGCTTCTCATTAAGAAACTGGTTGGAGTGAAATTGGTTGGAGTTTGAAGCCCCAGTTTAGCTGGTCATCTGTCGGCTTGTTTCAAATCTCATTCCTGTTTGGCTGCCATTTAATGAAGAAAAGAATCAATTCAGAGCACTGAATCCTTAAAAACAGGGCTATTAAAATGAAGGGAAAACAAGTTAATTAGCAGTGAAAAATGGTCACTGATTAAGAAAAAGGTTTAAATGAAAACCTGCAGCCACTGCGGCCCTCCAGGCCCGGAGTACGACACCCCTGCTCTAAATCACCCTTTGATTACAATAGTTCAATATTTAGGTATAGGGCTGTAATTAAACAAAAGATTCAATGTGCATACTCTGTTTTCCAAGATGTAAGCACACTGTTGGACTTTGTTGTTTACCTAATGGATTATCCTGTTTTTCCTTCTCACCAATTTGGCTGTTTCAGCCTAGGAAAGACTTCAACTTCCCAAGACCTTAAAACTGGATTAAGAGATATAATTTGATGGAAAGCTTGCTTGCTTACTATTTTTCTTTTGTGTTTAAAATTTTGTGATGTTTGCACTTCAAGTAAGGGCAGTGCCTGCTACCATTTTTGTTGTCTTTTTTTATTAGTTAAATATGGAGGGTCAGCAGGTTTCTGTACATAAATTTATTCTGTGTGGCACACTGATCGGTTTTGCAGATAGTCCTGATATATTTTAGTCTAGGTCTACAGTAAGACATGCATTAGCTTCCAGATTTTGGTGTGGTCTTGGGAGCTAACAACATTATTAACGTTAAACAAACATTATAACGATAATAATTGAATATGTCTTAAAATGTTGAAGGTATGCCAATGCCCATTTTAGCTCCAAAATCCAGCCAGCCTAGAGTAAATTGTTGAATACTAGTCACACTGCTCCTGCAAGGTTGCCAGCCCCATAATTAAATAATTACTACTTTCATATAGTGAACAGAAAATGTGCTATGGCATTCATTATTTTCATTAAAAAAAGTCAGTTTGTTATTACCCTGTAAATTTGTTCAACTGTATTAACTGAAATAATAATCCTAAATTGAAGAAAGGAGGAGGCAGAGACCAATTATTCTATTCAATGTGCATTTTAATAGCTGACATTCACTGGCAAGCAAACCAAAATAGTAGAGGGATGATTTCTGCATGTTTAGTTTTCTTCACTAAGCACTCTTTCTCCCATTCTTGTGAAAATATTAAAACTTTGAGAGAGGGTTTTAAATATCATTTAGCATGTAACGACTTTAATGGTCTATAAATCCTAATGACCTTGTATTAAAATCTTAAAGCAACTGTCATCTTCTGGCTGATAAATGGGTGAATATTATAACTGAAACTACAGTCTGACATTTTTACAGAGGGCTTTTATAATTGATCATTATTGTATTGAAAAAGCATATTACACTCCCTTATTTTTCTGTGTTGTTATACTTGGAACACATAGCGTGCTGCCCTGAGTGACTCTATTGTTGTGTATAGGGTAGGTCTGTATTGGCTACAAATCCTCATGACAATGCACATTTGTTTTGTGTGGTTTTTTTCTCTAGTTTTCATTTAAAAGCTGACAAGATGTTCCAAGAACTTAGATTTTGTTAGACATAAGCCGTGAAAAAAAGTTATAAATCAACATGGCACAATGATTGAAAAGGGACCAAATCCAATTGTCTATGCATTATTTAGTACATACATTTCTGCTGATGCCTCTTTGGACCAGGAACTTGAGTTTGATTTGTGTTTTTGTAACCAAGTGTGGGGATTTCAGTTGTTTTTTCCAAGTCCTTTTGAGCTTTATTTGGCTACTCTAGATCTGAAAATGTAAATGGTACTTGCATTGTTTATGCATGAACTTGAACTACTGAATTACAGATTAACCTCTTTATCCATTGTTGGATTAACCTCTTTATCCATGCTGTTCTCGTGCAACTTGCAAAGGACAAAGTGAGCTCAAAAATAGATTGATTAGATAGAATAATATTTTGATAAAAAACAAAGTGTTTACATCTGAAGATAACACTAAATTGGTTGCAATAAGAAATGCCCTAGAGTCATCTAAAACCTTTTAGATAAATATGGTTAAAATTCTGATTTTTGCCAGATAATGTCTCATCTCATCTCCATTTATGAAACTGCTTTTCCTCATGTCACAGTGGCAGCAGGCCAAGCAGGTCTGTTCCATGCTACAGATGCGCATTCCCAAGACTCCGTGGGATGTGCCCCGAACAGCTCTAGTAGAGAGCTACTCAGAGGCATTCTTATAACATGCCAAAAAGTACTGGCTCTTCTTGAGCTGGAGGAGCAACAATTTTACCCTAAGGGTAAGAAGCTCAGTGTATCGCAAGAGCCTATCATGGAGTGTCAGCCCAACCATCCTGTTAAGAAGCTTCATTTTTGCCACTTGTACAATATCTTTCTTTTGGTAATTACCCACAACGCATGACCATAATTGAGAACAAGGATGTAGATCAACCAGTAAACTGAATTTTGTATTTCGACGTATCCCCAGCTTCACTACCACGTGAATGGATAGATGAGAGCAGCCTAGACAAACAGTTAGGGTATCCTGGAAACATTAGTCCGAGGCTTCCTTTTGTGAAGAGTTCAGTTTCTATCTCAGAAAGAATTACTTGCATGTGCAGAGTGAAGTTGGGGACATTGATTCCAAATGGACCCTGTTCAAGGCAAGCTGTGATCCTAAGGTGACCAGGGCATCTCATGGCGGTAACCCTAGGCCCCAGTGGTGGACATCAGAGGAATGGGAAACTGAATGACTGAAGACAATTGTCATCAGGGAAATACTTTTTGTGGGATTTCCTGACTTGGCTAAGAGGAGTACTGCAAAAGTGGCGACAGCAAAAGCTCAGATACAGGAGGAGTTTAGAAAGTCCACGAAGAAAGTCTGATGGCCTCAAGGCTGTTCTGCAAAATTGTACGATGCCTCAGGAGAAAAAAGCATGACCTTGCCCAGACTATGTTAAGCAATATTGGAGAGGTGCTGACATCTTCTGGGTAAACTCTTGAGCAGTGGATGGAACACTTTGAGGATAACTAATAGATAAATATAGTAATACCCTCTGATAATAACTAAACTGATATAACTGAGCATCATAACCTTATGTGTGAAGTGGGTTTTAAATGGGTATTCCAATAGTGACACCCAAAAACATTTACAAAGAAATAAAGACATTGGTGCAGACCTTAAGAGTATTTCCTTTGTAACTATGCCTACAAACTATAGTGTTCTAAATATTCAAAAATGCTGCAGTTTGGGATAATGGAAGCATAATCTAGTTTGCAAAAACCCTGTATTGATAACTTAGCAGTAATCGCACCAGTGCTGATGAACTGCTTTAGGACGTCTGCTTTATTTTACTGTTGTAAATTTGTTTTATGTTGTGCTCCTTTCTTTTTCAGCCAAAGTTACTTCATGCAGTGGTGGAAAGCCTGGAGGAAATTGGCTTTATCACAGATACACTGTCCAAGGGGGACACGAAGTTCATGGTTAGTGACTTCCTGTATTCAAGGTATTACTGAACAAGTGCTGCACACATCAGTATTGCTGATTTAATTTTTTTTGTTTTTACATTTGTTTATTATTTCTTATTAGACCTTTGGATTCCTTTAGCTTTTGCTCATACTTCTAAGGCACACTCAGAAAATTAATTTCAACATAGTCTTGGCAAGGATAATGTAATACATTCGCTTTTCCTGTCTAAGCCACAAGCTATATGCATCTTGTGTGGCCGTCTACACACAGGCCTCAAGGAAAGGACTAGAGATGTACAACATGCTCTTGTAAGAGTTCAAACACGGCAGATATTTTGAACCAACACACGCAACAACACGTGTGAAAGAATGAAAGGGGACAGATTCAATGGGTCACTCTTTAGGATGTCTTCAACCACATGAGTAAATGGCCCCTTCAGGAGCTGTTGGCTCCAACTCTACTCTGTATTTTAACCAAAATGTTTCATAATTGCAGGGTTCTTAACATAGTCTTCCGTTTACTTTCAATCCAAACATGAAGTGACAAATAACACTTAGAAGCCAGCAGCTGAATTCCCTTACTCCTACATAGCTGTCGCCAGCAGACCTTCATTGCCAAATTGCAAGTCTGTTTATTTAGGCTTTTTTAATGGGTATTTGAAACCTTTCTTTAGAGTAGTTTTTACAGCACATTCCCAATAAAACGTTGGTACACAATTGTAGATTAATGTGGTAATTTTTTTGTTTTGGGTGACATTTTAAATATAGGGTTTTTAATCTAGGGAAACACTGAAGGCTTTTATTTTGTTTAAGCAACCAAATTGGTATTATACTATGTAATGGAGTCACACAGCAGTAAAACAATTGTAGACAAATGTGATTTTTCTACAGTTAAAGCCTTACATAAATAGTCATGAAGTGAAAGATATAACCAGTTAACCTCATACAATTTCACCCAACTAATTTTAGTGTAATTTGTTTAATGGTTAAAGTAGACACTATGGCCTTAAAGGATAAGCTTGGTACTTTTCAGGTTGAAGTTATTTCTTCACAAACTTGGTATATATACATTTGCCATGCAAAATTTTGTTCCAAACTCTAGCATTTTCTGCAGATTTAAAAAAAAAAATCTATATCTTTTTCGCACTGGCATTTTACTTTGGAATTAATTGGGCATGGGTAAAACCAGATTTAAAAAAAGCCTTAAAAATTACCAAATACATCCATTTTTCAAGCCAAGAGAGCAGTCGAGTATTGACTCGCGTGTTATGATTACATGTCTGAACAAAATTAAAAAAAAAACGCCACTATTCTGTGATTTGGTCATTTTAAAAGAAAATCAGTTGTGTGCGCTACCTCTGCTCTTGTAGTGTTCCACAATAACTTTTAAACCCCCGACCAAACTCCCCTGGAGTAATTTCCTCATGAAAGATAGTCACAGAAAACTTTTTGTGGCTCTTTGTTGGTTTTTCCTTTGATCCATTTTTGTTTATAAGTGAATAGAAATGATATCCTTACCACTAGAAAGGTATTACCAGGAATATGAAATAAATGATTCCCTTTTGTTGTCACAAACATGCGTCGGAAACTCTGGAGACATGTTTTTTTTTTTTATCAAAATTTAAGGAGGATGTATTCAGTGAGTTTTAATCTTTTGTTTTTCTGGTGATACTTTGTGCCCCATTGTGTCCATTGTAAAGTGTAAGCAAGATATTTTTAAGAAGTTTAAAACAATGCTTGACGCTGGTATACAATTTTGCATGGCAGATGCATATATATGACGTTTATGAGAAATAATTTCAACTTTAAAAATACCAAATCATAACAAAGTGTCATCCTTTCCCTTTCAGAACTGTGCACAACCATCTATTGGACTGGTCTGTGGCCTTTCCTATCTTTTAAATTAACAAAATGGTATAAATTATTTTACTCTTGGAGTATGTACCACCCTTTACATATGACTAACAAAAATCACAAAGAAACAGAAAATAGTTTTGAGAGCCCCAAAAAGAGAAATACAGAAAAGGTAGGGCTGGTAGAAGGCCCTAAAAACCCTAGGTTGAGACAGATGGTGGGTGCTTTAATGAAATCTGCCTATGTGTGCAACTGAATGAGGTATTCAAGTTGCTAAACAAGAACAGTGATGCCTTAGTAGAATGGCCCAAGGTAAGGCGGATAATGTTTGGTTTTATTTGTTGCTTCACCTTTGTTGCTGTATAAGCTTCCTTAGTGACACATGAGTTTCAGTATAATAAAAAAGTAAGAGCTGGATATGTTTTGGTGTTATTCTAAGTGTCCCAACAAGGATCCTAAACCTATCTGTACATAATTTTGACAACGCGTACGTTATACATAATGTAAGTTGAATGTCTACTGAGCTGTGAAATAAAATGACTATGAATGTAGTGCAAGCTTGGAGAGAACATATGTTGAATGTACAATGCTATGAGACTGTGCAATTCTTATTGTCTTACTGGTAAATATTTCTCTAAGAAAGCACTTCCATTCCTTGATTTGTGCTTAGTTTTAGAACATACTGATCTGGTTTAGTTATATGCAGAAGGTTCTGTTATCCCAAAGGCAACTACACAGCTACTGAAAACAGTTATTAAGGCTTATTTTTCGTGTGGTGCTGAGATGAAAGGGGGGTCTGGCTTGAGGAGTTGTTTATTAAGATGCTCAACTAAAGGTTTATGAGTAGTCTGGGCTTGTTTCTTTTAAGACCTGAATGACAGAGAGTAAGAGAAATAAAAAAGAAACCCTTCCTGTCTGCAGATGTTGACTTGATTTCCCTTACTTGCTCTAAACAGCTCAAAGAATTCATCAGCAATGAATGTTAATCCAGCCAGAAACTTGAAATTCTGATGTCTGGAGCAGCTGTGAGACAGTAGCAGATAATGTGTTCAGCTTATTTTTTTTTTCCTCTTTCATCCTGTGTAACTCTGTTATTTCTGTTTTTTCTTTCCATAACACAGATCTTCATTTTACAGTCCAATTGAGTCAGTCTTTATTTAGTGTTGTGGCTTTCAATAATTAATCTTTCTTTATGTTATTAGCAAACTCCATATTCATTTCTGGAAGTGTTTTCTCATCATATCGGCATTTCTGCCACCTGTTTACTTCAGCAGGTTATTTCAGTCACAAAATGTAC
>JANRMT010062796.1:86597816-86614069 GCA_026402145.1 Polypterus bichir lapradei | reverse complement strand
TGTGTGTGTGTGTGTGTGTGTGTATGTATGTGTATATATATATATATATATATATATATATATATATATATATATATATATATATAATATGACTAGAAGAAGCCACAAAAACTACCCTGTTATCAGAATGGATAGGCTAAAATCTACCAGTTTGACTAATCCAGAGATCAGTTCTAGCAATGGGACAGCTGGAATCAAAAGAGACGATTTGAAATTTCTTTCATTTTCTTCAGGCTCATCCAGAGTTAGGGTCACGCATGTCTCCTGAATTCTCCACATCTGTGGCAGTCCTGGGAATGGGTGGTTTTGGGTTATAAGGAAAACAGATGTTTACCATCTGTAGAGTGGTTTCTGTCTATGTCACTTTCACTAGTAATTGACCGCACCCTGGCAGCATTTCTTAAAAGGAAAGACCAACTTTGGGGAAAATTTGTTTTTTAGTTGGATACATTCACTGTTGCATCCTCTGCCAAATAAATTTGAAAATTGCATTTAGTTTCTATGAACAGCATGAGTGTTTTTTGTACCATGATGTAGCAATTCTCGTAGTAGTAGGGTGTTGTACTTTGTTAGCCATTATGAATGTAGTGAGAAGTTAAGCAAAATGACACCTTTTATTGGCTAACTAGAAAGATTATAATTTGCAAACTTTCGAGTCAACGTTAGCCAGTAAGATGTGTCATTTTGCTTAACTTCTGACTATTTATCAATTCCCCAAACCCATTTGCTCATCTGCATTGTAATGTTGAGCTAGAGTTTATCCTGAATATTATTCAAGTACAAAATTGGAACAAGACCTAAGCAGAATGCCAGTCTATCACAAGGCACAGTTTTTCGTAATGAGATTTATTTTAGAGTAACCAGTCCTGGGATTATGATGTTGATGATGGAGCAAACTTGCCTGGACAAAAATGTAGAATATTGAAACCTCTCACAGTGGTCAGTTTAGCAATGAAATCCATTTCTTTAGAGCTGTTATCCAGCAGTGCTAATCACTTTGCCTGCGTAAATAATGTAATTTAATTACTTTTTATATAACACATTTACCACTGACAAATCTATGGAATACTCTGTACTTTTACAAATAAAATAATGCTGTATTAAAACACAAAATATCATGCAATATGTTAACCGAACATTACTTTTACATACATATAACACACTTTCATATCTATATCCATCAGTGACAGGAAGAAAACAAACAAACCTGCACAACAGATCCCATGGAACAGGAAACCTAATGGGCTTAGTATTATTACCAAATATTTACCTGACTCTGGCTAACAGCACACTATACATGAGAGCATGCCAAACTTGTTTTTGGATCTCATTGCTTTGTGTCAGGTTAAATGATTAGGAACTACAAGGTGTATTTTGAAATGTAAAATTTGTATAAAACTTTCAAAGCATTGCAAGCTTGATGCATTTTGACAGCCAGTTGATGTGATGTCCAAAAAGCCATGTGGATGTACAAAGATTGCCAAGTATGGTGAATTAAGCAGCAGATTCTTCCTTTCTTTTTTCTTTTTGTAATATGTCATGGTATTCCAGGCATGAGCCATTGGACAGCCGAGCCTCTCTTACGTTTGCGTAGTCCAAAACATCAATTTCTCTTCTTGTGTCTGCATTAGATGCATTTTACTTTCAGCTGGGCACTAATTGATTGTCAACCTTCACTCACACAGGAGTCCACCCCTACAACTTAAGACAAAGTCAAACCTTTGTGATTTTCTTCTGGCAAGTTGCAGACTGCAATTACTGAATCGCTGGGGATGTTGCACTATGTGACATGACTGCAATTCACCACAGGTCACTCAGGTTATGTAAATTAAGGCTACACCTGAAAACTGCTAGTGTGACGACAGCTTAAGGCCAACTACTGTCATAGCCTGTTGGACATTCAATAATGTAGTATAATGTTGACTAGTGCCTTAAGATTTTGGTGTACAGTAATTCAACAAATGTCTATCAAGGGGTTATAACTGGAAAAGTCTTACTCGAAAAGTAAGACTTATAAAATGCCAGAATGAGTATCAGGTCCACATAATATGATGCTTAAAGAAGTACTGTTTGTAACATTTAGTAACCTGTTAACCTCCATTTGAAGCCATATCATGGTCATCTTTTCCCTTACAGAAGTGATACCAGAAAATGTTTCCTTTATCAGGTAATGAAGACAAAGGACTTTGTAAGTCCAAGTCTCTCTTTATGGGCAGCACCATTTCTTTCATATTTAGTTTTAACTACTAAGATATACTAAACCATTCATATGAACCTACTATACCTGCTGAGCTTAATGTTGTAATTTAATCCTTGGCAGCATTGTATGTCCAGGAGTAACTAAGTAGTACTGTGTGCCTCTTACCACTTTAAAAATAAATATAAAAAAGTCTTAAGCTCATTTCATAGTAGATGTAAAAACTTGGCTTATACATTACTCATGAAAAGGTGTAGCTAAGAAATTCAGAGGATCTGCATATAAGCAATCTTTAATATTCAAGTTGCTTTTCCCATTTTGTTTTATGCTGATGCAAACATTTTGTACATGGAAGAAATTCAGTTGTATCTTTATGTGATTTGTAGAAAATATTTTTGCCAAAAATCTATGCTAATTTTTATGTACTTCAGATTTAAATTCCTGTGCCACCATCACGATGAGGTGTAGATATAAAATATTGCATATTTCTTCATAGACCAACCCACCAAATAGCTGTTTTTAAGGACTCAGAGGGAAGCTCTTTTATGCCTTTTGTAAATCTTTATTTTTCTACCCAGTCTCCCGAATGCCACATGTTGTATTGTCTTGTAGCCTCAGCTTTTTTTTCCTGGAAACTGCTGCCATTTCCTCTTCAGATCTTTTGCTGGTATTTATGTTCTGTGATTTTTATCACTGCATTTTCTGAATTTTGGGTTTCTTGGCCTTTAGGTCGAATGAAAGCTGTATAGTTTATGTTTAGAAAGCAGAGGTTTGCATTTTCAAGAGTATTTTTATGTAAAGTGTTGTTTATAACAGGGTATGTTTAATACATATGGGTAGTCTACTAAATAGCTTATCATTTGAAAAAAATAATCAATACTATATTTTGGCTGCCCTTTTGCTGACTATTCTCCTAAATAGTCCCTATTAGATTAGTATCCCCTGAGGATTCTGCAACATATAGTTGAGTCAACACCACCCCTCCTGGATTAGATCCTAAAATGAGCATTACATTTCCAGTGCACATCTTCTGAAAACATTTTCTTCAGACCTTGATACAATTTTATATATCTCCACAACAACACCTACTAGATATTCTTAAGCCTTAGTTCATTCACTGCTTAATTTTCACTACAGGAAATGTATTATTGTTATTATTATTCTTAGGTAATATAAAAACTGTAGAATTCAAGCAAAGAATATTTTTCTAGCTCTACAATGTGGGTTATGAGGTCACATTTTGAATAGCTGTTTTCATTAATACATTTGAAAGAAAAAATGAAACGGTTAAATCAGAAGCTGTACAGAGAAGATCACTTCTAACCTAATAGTATCCAAGGTATCTGTAAAGCTCATCTAGTTGAATTACATAAAAAAGGGGAATATTGTTGAAATTAAGAATTATTTCAAGAGATTTAATCCTAGAAGCAGTTCATCTCTGGAAGTGTAATAGGAATCTGTCTGGTGTAAAATGACAAAAGCAGAAATAAAGATAGCTTTTAAAAATACTTTGTTAGCTAACCAAACAGGCTTGATTGAACGGTTTGTTATATGATCAAGTCAGTTTTTGCTTAAAATCTAGATGCCAAAAGTCTTAATTACTTTCCTAGTTCATTAAACATTTCTGTTTTTGGATGATCTGATATCAGTTAACTGTAGCTTGTTGGCTAATATTTGCTTGATTCTACTAACTGTTCCTGCCAATACTGGCACTAATCTTATCTTTGAGCTCCGTATTCTACTGTCCTTGATTTCCATCTAGCGTGGTTGCTGAGTGTAAATATACAGTGAAACGTACTGACAACCCACCTAGGGTTGTTTCCTAGCTTACACTCAATGCCTTTAGGATAGGTACTAACTATATACAGTTCAGAACTGGGTAAGCATGTTAAAAAGTTCAAATAAAAAGCCCTGATTGGTCTCACATAACTGAATGTGGTTTTATGTTTGCAAGTACTCTGCAATAGACTGGTACCTCATCAAGGTTTTTTTGTTGACTTTTTGCCCAATGCTGCCAGAATTGGCTTCAGCTCCAGTTGACCCTGAATAACGTATGGATTTTAGAAATTAGATGAATGGCTATAGATGCTGGGGTTTTCAGTCCCTTTCACCACAATGCCACAATATTAGACATCATCGAATATATCTATATTGACTGATATGCAGGTTGTTTCTCTCAGTCCCCCGTACATTACTTTCTAAGGTGATTAGCCAAAATGATTTGGTGTTCTTTAATGCATACTTCCAGAGTGATAGTACAATAGTTATTTACGTTAAAACCATTTATTGGGCTGTCTTGCTATCGGCTGCTTGCATATCAACCAGTGGCTAAGACCTCATGTGTAGCAATGTACATAAAAAATATGTTTGCAGCCTTGCAACTATGTAACTTATTTATTTATTTTTTATTATTGTTACCCTTATTTACTGAAAACCTATTCTGTTGACTGCAGAGTTATTAAAATAAAAGTAGAATTTTCATCCTTTTTTTCTTTCCAGTTTAGAATGCATGTGTTTTTGCTTGCTTATTTTTTTATTACTCAGGCTTCTGCTTCTGACACACATAAAGTATACTGACTCTAAAGTCATATATTGCAGAGGCGTCAGCTAATTACGAGGAATTACCCAGGACACAGGGTACAATGCTCCATAATAGTGGATGTTTTACTTTTTGGAAATTGATAGTTGTTTTCCTGGATTTACTGCTGTAGTGTGATTACTTCTGATTGATGTGTGTAAGTTGTGCTCAGTACTGGCAGCAGCAAAGCTGACTTAATGCAAATAAATTTTTCTGTGCTGACATTCACTTCCATGCATTTGCGTGTATAATGCATTAGCTGGTACAGAGTTTACTCTACATGAATGAATACATTGAGTCATGAAGCAAGATGCAACGTGAATAGTGCACACCAAGCAGAGCAAAAAAAAAAAACTACAGATCTTGTGTCCTTTCAGTTTGACACACTTAATCTAACAAAATATGAAATTGGAAATTAAAACACACCAGTGCATTTGTAATTTGCTTTATAATAGTAATTAATGATTGAAACCCTGGTCAGTGATTAGTTAGTTGTTAACTGTGATTTGCTTTAGATAAACCTAGGATTGACATTAAACTTTCCCTTGCAGCTATTGAATGAAACAGTACAATACGTCTAACACTAGAGCAGCTGCAATATCACACTGTACACATTTGAGCTAACTTTTAATTAAAAAAAAGGTAGGATACAGTGGATTTTTTTGGTTAATTTAAAATGATTGAATATACAACAGATTTCATGTAATACCATACAGTATATCAAACAGTAATATTGCAATTTAAGTTAGTTTTTCTTTACATAATAAATATGATAATAACATTCACTTGTTTTGCACATCTTCTAGCTTTACTAATTCTTATTCATGTTTATTTTGTTTAGTTTGTTTCTTGTCTGTTTTCCCGCAGTAAAAATTATTATATTCTGGATGTATAACATGGTTATAAGTTAGCCAAAACTGATGTATATTGAAGATGGCCTTGTCCTGACAGTGCTTACCTAATATTTTTCAGTTAGCTTGTTAAAGGGAACAAGAGCATCTAGATTTACCTACCACAGTTAATTATTTTTTTATATACTAATGTTCCAGCAAAGACCATTTGTAATATATAGGACGTCCATTGCTCAGACCTCAATATAACAAACTACTAATAACATTCTTAAAAAAATTGAAAATATAAACTTGCCTGAAACTAATTTGACAGGACCTGTCTTTCTGAATTGTCTAACTATAGGGCTTATTTCTCAGGTCGATTGCTGATTATTTTTTTTGGGGGGGCTAGTTCACCCTTAAATAGAGGTCCATAATATAGCCTTTGCTGGTTCTAGAATGCATTGTAAAATGTTTTAAGGTAATAAATATCATCTGACCAAGACCTGGTTAGAGGAAAGAAGTTCATTACTTTTCTAAAAGTTGGACACACTGGCCATATTATTTTTTGCCACTCATGGGGAGTACCAATTGCTGCTTATGTCTGTTTTCCCTATTAAAAGTCCACAAAGACACTCTTGTGGTCATTCATCTTCTTGTAGCCAAATTTTGTATAAATGAGCTAATTCCTCACAAATGAAGGCTGGCTTCATGCCTTTCATCATACTACTCATGCTGTTGCTGTCTTCAAGATTTCTTTTAAGGCGCCTTGTCTCCAGGTTACCACCAGTAACCTCAAACCACAGGCCTTCCACTAACTAAGCTATGAGAGAAACTCTTTAATAATTTAAGTGATAAACATTTTTTGTGGCTGCTGTCTTGTGTAGCATATGAGGAAGACAGAGGGGCCCCACACCGATAATGCGATTTACAGCTTCCAAGGCCCAATTATCATGCCTAGTCGCCCATATCTCAGCCTGCCCAGTTTGTGTGTGACCAAAGTCGGACACATTGGCAGCCCTTCTAATTGATGCATCATGCTTGTGGGGTGGTACAGCTCATCTGGCCTCAAAGTGTGGGGTCTAGGAACACTTTATCCTGGCTGACATTATCAGCCTTCAAGTCTATGTAGTCGGCACCTTGAAAATTAAACCAGAAAATCTTTATCTTCATCTTGATTGCCAAATTGCCAATTTACTTAACACACCTTTCTCACTGTGCAAGTCATTTAGCGTATGTGTTCTCAAGAATTCATGTACATTGTATAAAAGTGCAATAAATAAAATATATTCTGTCTTTTCCGGCATCAATTTGCGTTCAACCATGCCGTGATTTAAATTCTAAAAGATGCAGAAATTTGATTTAAACATTATGACAGACACTATGTGTGATTAAAATACACTGTGGAAGCAGTAAATATGCAGCAAGATATTTTAGGTTATGAAATGTAAGGTGCAGTATAAAACACCCTCTTCATCTTATTTTTCTTACAGGGTGTATGCCAGTTGGATTCTGAATGTTCTAGCTTTGAATTTTACCATCGCAGGATTGATATCAGGTATGCTCTCATACTTCTTGTTCAGACTATTGTTTAAAAGCGAAAGATTCGTTCTGACACCAGAATAATGTCTTAATTTTCCCTTCACAGGTTGATTCCCAAAGACCAATATTACTGTGGGGTTCTCTACTTCACCGGCAGTGACCTCTTCAATAAGAACATGCGAGCACGTGCTCTAGACATGGGCTTTACCTTGAATGAGTATTCAATCCGACCCCTTGGAGTAACAGGTCAGAAGTTTGCTTGAATGCCTCAGGCTATTTCATGGTGCCTCTGGTATGCAAATTGATAGATCAGCTGTTACTTTTAACAAGTTCCTTGACTCTTTTGGCTGCTTTTGTTGATAAATTTATGTGAAAACATAACCATGAGCTTTAATTAATTTTTCATTTAGAGAGATTCTTAAAGCACATTTTTAATAGCTCTCTACTGCCAGTCTTTTATAGGGTTGTGGTTGCGTTTTGAGGGAATTTCGGGATGGATCTAGAGCTCTGGCTGTCTGCTTAGTAGAGCCTTTTGAAAAGAACTCCTTTTATACTTTTTCAAATCTGCTTAAACAGTCCAAGGCTGCATATAGTTTTGGGTGCAAGTCAGAAACTAACAAGAAATTACCCTTGTGTACTATAGGACATACTTGTGTGTGCACACCCCTACTTACTTACCTTTAACCAGTTTACATGCACGTATTGGTGATTTGGGAGAAAAGCCCACACAGGCACAGGAAGAAAGATTTTTAAACCTATAAACGTATGCTTCTATACATTTTTAATTGAGGCAGTATTTATTTTTCTTTCTAATAGGAAGAAAGAGTTTCAAACAGTATGTTTTTGAATTTTTAACTATTTCATGTCACTAATTTCTTTTCAAGATTCTTATGTACTTTTACAAGTTAATAGGGTCATTGCAATGTGTACAGAGTACCGTGAATTTTTTTTTTTTCCATGTGCTAATCAACTTGCAACCCATTGACACTCACCAGTGCAGTAATCAGAGAGTTCATCCACAGTGGATTCAGAAAGTACCCATTGTTGTAGGATCCATTTAAAATGGATACATGTACTGTTATTGCCCATCAATCAACACTCAGTAACCCACAATGACAAAGTGAAAACATCTTTTCAGATAGGTTTGCAATAACTAAAACATGAAGTCCAAGGAACTCTCTGTGGACCTCACAGATTAAATTGTGGTGAGATATAGAATCAGGGCAAGGGGAGGAAACTAAACTGCTCAAAAAATCAGATCTCAATGGGGAAAAAAATCCTATTGAATATCTATACTGATATGGACTGGGTAATGTGTTAGGAACAAAAGGATGGCACATCGTTTGATGGAAATGAAAATTATCAACCTATAGAGGGCTGAATTCAAAGATACCCCAAAAATCAAATTGAAAAAATGATGTGGCAGGCTAGTCCATTTTCTTAAAATTTCATTACAGCAACTCCAAATCATACTCAGTAGTTTGTATGCCCCTCGTGTGCTTGTATGCATGCCTGACAATTTTGGGGGGACATGCTCCTAATGAGACAGCGGATGGGTGTCCTGGGGGACCTTCTCTCAGATCTAGACTAGGGCATCACCGGACTGACTCCGGTGCAACCTGGCAGTGTTGCATGGACTGAAACATAATGTCCTAGTGGTGTTCTATTGGATTTAGGTCAGGCGAGTGTGGGGGCCAGTCAATGGTATCAGTTACTTCATCCTCCAGGAACTGCCTGCATACTCTTGCCACATGAGGCTGGGCATTGTCACACACCAGGAGAAACCCAGGACACACTGCACCAGCAAAGGGTCTGACAATGGGTCCAAGGATTTCAGCTCGATACCTAATTGCAGTCAAGGTGCTGCTGTCTAGCCTGTAGAGGTCTGTGTGTCCCTCAATGGATATGCCTCCCCAGACCATTACTGACCCACCACCAAACCGGTCATACTGAATGATGTTACTGGCAGCATTGTTTTCCACGGCTTCTCCAGACCCTTTCACGTCGTGTTACATGTGCTCAGGGTGAACCTGCTCTTATCTGTGAAAAGCACAGGGTGCCATTGGTGGACCTGCCAAGTTTGGTATTGCTATGACATATGCCAATCGAGCTCCACAGTGCCGGACAGTGAGCACAGGACCCACTAGAGGACGTTGGGCCCTCGGGCCACCCTCATGAAGTCTGTTTCTGTTTGTTTGGTCAAAGACATTCACAGCAGTGGCCTGCCTGGTGGAGGTCATTTTGTAGGCTCTGGCAGTGCTCATCCTGTTCCTTCTTGCCCAAAGGAGCAGATACCGGTCCTGCTAATGGGTTAAGGACCTTCTACAGCCCTGGCCAGCTCTCCTAGAGTAACTGCCTGTCTCCTGGAATCTCCTCCATGCCCTTGAGACTGTGCTGGGAGACGCAGCAAACCTTCTGGCAATGCCACGTATTGATGTGCCATCCTGGAGAATTTGGACTACCTGTTCAACCTCTGTAGAGCCCAGGTATCTCCTCATGCTACCAGTAGTAACACTGACCATAGCCAAATGCAAACCTAGTGAAAAAAACAGTCAGAAAAGATGAGGAGGGAAAAATGTCAGTGGCCTCCACCTGTTAAACCTTTTCTGTTTTGGGGGTCGTCTCATTGTTGCCCCTCTAGTGCACCTGTTGTTAATTTCATTAACACCAAAGCAGCTGAAACTGATTAACAACCCCCTCTGCTACTTAACTGACCAGATCAATATCCCAGACGTTTCATTGACTTGATACTATACTCTGATTAAAAAGTGTTCCTTTAATTTTTTGAGCAGTATATTTATAATGCTTTGAGTGCTCTCAGGAGCACTGTGATCTAAATAATTGTAAAATGAAAAAGATTTTGAATATCCTGGACTATTCCTAGAGTTGGCTGTTTGGCCAAACTGAGCTACCGAGAAAGAAAGGTCTTGGTCAGGGAGATTACCAACAACCCAATGATCATTCTCTGAACAGGGCTTCAGAAGTCCTTTGCTAAGATGGGAGAACCTATCAGCAGGATGGTCATCTTGGCAGTACTCTATAAATCAGATGTTTTATGGTAGAATGCCTGCCTCCCTCTTGGAGTTTGTTAAACAGCAGTCTAATGAGATAAAACAACAATAACATTTATTTATAACACATTTTCATACAATAATGTACTTCAAAGTAATTTACAAAACTTAAAAAATAAAAAAAAGGAAAAAAAATGTAAGATTAGGCAATATATATTAAAAAATAAATAACAACGAAACAAGGGAAGGTCAGATAGCAGAAAAAAAAACTTTTGTTAGGCTGGAGAAAAAAAAACAAAATCTGCATCGGTTCCAATGCCAAAAGTCTGCTTAGATGCCACTAGACATTAAACATAACATAAAAGTTCCTAAATCAAACCTCTTAGTTTTCATGCTTCACATAATAAGATTTGATGAAGTTGGTCTTGTGGACAGTCGAGATATCCGCCTTCATTCCAACATCTCAGGAGGCTGCATGGTGCCTTGATCAGGTGGTGGTGGCGCAGATCGCCACCACAGAAGAACTAGAAAGAAACAGAAGAGAATAGGGGTTAGTACAAAAAGCAAATCCCTGAAGAATATCATAATTCTAAGCCCATATAGTCTATTAAGAATACAACTGAAAAGTAACTATGATGAAGCCAAATTAATGTGTTTTTAGCAGTTTTTTAAAAAATATACCACAGTATTAGCTTAATGAATTTCTATAGGTAAAGTATTCCAGATTTTAGATGCATAACAGTAAAAGGCTGCCTCACCACTTCTTTTAAGCTTGGGTTTTGGAATTATAAACAGACCTCCATTTAAACATCTAAGGTCACAACTTGAAGTGTAGGGGGACAGGCATTCCATAATATAGGACAGGGTGAGATTATTTAAAACCATTAGTAGTATTTCAAAGTCAATTCTGAAAGACACAGGTAACCAGTGTAATGATGCTATAACTGGTTTAAATGTATTCAGATTTTCTTTTTTCTATTTAAGATTCTGGCTGCTGTATTCTGCACGAATTGCAAACGTTAAGTAGTCCTGTACGGGAGTGCATTACAGTAATCTAGTCAAGTAAAAACAAAAGCGTGAATTAATTTTTCAGTATTTTATAAGGTTATAAGAGATCTAACTTTTACTGTATTTCTTAAGTGAATGAATTCCTGTGCGATTTAAAGTTTAGTTCAGAATTGATGATTACCCCTAAATACTTTCCCTCCACCTTAATTTTTAAACCTAAGGGATCAAGTTTATTTCTGATATCCTCTGCTTGTCCATGTTTGCCAGTCACAAAGATTTCCATTTTTTCCTCATTTAGTTTGAGAAAGTTACTACTCATCCATTCAGAAATACTACTAAGAGATTGGATCCAGAGAGCCAAGAGCATTAAGGTCATCAGGCGCTATAGATAAATAAAGCTTTATTTGATTTGCAAAGCTGTGGTAGCTTACCTTGTGTTTTGAGATAATCTGACCTAGTGGAAGCTTGTAGATTAAAAAGAACAGCAAGCCCAGAATAGATCCTTGTGGTACACCATATACAGTGTCATGTACACTCACCTAAAGGATTATTAGGAACACCTGTTCAATTTCTCATTAATGCAATTATCTAATCAACCAATCACATGGCAGTTGCTTCAATGCATTTAGGGGTGTGGTCCTGGTCAAGACAATCTACTGAACTTCAAACTGAATGTCAGAATGGGAAAGAAAGGTGATTTAAGCAATTTTGAGCGTGGCATGGTTGTTGGTGCCAGACGGGCCGGTCTGAGTATTTCACAATCTGCTCAGTTACTGGGATTTTCACGCACAATTATTTCTAGGGTTTACAAAGAATGGTGTGAAAAGGGAAAACATCCAGTATGCAGCAGTCCTGTGGGCGAAAATGCCTTGTTGATGCTAGAGGTCAGAGGAGAATGGGCCGACTGATTCAAGCTGATAGAAGAGCAACTTTGACTGAAATAACCACTCGTTACAACCGAGGTATGCAGCAAAGCATTTGTGAAGCCACAACACGCACAACCTTGAGGCGGATGGGCTACAACAGCAGAAGACCCCACCGGGTACCACTCATCTCCACTACAAATAGGAAAAAGAGGCTACAATTTGCACAAGCTCACCAAAATTGGACAGTTGAAGACTGGAAAAATGTTGCCTGGTCTGATGAGTCTCGATTTCTGTTGAGACATTCAAATGGTAGAGTCAGAATTTGGCGTAAACAGAATGAGAACATGGATCCATCATGCCTTGTTACCACTGTGCAGGCTGGTGGTGGTGGTGTAATGGTGTGGGGGATGTTTTCTTGGCACACTTTAGGCCCCTTAGTGCCAATTGGGCATCGTTTAAATGCCACGGGCTACCTGAGCATTGTTTCTGACCATGTCCATCCCTTCATGACCACCATGTACCCATCCTCTGATGGCTACTTCCAGCAGGATAATGCACCATGTCACAAAGCTCGAATCATTTCAAATTGGTTTCTTGAACATGACAATGAGTTCACTGTACTAAAATGGCCCCCACAGTCACCAGATCTCAACCCAATATAGCATCTTTGGGATGTGGTGGAACGGGAGCTTCGTGCCTTGGATGTGCATCCCACAAATCTCCCATCAACTGCAAGATGCTATCCTATCAATATGGGCCAACATTTCTAAAGAATGCTTTCAGCACCTTGTTGAATCAATGCCACGTAGAATTAAGGCAGTTCTGAAGGCGAAAGGGGGTCAAACACCGTATTAGTATGGTGTTCCTAATAATCCTTTAGGTACAATCACCACAACAAACCAATCATTTTCTACCTGTTAAGAAAGACTGAAACCAATTTAAGACACTGCTGGGGAGGCCCACCTATTATCTAAAGCAACAAAAAGAGACATAAACTGAATTCTTTGTCTCCAGGCACTATGGCTGTAGGAAACTAGGCACTATACATCACTTAATAACAACTCTATGGTACAACATTGTGGTGGCAACATCATGCTATGGCTTTACTTCTCAGTAGTAGTGACAGGGAGACTGGTTAGAATTGAGGGAAGGATGAAAGCAGCCAAATACAGAAAGATCCTTGAAGAAAACCTTCTTCAGAGTGCATGCAACCATAGGCTACAGTGATAGACTGACCTTTCAGCACAATAGTGACCCAAAGCATAACACCAAGGCAATAATGGAGTGGCTTTGGGACAAGTCTCTAACCCAAATCCAGGCGTGCAAGGCTTGTAGAGACTTAACCAAGAAGGTTCAAAGCTGCCGCAGGGGCTTCTAAAAAGTACTGAATAAAGGATTTGAGTACTTATATTAATGAAATGTTTCAGATTTTGGTTTTTAATAAATTTATAAACCTTTCTGAAGACATGCTTTCACATTGTCATTATGGGATACTAAGTTTAGATTGATTAGCAAAGATGGGAACTTTATTGTGTTGTAAATTTAATTCCAAATGGATAAATTGTATAGAAAGTGAAGGGGTATGAATACTTTCTGGATCTACTGTACCTTACCCAAATAATTCTGTCTTCCTTTTCTGTAATAACTACCTTATCTTGAAACATCTGTCTTTCTTACTTGAAAAATGTTGACTAAATAACTTCCAAAATATTTGTTTGATGATTTGAAGATTTTGTTACTTAACACTGTAATGTGTCAGTCATTTCTTAATTTTTTCTTTTTAACATTTCAAATTTGCCTGACTGTTATTGTTGTGTTTCTAATTGTGTTGATGACAATTGAAACTCCTCAATCACTGATCACAGCTTTCTGTGTCTCTTCACCAGGCACTCTTAACACAGTAGGTCCCAAAATACTAGTGATGTAAGGTTTCTGTTTTGTCTTTCTGCAGAAGCCCCTGTTGATTTCTTATTTCTTAAATAACATAGGTTTTATAGTACTAAGAGTTTCTTTTTGTTTTTGTTTTTTTTGTCGTCCTGACCATCTGTTTTCTTTGTTACTTACTCTTTAATATTATTGTCTAATCTTATTTGTTTTTAGTCATCTTTCTTCTTGTTTCCTTGTAAAGCACTTTGAGCTACATTGTTTGTATGAAAATGTGCTATATAAATAATGTTGTTGTTGTTGTAATTATTTAAGAGATTTGTTCTGGGACACATTAAACAGAATGTTCCAGATAGTCCAAATCGCATTCAGTTTGCACATCTTCACAAGCACTCCACAGAGGATACCATATCCCTTGCATTTCATACAATTCTTTCACATCTAGGTAATTCAAACTGCCATACCAGAGTTTGGGCTGAGTGCCACCCACTGCAGTTGGAGTTTGGACTTCCTAATAAACATTAACAGCATTGCATCCTCCCTACTGACCCTCAATACAGGCACTCCACAGGCTAGTGTGCTGAGCTGCTGAGTTCCCTTTCGTAGTCCTTGTTTATCTATGAATCTGTGCATACATTTCATAGTCAATCGTTAAATTTGCTGATGACTCAATCTTGGGCCAGTTCACCCACAATGATGATCATCAACAAGCTTCTCATACATTTTAGAAAAGAGAGGGCATTTACATCGGTGGGGTTTCGTTGAAAGAGTGAGCAGTTTTAAATTTATTGGAATGACTAACGCTGATGAACTAAAGTGGGCACAACAACATATTTTGTCTCTGTTCAAAAATGCTTACCAGCACCTCTACTTTCTTAGATGTCTGAGGGCAGGTTGCATTTCTCCAACTGTTATCACCAAGTTTTACAGGTGCACAGTGGAGCCCATCTTCACTAGCTTTTTTCACATCCTGGTACAGCGCCTGCTCAATGCAAGATCGTAAAGCACTGCAGAGGGTGGAGAAGGTGACCCAGTATATTATGGGCACCAAGCCGTCTCCTATTCAGGGCACATATTACACACACGGCTTTAGAAGGAAAACAGGATAATTAAAGGCCTGTGCAATCCTGCACAGTCGCTTTCCACACTCCTAACTTCTGGCAAATGGTACAGGGCAATTGGCACTTTCACTAGTAGAGTCAGGAATAATTTCCACCTACAGGTTGTAAGGTTGCTTAATATTCAATCATAAGGACAAATGTTGAAACATAACAAAAAGTGTGTGTGTGTATGTGTATGTGTATATATATATATTTATATATATATATGTATGTATGTATGTATGTATGTATGTATGTATGTATGTACAGTGGTGTGAAAAACTATTTGCCCCCTTCCTGATTTCTTATTCTTTTGCATGTTTGTCACACAAAATGTTTCTGATCATCAAACACATTTAACCATTAGTCAAATATAACACAAGTAAACACAAAATGCAGTTTTTAAATGATGGTTTTTATTATTTAGGGAAAAAAAAAATCCAATTCTACATGTATGTGTATATATATATTGTGAACTTGAACCCGGACACAGACTGGCAGACACGTTAATGTCACCCACAAACACACGTTTATTTTCCATTTTCTTATTTACAGTTCCGCTCACCAACCCCAATACCCCTCAGTCCTGGCCACTCCAATGCCTTCTCTTTTCTTCTCTTTTCCTCTCTCTCTCTCTCTCTCTCTCTCTCTCTCTCTCTCTCTCTCTCTCTTCTTCTTACTGCCTCCTCCCTTCTCCAGACGTTGCCACTCTTCCACCCGACTCTTGTCAATGACTGGAGGGAGGCGGCCCCTTAAATAGGAACCCGGATGGGCTCCAGCTGCTTCCCGGCACTCCTCCACAGACAGGCCCCAGTGTGGCGGAAGTGCCGGCTGCACACCCGGAAGCCGTCCGGGTGTCCCCTGTCGTCTTCCCCCCAGCACTTCCTGGTCTGGCGGAAGTGCTGGGCTCCAGGGATATGCAGGCATTGGGGCGGTGGCCACGGGTCCCTACAGGGCTGGGCTTCCAAGCCCTTTACCCGAAGCCCCCTACATAACCAGGACGGACACCCCCTCACGGTCTGAAGGAGGCACAAGCCCTCCTCTGGTCCTCCTGGGCGTCCCGGCCGGGTCCCACACGGGATATTCCGGCACCGGGGCAGCGCCTGGCGGTGGTCACGGGTCCCTACAGGGCTGGGCTTCCAAGCCCTGTACCCGAGGCCCCCAACATAACCAGGACAGACGCCCCCTCGCGGTCTGGAGAAGGCACAAGCCCTCCTCCGGTCCTCCTGGGCGTCCC
>JANRMT010062796.1:86486787-86597716 GCA_026402145.1 Polypterus bichir lapradei | reverse complement strand
TAATTTATTTTATGGTTTGGTTTTTATTTTACACCTTCATCTCTCACAAACTCGATGTGATACAGCAATTTTGTTGCCAGATTTTGGAATCAGAACCATCCAATCTATAAAGAACACCTCAAATTTTTGATACAATTGGGGAAAAAAAACTTCTTTGCAGATGAGTGTAACCTTTCTAAAGATCTCGGAGAGCTCTGTTGACGCACACTTCAGCAACAAAGAGCAAACCGGACTTAATGCCTGAGTTAGGTTTAAATAAGACAGGTTAAGACAAGGTCCTCTGTAATGATGTGCAAATTATTTGCACCTGATCTGGTGCAGCTGGTTCACATTTATAGTATCTAAGGTTGTGGCACATGTAAGGTTATCCTTACTTTTTTCCACATGCAAAATTTGATTTATGTTTATTTAAATTATACAATGAACTACAAAATGTAAATGTGGCATTATGTTTGTTAGATCACCTTTATCTATAGATACTGTTTACATGAAACTTACATCTTGATATGTCCACATTTGCTAAAAAAACAAAAAACATTTCATGGGGTGTACTGTATATACTGGTGTGTGTAAGTATAATATTTGCAAATACATTGTATATAATTATGTATATATGTTGCATGCTAAGTAATTTTCTACTTATTTTTTGTATTTTTGTCAACTGTTCAGAGACACCATAAAAGTACATACTTAACTAGAATGTAAGAACATTAAATGTGTAAAAATCAAGAAGAAATTATTCAGTAAATCAAGCCCAGCATCATCTATATAATTTTAAAGAGTTGTTACAGTTTTGATCTTGCCTACATAACTTGGTAGTTTATGAGGTGTGGCTATTAAATAACAAGACTCAGCTTCTGTGGAGAGAACCACATCACGCAGGCTGGAACTGGATGGGGGGACATTGACCTTGGACAAGCATAAACAAGCCCTGCATGTTTCGATTGATTTTCATTATTAGTTCACGTTAATGTGTTTTTTCTTTTGCGTGGGAAAATTAATCACTTCAAAAATGGGCAATTTATCGTTTTGAAAGTTTTGATTAAATTGGACAAGACAGCTATAAAAAATTTTTCAAATGCTACCTGAGGTGTACTGTGAAGAATGCATGTCTCATGCACATGTGTTCAAGTGGCACAATTGATTTTTTTTATGTTGAGAGGATGACAAAGACAATAAACATCCTGGATCCCCACACACACATTAAAAAACTGACAAGAATGTGCAAGAAGTCCAAGAAATCATGAAATGATTGATGACTTAAAATTAGAGTGATTGCAAAAATGGTCTATTGTCAGGCAAATTTTACTTCTTTGAACACGTTCTGGCCAAAGAATTGGCCACAGTTGTGGGAAATCAGTTTCATCCTTCATCAGAACAACACATTAGCCCACTCTGCAATCTCAGTGAAGTAGGCTTTGGCCTCCCTACGCACCAGACCTAGTTCCATGCAATTTTTTTTTTCCAAAAGTCAAGTCTGAACTCAAATCAATTACTGAGGTGAAGCAGAAAATGGAGCTTCTGAGACAATTGATGAAAGATAACCTGCAGCAATGCATTGATCAGAGGAAACCCAGAATGCAGCTGTATGTAGATGAAGGAAGGGAGTAATGAAGGGAAAAGGAGTTGAAATGTACGCTGTCTTCTTTAAAGTTGTTAAAGCATCAGTCTCATTATTTAATAGCCATACTTAGAATTCAAGTTTTAAACAACTTTCTTAGTGAAGATATACTTACAGGGTTAAATGCTAAATGCACTTCCCCTTCTTTTCCACTGGTGTCTTCAAGTATATGCTTCACAATGTAACTGAATAAATTTTGTTGAATTAACTTTCTCACTGCTTTTGAGAATTTTCAAGATTTGGATTAGGTTACTTGGTCATACACCATCTCTGATTACCACCTAATCATACAGATTACAGGTACCTAGTGCCATGGTATAGTGGTGCAGGGTTTATACTGACTCTGAGGGACTCCTTCTGTGCATTTCAATGTACAACACTATACTGCACTTTGTACTCTCCATACGCCTTTATTCTTGTCTGGACAATTCTTGATCCTTCTCAAATTTCTTTTCATGACTTCTTTTCTCTCCCTATATATATATTTTTTTCTTACTTTTCTTTCTTTCTTTTTTTATATACAGGTGTCCCTGGTGAGCCTTTACCAGTGGACAGCGAGAAAGATATCTTTGACTACATTGAGTGGAAATATCGAGAGCCCAAAGACCGCAGCGAGTGACAACTGATGAACAGCAAACTTTTTGTGTGTGAAAGTGTGTTTGTGTTTTTAATGAACATATCTTAAAAGCTGTTAAAAAAAGGCCTGGCTTTTGTACAAAAGGTTTTTAGAGACTTCTGTATTTTTTTTTTCTTTTTAATTTATAATGACCAGGACTTCTTCCTATACCTCCTTTTAAGTAAAGTGTTAATTTATAATATATGCAAACAGCAACAAACTAGAAATATGTAACCTCTGTATGAGAGAGCAGTCACCATGAATCATGTTATGTAGTGACTAGAGATCATGGAGAGGGTACCCTGGTCTAAGAGAATGAATGAATTGCTAAAAACTGGAAGCAGTCTGACATCATGAGTTTACAACTTTACTTGATATATGGCATCATTTGGATGAACACAGCTACTTTTACATTGTAAGTGTGAAGTGTATAGAAAATGTATGAAATACAAAAAATAAATGCAGATCAAATTTTATTATGTTTTAATTTTATTGAAAAAGAAAGATTTAACATAAAAATATACATTTAATTATTCTGGTTGTAAAATTCAGAGCTTTTAAGAGGAGGCATTGAAAGACTAAGCTGAAAGATAAAGATGGTGATAGCAATATACAGTTTTTATTCTGTTAAAAACACAAAGGAAAAACAAAACTATGGAAATGTTAATATTTCTGTCATTGTCTTTACTTGTGCCTCCAGGAAAAAAGTGGCTTGACCTTCTTATCTTCACCTTGCAGGACCTGCAGTATGGCATGCCAGTATCTTAACTTTCCCCCGCTTTTTCTACTATCGGATCGGATGGTGTCTGCTATTCTTTATTCCACCTTCTTGCAATCTCGCCTTATGCATCAGTCAGTACTTAACAGTGCCTTGTGTTTTCTTTCGCACTGACAGTGAATAGGGATGAGCTACTTCTAGTATGAAATGGCCAATATTTATTTTAGAGGTGTAGCCATTTTTAAAAGATTCTATGTAATATCTTATATTTCAGTTCTTCCTACATTTTTGAAACTCTGTATGAAAGACTTAAGATTTTAAGTAAATATGTTAAGCAACTCACTTTAACTTTATTTTCTAATAAGCAGATTATGTAATCTTGTACTGAACTGTACATATGTGTAGCAGCTGCCAATACAACTAGAGAATGGGCAAAGTAAACATCAAGTCTGTTGTGAATGTTATTGTGTAGGTTTTTGGTTCTGGGCGCAGCCTCTCCAGAGTTTGTCTTAAATGCTTATCTATAAATATTAAAAAGACTATTTGCCTTGCAGTGCTGGTGGTAGAGCTTCTTTGAATGGATTCTGTTTTATGATCCACAATTGAATTTTTTTGTTTTGTTCTCTGTCACACCACCAGCACTGTCAGCGCAGCCTTTGAGATAACTCCATAGCTAAGCTTTGGCTTCCTTAGCACCTAAACGTTCAGTTGAACCAAACAGCTGAATACATTTGTTACAAACCAAGAACATTTCCATCTTTTGAAGAAAGTCAATGTTCTTAAACAATGAAAAGTCTAAAACAATAGGTTAATGCAATGGGAAGATTTTTCACTTCACACTTATTTGGGCCCAATTTATGGTAAAGGCCTGGATAAGTGTGTAACTTTCATGTGTTCAAGAGGATTTCCTTCTAGGACGTAATATTTTTTTTTATGGGTGGCCCAACTGTTATTGTGAATATGCAGTAGTGCTTGCATGAACTGACTGATGTTGTTTACAGGGCCACACTCTACCAAGTGCCATTTGGTGGTAGGTTAAGTTTTTCCCCAATTGGAATCGTGTAAATGAGCCATTAATTTGAACTAGTGGAGAGATGAATGTTTAAACAGTTTGAGATATTTTGATTAAAATGCCATTGTAGTGATTGTTCATTTGTTAGAAGCGGCGTCCTTCACAAGAAGTGAATATGAGGGATGATTGGACCTTTTAGTAGACTCCTGGCAGCAGTATCAAAATGACTGGTGAATAAAGTCTTCTGATGATGACCCCTTAGGCAGGGGCACAGGGTATGCCCTTTCAGTGTCTCCGCTTCCTTTTAAGTTTTTTTGAGCTGCTGCCAGCTTCCTTTTTTGTGGAACCTTCTAGGGGCCGCAGGCACACTCGAAGTCGAGAATTTTGTTTGTCTTTGTTGTCACTCTGAAGTCGACAGCTGAGGCCGGGGCTACACTCACAACGCTGAAACAGCTCATGGCTCTGGGGGACCTCTTTTCGTCCCCGTTTAGAGCACACCTCTCCCTCCTTGGGCATGCGCTTGCAAATCTTGTCCCAGAAGTGGCGTGCACAGCACAATCCAGTTGCACAATCTGAGGTCCGTAGGCAGTTGTCACCTTCCTGTCCTACATTAAGACAAAAAACAAATGGGAAATCTCTTACTTTTTTCCATAGTTTAATGTTTAAAGAATGAACTTCAACCCAACTCTTCACTTTTTGAACCTGCTTTATATAGTTTAATATGAAGTAGATTCCTAGGCTGTACTGGCAGCAGCAGATACCAGACTGTAGTAAACTCTTAACAGTACACTAGTCCTTCACAGGGCACACAGCCATATAGTGCCAGTAGGGAGTTGTCAGTTTATCTAACCATTTCTCATGGTACTGTGTAAAGACACTGGCATCTCTAAGGATATAAAGAAAGCTCCCTAGCCATGAATCAACTAGTATTATGTAGTAAGAAGCAGTAATGCACTGTGCTGTCCAGCACCATGTCATATTTGATTTATGGTGTTATTTGCTTTATTTTTAAATTAAACGTCTTTTTAACATGAAGTCATAAACAACCAACTTACAGCTACTGTACATTCATTGGTCTACCTCTGAGGGCTTTTAAAAGCCAGCAAACAACAGGGAATTATGCTGTCAAAATACATTGCACCTTAATTACAACATTTGGCATCACGTAGATCCACACATTTTTTTCTGTCCAATTTGTTAAGAGAAGGTTTTTTTTTTTTTTAAAAAAAAAAAAAAAAAAAAAAAGAAACACAATATAAGAGGCCTAATTGACTGTGGAGCCAAATCGAAACACCCTTCTGGGCACCAGTCCAAATCTCAAAGTTTAGCTTGGGCTTACTACAATGTTGACTTTATTGCACATTATTGGCACAAAATTAACATTTTAAAGTTTTTGCCATAAGAAGCCTGGTTTCTGGTATCATGCATTTAACAGAAAACTAGAAATAAAAAATTAACAAAAGCAAAGACAAGGAGTGGGGTGTGGTGAGCAGGGTTTATCAACAATGCTGTCTACACTAGGGATAGGAGCAAAAAGTGTTTAGGCGATTTGAAGATGGAAATTTTAAAACTGGTAGCACCTAACCTCCACAAACATCAGAGTGCGCTTTACAGAGTTAAAGATACAGAGTTAAAGATTTTAAAATAGCTGCATTGTCAAGTTGTATATGGATACAGTAAATCAAAATGGCACAACTAAACAAAGTGTTATAAATAGCAAAGCACCCTCCAACAGACCAGGAAATCCTCCCTCATCTTTAACGTTCAATCTGTGTGCACCTCTAATTACAGTATGTGTCCTCACACTAGTCCCTTTTATAACACTGGCATGAAAGCAACCATGAGGTTACATTCAGGCAATAATCAAATAACTGAAAGAAAGTTTGAGACTGAGTCATTCGATTAGGATCATGTGCAGCATAACCGCACTAAAAAAGTGTCCGATTTTTTTAGATTCACAGCACAATATTGTGAGTATAGTGAGCAATATTTATCATCCTATATAGCAGTTGTCAATGTCTGTGAGCTCTTTTTGCTTTAACAGTGTACTCACTCAGGCAAGTTGGTGGTGCACAAAACAGTTTGTTGATCCACCTTTTACACTTTTTAAAATAAAATTACCAGTTTTTATAAAATATTTTGTTCTAAAACTAAAGTATTTGCACTCATAGGTTGCTGTTTCTCTCTCATTCCTGGCGAATTTTCAACAGGGACACCCTTCTCCAACTCCAGCTGTAAGTGTCTAGTAGCCCAAGTGTATTTTGTGTTAAGTGCTTTAATTTTCTTTTATAGACTAATATGAATCTGCACTTAACGAGACTGAATTTAAAACTCTACATTCTTCTTAACTAATAAAAAGGCATTGGTGTTGCAATTCAAGTAGCAATTTAAGAAAATTATATTAAGTGACTTGTTTTTTATGGGTTTAGTTTAGCTTCTCATATTTTGGCAAATTGCTACAATTACTTATGATTACCCAAGTTTTCTGTACAGTATTAACATTTGTTATGATTTCATGTTTTCATTTACATATTAAATAAACAAATCTCACATATTCTTTCTTCCTGGAATGATAAACTTAAGTGTAGACCTTTATTACTCAGGTCACTTGCTTCTTAACTTTTGCTGTAATGGAAGATGAGTGCACTTGTGTGTAAACTTCAAAATGGTGTGCTCTGCACTGGTTAAATAGGTCCTGTCTAGTTTAATAAGGTTTACCCCAAACCCCTGTCCAAATTCCTTTTCATTTTCTTCCCTTTTTTAACAAGTTGATATGATACTGAAGTGTTGAATCCAGATGTGAGTCACAAGGCAGCCTTTTCATGTTTGCTATGCTTCTGGCATGGAGTAAGCAAGAGACAGACAGCACACAAATAAGAAAGAGAGAAAGGCATCCCAATAAAAAACAGAAAAATGCATGCTGCACATTTGTAACCTCCCCTCCAAACATTTAAGCATAAAACAAGAAATAAATAGCGGAGACTTTTTGTGCTCAGCATAATGTGCAAAAAATTTGAAAAATAAATCTCTGAATTTTGAGCTGCTGTGATTTGAAATTAAATTCAGAATTCTGTGTAAATATGTACACATTTCTGCTTCTTTATATCAATGTTTAAAACAATTCCTTGGACTTTCAAATCCCCAGTCTACACCAGGTGCAAGGCAGGGACCAAGACTAGGTGGGACGTCAGCCCCTCGCACGGTATGTGCGGGCGTACAATGACATGTGGCTTGTTGTAGTGGCTAAGAGTTTGGACTGTAAACACCAAGGTTGCTGGTTTACTCTCTGCCTCTTACTCACTGTGTGACGCTGAGCATGTCACTTAAAGTATTTGTGTTTCAAATGCAAAGAAAGAGTCGTACATATGCTCAGTTAAATATATATAAATAAAGACTTAAGTCATTTGGATGTCTGTTTGTTCACTATTGTTATATTGGAGAGCAAAGTTATAATAGGAGGGTGGTGCTGAAATGGACATGTCCATCGGGCAAGAGGAGTGTGCTATGGCTGATGGAGACCATCATCATCAGCAGCAGTTTTCTACTGGCCAAAACATAATCTCAAAAACCACAGGTACATACCCTGTTTTCTTTTCAAGAAGATTGGAAAAGATTTGTTGTCTTGCAGGATTATTGATTTTGTCTAATAGTATATTTTTTGTCACATTGAGGGTTGTATTTAGCCATGATGAATTTCTTAAAAAAATAAGTTTCTGCCTATTTATTTATACCGGCAATACTTGGTACTTTGGCTAGTATAGCATAATAATAAAAACACCTACTTAGAGTCGCTAATTTACCTCGCAAATTTTGTGAACATGGAAGGAACATATGTACTCCACATAGATATTGTCTAGTCTGGAAATTCGGGGGGCAAGGAGCCATGCCGAGGCTAGGGTCAGTGTCAGATCTGCTTCAAGAAACATCTCTTCCTAGAGTTTCTTGAGTGTAAATCTTTGGTGTCTGGATTTAAAGGAAAAGACTCCCATCTCAAACCTTTCATGGAAGCTGGGCACCCTGATATTGGGGTATGGCTTATAGTCCATGTTCCCAGTTGACCACAACAACCCTACAATCTCTTGTGCTATGACGGCAGTAAACATGTGATCCTTGTCTAGCACCGTGGGGTTTTTCTCCAAAATATATTTCATTTATCTGGCATGCTTGTATAAAGCTGCTGTGTTTACTGTGAAAATTTCTAGCAGGTCTCAAAGTCCCAAATTTCTCAAATCTGCCAGTAAAACTTACTCACCAGACGAGAGCACCAGTTCAAGTTTCAGAATGCAGAAGCTTTTTGAAATTATAGGAGGTGGATAAATTCATATGTCCTGGAAGGTGTGGAGCATGGCATAAGACAGACTTCAATCACACGTCACAATGCTGATGGCAAGGCCGTGCAAGAATCGTTAAAAGCTGACCAACAGTGGGCATGAAAGGAGCTGGTAATGGAGATTAATAAGTTGCATGTGTAGCAGTGTCAAAAGCTATAAAATCTTCCAGACATTTGGTTGTTTTATTGGCCTGGCTTATATTGAAGGAATAAACGTACAGAGGGACACATCTTAGTTGAACATCCAGAATACAGCTGAGTTACCAATAATTATAGTATGAGCTTCATACAAGTATGACTTGGTGTTTCGCTGTGCTTTACAGATTGTGGTGCCACAGTGCCCTGGTGGTTGTGTCACAAGAGGAAAATATATAAACATGCCAACCTTTTAAAAGTTTGCGAAAATAAAAACTGCCTCCATTACACTGTTTTAAAAATAACATTTACGCTGCTGCATGTTTTAATACTTTTTTTAAATCATTAAACTGCTCACTTGCCTTATTCACAAAGGAATGGCATCCTGTAAATAAAACACTTGGGAGTTCTTAGTGGACCCTTGAAGTCCACTGCTCATGACCCAACATTAATGATTGGGACTTATTTAAGTAGACTTTTAATTACATTTAAAATCCCAAAGAGATTCATGATATGTAATGGAAAAAATACAGATACTCTCGGTTCAATACCAAGAGGTTGCTACAGAACAAACTGACATTGAAAGTGTGTTGCATATCTTTGCAGTACTGGGTGCAGGGTAGGAACCCACCCTGGCTAAGGTGGAGGTCCTCCTGAGGGCATGTTTACTCATATACTCCCCCAAAATCATGTAGCACCAGTTATGTTACTGGGAAGTGGGAGGAAAAACTTGGTACTAGTATGAGTGAGCACTATAACTGATTGGTGTTCCAGCTGGCATTGGTTCTTCCCTTGTACCCAATGCTATCTGATTAGGGTCCACCCACCCCTGACTCTGCACCTACTCCGATGGTTTTAGAAAATAATTCATGGTATCAGAGCCCAAATTGTGTGTAAAGTCACTATATATGCAATGATCTACATCCATGTAACTATTCATTTATCTGGAAACAGTAAAAGCAGTATAAATGTATAACGTTATTTTTTGCATACCTTTTCATCAAAACAGTTTCAAGTGATTATTAGAGACCAACTTCGTATTAGCACTGTTGCCTAACCGATCCAGAAAACTGGACTTGAGGCCCATCCTGATAACTGCCTTTAGGAAGTGTACACTTCATCCCATTGTCTGCGAGTCTTTTTTCCTTCCTTTTTTTGTTTAGAATGTGCAGCTTTGCTTGTGTATTCTAAAGACATGCAGGTTAGTTTTACTGGTGACTCTAAATCAGTCTGAGTGTACACTGAGTGTGCTTTGAGTGTGCCTTGTGATGGACCAGTGCTCCTGATATCCAGTGCTGCCAGGAAAGTCCCTGGCCAACCATAAATGGTAACACCTAGATTAAGGAAGTACAGAAAATTAACAGAAGGATTATATTACTGTACTAGGGGGCTTTGCCCCCTGCTCGCTTCGCTCGCCAACCCCTGGGCCGGCGCTACACGCTAGCCTCTTTGCGGTTCAGCCACTCGCGTATGGGGAAGCGGATGTACAATTTAAACGGCTTTTTATTTTCATGGGAATTATTATATATGCATAATAGAACTATTTTACATTACAGCAAGTAATTAACCATATTAAAAAAAAGTAAACCATAATATGAAAGTAAATTATGTTTCATGTTGCATTAGAGATATCTGTTGCATTGTACGATTTTGTTCTGTTTGGCTTTGAAATTAACATGCAAATACTTTTTAAACTTACACTTTTACTGTAAAACTTCAGTTAAAACTTTTTAAAATAAAATTTTGGTCAATATCTCATTGAATTTTGATTCTGTGTTTAGACTTGCATCGTGACAATGCAACATATAACTGCCTGTGAGTGAATTTCGTTTCTTTCTCTCTAATAAATAAACCGACTTTTTCGAATGTTTGTCTCTGTAATTTAATTTTCTTTACAAAAGCTATTCTAACGGGAAACCGTTAATGTTTTAATACGAATGGTATATCAAGATCTCCTTTGGTGTCTAATGTTATCCGCAGGAGATGTACTACATTACCTTTCTTGGATACATCCTTCTTTCAACAGTAATTCTGGCGGTGGAAGACCGGACGGTGTTAACAGTTGTAGTTATTCTTTGGGATATTGTAAGTTGATGTTTTCATCTTCTACACCATCACCACCAACTGTTTCAGCATAGTCTATTGATACACATTTAACCAATTTGCCGTGTAACCGATCGACAATTTTCGCGTTAATTCATTTGATTTCATCGTTTCTTGGTGCTAGCTTCTGTTGATAACTGTTCAGGATAAAATTCTTCAATAAGATTTGGACATAGTAAGTCCTCTTTATTTGGGATCTTAAAGTTAGAAAAACGTAAAAATTTATAAGAGCTGAGAGAGCAGGAACTGAGTCTGTCAAAAGCATTCACACGAATGAGAGGTGAGAGGACCGTGTACCTCGTTGAATATGGTTGAGAGGAGGGTGGGACTTGGAAAAATCTCATGGCCAAAGTCTTGTCTTGTGGGACTTGAAAAAAATCTCTTGGAAATAGTCTTGTCTCAGGATTTTCTTTTATAATCGAGAGATATAGTTACAGTTTCATGACACTTTTAAGGCTCACTTCCATTGTTTCCATGTTAGTACAGATAATACTCAAGAAGGTCAAATGGCTCATTTAGGCTTGATAATGCAGTGAGTTGGGCAGCCAAATTAATAATTTAGTCACTTGTGAAGACTTTCTGCCAAGCTGAAGGTACAGGACAAATAAGCTTTTTTTGTGTAGTGATTAAAACAGCAACACAAGGTGCTTCAAAACAGTGTTTGTCAACCATTGGGTTACAGGTTGCTATTGTTTATAATGACAGTGTGTCGCAGCAGGCTTAGTTTAGCCAAGGGGGGCTCTGCTCTGAAGTTCTTGCTCAGTTCACCAGTTAGTGTCCCAACCCTACTTGATGAGTAGTGCACACGCTTACATATATGGGGGAAAAAGTGGGTCACAACTTTAGAAAAGTTGAGAAACACGGCTAGATAATAAAGTTGTAGTGTTTCCACATTTCTAGGAATGAATATCTATTAGTGACCTGCGCAAGATCACATACTGAATCAAGGATGGCAAATGAACTGTCATCCTTGTATTAATAATCAATTAAGTACTACAACAGATATCATGGATTAAGAAAAGCTTGTATTAATCTTTGTCAGGTTGAAGGCAGCCTTATCCTGATGCTTTCTCAACAACTGCCACTGCCGCCTACACTTAAGATGAGAAAGACAGATGGACTAAATTCCTTAGCTTCACTGCTACCAAAATAAGCACCTTAAGCTGGATTCCAACGCAGAATTCCTAACAAACACATACGTTAGGCAGTAAATTACAGCTCAATTTTGGGTTTGGGGAAGCCACCCTCACTTCCTACTTGTGCCATAATAATGCACCTCCTCCTGGCCACATGATGCAGGTCAGTATCTAGTGACGCCTCTAGACAGGAGGCTAAAAGAATGCCAAGGAAATGATTTTGTTTTATGAAAGCATTAACTTCATTTTGCTTAGCTCATACCCTCTTTCACTTTTTATTAAGTGTTTGGCACTAGTTGGCAGAAGCACGTTGTAGCCATTTGTACTTTGGGTGCCAGTCCCAGCAAATTCACTTGACAGTCCATTTGATACTACAAGATAAGATGATTACACCTCAGACTTGCTATGTTGTTTTGTTCTTACATTTGGTAATAGATCCTGCATAAGGCATTCAATTTCTCTTACCTTTACTGCTGGATTGCTTTTTAGGCTTGTTCTCGAGAATGCGCTGTCTGTTCTTTCCTTTAGCTGCAGAGACATCCTGACCAGTAGTAATGCTTCTGACAGTCACCACCTCCTCCGGCCGGGCACAGACATCTGGAAAGGTAAGAACACCAAATAAAATATGTCCTACTATATACTGAACTCTCTACTGTATGGTGGTGGGCACATCCTCAGAGGTCACTCATTAAGTTTATTAGCATGCAGTGTTGTCGTGTCATCACATTCTCTGGCTCATTGACCTGCTGCTAAGTCCTGTCAGCATCTTCATTTCATTCTCCTCCTTTGTGTCCTCCTCCTTAGTTTGTCATTACTCATTGTAGTTCATGAGTTAGCGTAAGCTAGGTATTTATAAGACATGTGATGGTTTACTTCATGTGGAAGAAGTACATAATGAGTTGCATCAGATATTTGAAATAGTAAAATGTGTATCAATTTAAAGTCTAAATATTCTCGATTATAATATAAATTTTGTGGATGGCATGATGGCAGCGTGATAGCATGCCATCTCCTGGTAGGAGACCAGGGTTCACATCCCAGGTCCTCTTTGTGTGGAGTTTCTATGTTCTCCCCGTGGCTGCATGGGTCTCCTAAAGGTGCTCAGATTTCCTCTCACAGTCCAAAAACATGCAGGTTAGGTGGATTGGTGATCTTAAATTGGCCCACGTGTGTGAGTGCTCATCCTGAGATGGACTGGCACCCTGTCCTTGCCTTGATGCTTCATCCTTGAACCCAAGTAATGACCAAAAGTAACCAAAAAAGGGTCTAATGCAGGTGAACAGTCTCAACTACCATCCCACAAACAAAAAAATGACAAAACACCTAAGAATTCTGGCCCTCCTGTTTACCCCTCACATACTTGTTCACCACTAGCCTCCTTTACTTGTCCAGCCACTTAGCAGTGGTTCCTCCCAACTCCTAGCCCTAATATGTCCTGACTGCAGGAGCCTCTTAAGTCTGGGTAAGGTAAGCCTTCACAAACAGCCAGCACTCAAAGGTCTGCAGGTACCCCCAGAGAAGCTGCCCCTAGCAGCATTAGGATTGCCTGCAGACTTCTCATACCACAGAGTGTGATTAGGGAGGGCAGGACTGTCTGTCCTCCTCGATACTCAAGTGCACTCTAGTGGCCAGGGGGACATTAACAAGGGTAACAAATTGGTGGTTAGCTGTCCCACTTTCACAAATTGTAATATTGTACTTCCTGACAGCAAACAGTAACAAGTTGTCTTATTCCTAAATCTGAACACATTGTGGCAAACGGCCGTGGCAAGACTGCCCTGGAAAAACCTGGCAAGAGGACGTTCACAGGGCATTATCTTCCCAGGAGCAATAGAAGGTAGCCCTCCAGGTTGCGGCAGTGCCACGGTTTCCCACTAGGTTTCATTGGAATTGGAGTTTAGTCACTCAGCCCTGTTTGGAGCCGTGAGTGCTGCCAGGGTGTGCTGTGGGGACTGGGGAGCTCTACCTAGTGAGGCTCCAGCCTTACCCGGATGTGCTCTCATGCCAAGCCTTCAGGAGACCGGAAATACATCCAGAGATCACTTAAAAGAACCCACCTGTCTTTATTCCGGGAGGAAGAGGATGATGCTTGCCGGAAGGAGTGGAGGAAGAAGAGTCAGAAAAGACAAAGAGAAAGAAAGAAGATAAAGTGCTGTGTGCTTTAAACTGTAAAGCAATTGAAAGCGCTTCCTGCAGCCAAATAAAGCCTTGTTTGTTTGCTGGACTTATGCCTGTGCCTGTTGCGTCGGGTATTTGGGGAGCTGGAGCACCCCCTACTGGCCACGGCAACTATCCATGTGTTTTTTGAACCCACATTTTCCAGTATTAATTGGCACCTAAGACCCAAAAAAGATAGAGAATGGTCCATCACAGGACACGCACCTTTTATAAAGATCCATTATAGAGCAGCCAGTCAATCTAATCCTTCCACTTTAAGGATGTGGAAGGAAAATGTACAAAGAAATGCTAACCTCTGTGCCGCCAATTAATAAAAATCTCCATCCATTATTTTTGATTGCAAGCTTGAAGGGAGATAGAACCTTCCCCAGTGGGTTTTCATACAAGGCATCATTTAAGGAGCCACCAGTTCATCATAGATAATTCACACCAGGCCAGTATAGAAACACCTTTAGCTAAATGGACTTCTTTGATGTGGAATTAAATTAGAATACCCTGGGCAACTCCATATAGATAGCCGACCCGCCTGGTAATTGAAATTAAAGTTATCAGTGTATGTTATAACTGATCAGCTCCATGCTGAAGACCCTTATATAGACTCAGGGATAGGTGCAATTGTTGCTTTGTGTGCTAAATGGGTCCTTGGTTACTCTGTGTGACCCAAAAAGGGAAAATAAAGTGTCATTAAATAGTTTTTCAGCCTGTACACCAAAAACAGAGCTCAAGACAGATTATTAGTTGTAAAAAAAGAGAATTTATGCAAAGAAGAATTTTGCATGATGGGGACTGGTCTGGTTTAGCCTCTCCATGAGCTGAGCGCTTCTCTACAATATAGAAAATCAATAGTAGTAACATGACAATTTGTGTTTTGGTGCAGCTGCAGATGTTGAGCCAAATGATTGTTAAGTAATCAGGATTACAACAATCTGGCGTCTGTTAAATTCTGCAGCCTACAGGCAGCAGCAGCAGCTCAAAGACCAGGGCTGTGCAGCGAGGAGCCTTCAGAGACGACATCTCTATCAGGCTTATTAATTGAAGAGCAGCCGTTTGAAGCACTGCTGATTTATGGCTCCCCGGCTGACACTTCCAACGCTTGCTGGGCCAAACCACTAAAGACTTATCAGAGTTTTCAGCCACATGATGGTTTGATACTGTTTCATCAGCCTACGACTGGCGTGCGCTGTCACCATATGATTTACTGTGCTGGCTGACGGCCTTTTATCTCGACAGCATTGAAACTGATACCATCTATTAGAAGAGTATCAAGGAGCTTTCCTTACTCTCGTTCCCTTGTTTCTTTCAGCCAAACTCTCTGGCACCAGGAAGCATGTAGGTTCTAATTTTAAAATTCCCTGTCTTTTTATTTTTTAACCCTTTATTTGGTTTGGGTTTGGATCTGAAATGTAAAAAATACAAAAAGAAACTGCATGGCATTGTTTTTGCATTTGTTAACTGGCAAGGGAAGATTTGTTAATAATGTAAGAGGATGAGCATTGAGCAAGTAAAAAAAGCAGTGTTTAAGGTGTGTGGATTTGGAAATGTATCACAGAAGCGTAATTTTGTAAAGTAGTGTGAGAAGCAAGCTGTGGAGTTTGTTAGATTATGGCCTCTTGTATTTTGCTGGATCGGCATCAGTGACTTTAACTATTAATTGTTGTACTCGCTAGGTATGACACTCTCAATTGTCAATGTCTGTCTGTGCGACCATGTTTTGCTGAGGGGGTGTCTCCTATTTAGGTTGGTTTGTCCATCTATCGTGTCTAGCTCATTTTCTCACTGTGTGTCCCATCCTGTTAATCTGCCTCTTTCTCTCTTAAGTCTTCATTGTCCGTCCAATTCTTTTGTGATTGTGTGTCTCACTGCGCCATGTCCATCTAGATCTTTTTGTCACTGTGTTTCCTGCCATGCAAATGTCTGCCTGAATTTTTTCTCATGGCGTCTCACTGTACAGTGCATTCAGAAAGTATTCAGACCCCTTTGCTGTTTGCATACCTTGTGTTGTAGATTTAATCTTCAGTGGATATGTTTACCATTTTTGTCCCTCTATATACACTCAACAATCCCTAGTGACAAAGTGAAAGTATGTTTTCAGAATGGTTTGCAAATTTATTAAAAAAAGAAAAAATGGAAACACCCTTGGATGGACTGGCACCCTGTCCTGGGCGGTTGATCCTGCCTTCAGCACAATGCTTGCAGGGTTAGGCTTCAGCCCTCCGTGGCCCTGCTCCGGATCAAGCTGACTTAGAAAAATGTGTAATATGTTTAAAAAAAACTGGACTCTCTCATTTATTTAAGGTATTCAGACCCTCTGCTGTGGCAGTCCACATTGTGCTCAGATGCAACCTGTTTGCTATATTTCTCCTTGATGTGTCTAGAACTTGATCGCAGTCCACCTGTGGCAAACTGAATTGATGGGACAACATTTAGAAAGGCACATACCTGTTTATATGAGGTCCACCAATTCACAATCCATGTCAGAACAAAAACCAAGCTATGAAGTCCAAGGAACTCTCTATAGAGCTCCACAATCAAATTGTGCTGGGGCATAAATGGGGGGACAGGGATTAAACCATTTCTAAAGCTGTGAGAGTTCCCAAGAGCACAGTAGCCCTTAATAATTATGAAATGGAAGAAGTTTGGAACCACCAGGACTCTTCCTAGGGTTGGCTGTCTGGCCAAACTCAGTAACCAGGCAAGAAGGGTTTTGGTGAGAGAGTTGACCAAGAATGCCATGGTCACTCTAACACAACTTCAGAAGTCCTCTGTTGAGATGGGAGAACCTGTTGGAAAGGACAACCATCTCAGCAGCACTCCAGGTGCTTAAGGCATTTATAGTAGGTTAGCTAGATGGAAGCAAATGGTATTTGACGTTATATAAAGGCCTCTGAGAACACGAGGAAAAAGATTCTCTGGTCTGATGAAACCAAAATAGAACTGTTTGGGCAGAACTCCAAGCTCTGTGCCTAGTAAAGACCAGGCAGTAGTCGTCAACTAATTCATTCCATCCGTACAGTGAAGTATGGAGGAGGCAGAATCTGTTAGTGTGCTAGAGAGTTCCTAAGCATAAAGCCCCAAACTGTGACTCAGAATTTCCACTAGAGTGGAGAACCACCAAACACTGGCTAGTGACAAAAGTGCAATGTGGAATCTTTAAAATAAAAAGATGTACTAACAGCAAATAAGCTCTGAAGAGCAGAAAAGGAAATGCCTTCAAAATAGGCAATCCAAATACCAATCACAGCCCCAGTGTGAAATCCAACAGGTAAAGTCAAAACTCAGAGCAAAAGTTCACAAAAAGCCCGAACATCAGTAATTATCAAAATAGCAAAAACACAGGAGGACTCACCGTCTACCTATTGCATTCAATGAATCACAAGAGAATTTGGGTTTTCCTTCGCCTTTATAGGGCTGAGGGCATTCCCTTGTGTTGATGGGTAGGTGGCCTGGCCTGTTGGGTTACCATCCATAAAACACAAGGATAACAACAAAAGATGCAGTGGCATAAAAAAAAAAGAACTAAATAAACAGCAATGCTAATGTGAAAAATGAACACAACAAACAAAAGAGACATTTGAGCCCCAGCCTTCGGGACAACCCTGGCTGAAACACAACAGGATCATGCTATGTGGTGCTTCTCAAAGGCAAGAACAGGGTGACTGGTGAGAACTGAAGGAAGGCTGAATGCAGATAAGTCAAGTCGGGCAGCATGCACTGGTACAGCACGTTGCCGCACCCACCACACGATGAAACAGCTCAGGATCCCGGTTGGCAACCCCTCAGGCAGGCACGCGGTCCAGTCCCACCCTCTGGAAATGACCCTCTATCTGCCACAGCCAGGTGTTATGTGGGCGACCCCTTGGCCTGGTCCAGCCACTCAGGTCCCCAACAATGAGGATCTTACAAGCTGGATCACCCACAGGGAAACATGCCACATGGCCATAGTGCCGTAACTGATGCTCCAATACACAATGCGGGTAATGTGCCTCATTCGGGACTCCATGAGCAACTGCTCATTCGACACAAAGTTAAACTAATGGTACCCAAGGATTTTCCGGAGAGACACAGTACCAAAGGAGTGCAGTCTTCGTCTCAGGTCACTGGATAACGTCCATGTCTTGCAACCATATAGCAAGACAAGAAAGCACCAGGACTCTAAAGACTTGGACCTTCTTCCTTTTGCATAGATATCGACCTCATGACCCCCCCATGCTCTCCCAATCCATCTACTGACTTCATAGGAAGAGTCACCAGAGACATGAATGTCACTGCTGAGGTAAGTAAACCTCTCAACAAGGTCGACACTCTCTCTGCAAATAGACACACTGCTGATGGCTGTGCCCAAGAGGTCATTAAAGGCCTGGATCTTGGTTTTTATCCAGGACACTCGCAAGCCCAGACACTCAGACTCCTCGCTCAGTCTCTTGAACAACCCGATCAGAAAAATGCAGAGAAATCATTGAAGCCAACCTGCTCCAGAGTGGATGTGACCTCACACTGAGGTGGTGGTTCACTTTTCAGTATTACAATGGCACAGAACACGCAGCCAAGACAGCACTTGTGGAGTGGATTTGTGACAAATCTCTGACTGTCCTTGAGTGTCTCAGCCAAAACCCAAACTTAAACCCAAGAGAATATCTGTGGAGAGACCTGAAGATGGCATTTTACATTAGCTTCCTCTCTAACCTAACTGAGCTTGAGAGGATGTGTCAAGAAGAATGGGATACACTGCCCAAATCCAAGAGTGCAAAGCTTGTAGACACTTAACCAACTCAAAACTGGAGTTGCTGTCAAAGAGGCTTCTACAAAATACCGAGTTGAGAGTCTGAATACTTCTAGGTATGAGAGCTTTTAGTTTTTGATTTTAATAAATATGCCAACCTTAATGAAAAATGTTTGTCATTATGGGTTATTGGACATAGAATGATGGGCAAAAATGGCCCATTTATCTAATTAAAATGGAATTTATAACACAGTAATGTGTGAAGAAAGTGATAAGGTCTGAATACTTTGTGAATCCACATGTACACCCTCCTGTGTCTTTGTCCTTTTGGTCCATTCAGGTTTTTTATGTACGCTAGCATCTCTGTCAGTGCCTATGGCTCTGTATTTGTGTGTTTGTCTGTGTCGGTCTCATTTGTCTGTTGTGGTGTGTGTGTTTGTGCCTGCCTGTGTCTCTGTCCTCTCTGTTTAAAAATGTCTGCTTGACAATATATCCCTTTGTACATTTGCTGGTTAGTCTTTCTCATCCTATTTTAATGATTGTGTGTTTTGCCTGCATGAGATTTTTCCTCATTGTTCTTCACAGTGTACACCCGTCTCTGTGTCTTTATTGTCACTGTATTTCCTGATGTGACTCTGTCTGTGCCATTGGCACTGTTTGTCTCATCTGTCTGGCAGCATGTGAGACAGCTGCCGCCTCACTGTCTGTGTCCATTTGCAGAGTGGGTCCCTTTACACATTTCTCTGTTTGTGTCTTTTATTATGTCCGTGTTTCGTTTCTTAATGTGTCTCCCGTTGTTCATCTGCCTATCGGCCTTGTCTGTCCATCTTTTTTTGTCACTGGATGTGCCACCGCAGCTTTGTTGCTCTATGTTTTAGGTTGCAGTTGTCTGTGTCTGTCTTCTCTCCATCTTTACTCCTCTGTGTGTGTGTGTGTGTTATTTGCAGCCTCATTAAGCTCTAGTGTTTTCCAGATTGGACACAAGCAGGTCATTATTTTTGATGACATTTCTTTAAAGATGTTTTGAATATCAGACAGGATGCTAGTATACTGGAACCATCTGAAGAGTAATCTGCTCATCTGGTAAAGAGGGTTCAAAAACTGGTCAGAGCAGCTCTCAGTATATTCCCCGTGTGACACAGTGAATGGGCTGTAAGTCACATTTAATAATCCACATTAAGGAAATGGCTTTGGCCCAGAAGACTGAGGCAGACAGAGTCAGACCTCAAGATTTAACCATAGATTTGAACCTTCTCCTTTCTTTACCAATTCTTAGGTTGCACATTTCATCATTAGTGTTTGTTTTATGATAAGAGCAATTTTGGAATTTGGGGCTGTTCCTCTTTGAAAAGACCCTGATATCATTTAAAGTTCTGATTATTTTTTAAATATTACCATATAAGAAAAAGGAAATTTTGGCCTCACCTTTTTCATTATAAAAAATCATTATAACTTTGCGATTAAATCCCCACAGCAAACCACATCAATTTTCATATGATTCAGGACAAAATACTGAGTCTGTGTCCCTTGATAAAGCATCAGAGAAAACATGGGACCCTAAAGCGGGTCATGTCTTTATGACACACGTGTATTTTTGAATTTTGTATGTTGGCTTGGCTAATTGGCAGCTTGACAGCACAATGTTCAGCACTGCTGCCCCACAAATCCAGCATCTGAGGATTGAAGCCCATGCCCAGGTGTTGTCCACTTTCTCCCACGTTCATGCATGTTTTCCCCACAAATCTCTAAAGAAAGTGAGTCAGTGGATCGGCATGTAAGTGGGCCTTGTAATGTCGTGGACTTTTTCTTGCCTTGCACCCCAGAACTGGAAACAGACATTTTGAGAACAGTATGATGAGGTTTAGACATTCTTTGTGAAAATCAAATCAGATTTCATTTTCCTTTTCCAGTTGCCAAGTCTTTACTAATAAAGTACTGTCAGAATTAGAATTTAGATTTTGGGAGATTTTCTTCTATACTATTCATTTTACTTTTTTTGGGGGGGGGGATTTGGGGCTTGTCATTTTTTTGTTGTCACTTTATTAGTATTGCACTGACATTTTCTTTTTTTGTTGCGGACAGTGACCTCCAGTTGCTATAGTGTGAAACCATAAGTCACAGCACAGGATGTCATTTATCAAGTCAATTCAAATTTATTTATAGAGCACCTTAGAAACAACAGTTAAGCTGGGATCATGGTAACATGGGTACAAATGTTTGTGGCTTTTGGGAGATCTTTGTGGTTTCAGTTTATAATTCGATTTTAATAATTATGATTTTGGGTGCTGTTTGATTAATTTTTGGATTACCTGTTGGGCTTTGGCTTAAGAGTTTCCTTTATCCTGGCTTTACGCCTTGTGAGTTTTTCTAACTAGTTGTGCCAACATTTTCCAGTCCTCTTTTTTGTATCTGACATTTTCAACTTGATAGTGTATTCTGCTCTGTTATCAGTGTCAAATCAAGTCATGTACAGTACACTTAACTTGTGTATGTCTGTATGTAAAGTTCCAATGCGGACACAAGTACTTGTCACTGAAGTTTAATATGCAGCTGAACTTTACACTCCAAGTAGAAATTACTGACACATCAGTACAACATCTATGTTTTACAAGCTTCATTTTTAATTTACAGAAATTATTTTTTAAGTATTGAGTCTCAGTGATTGCCATGTCATAGACTGACGTCCTGTCGTGGACCGTTTCCTCGTGTTGCTAGGATTGGGTCCAGAACCCTGTGACTCGCGGTAAGTTCAGGTAATGAGTGGATGTTTGCATGTTGGACTTATTCCTAGAAACTAATGATTTAAAGGATTCAAAAAGTATTCAGACCCCTTCACTTTCTTCAAACTTTTTAATTAAATTGATATCCATCCATCCATTATCCAGCCCGCTATATCCTAACTACAGGGTCACGGGGGTCTGCTGGAGCCAATCCCAGCCAACACAGGGCGCATATGTTTACCATTATTACCCATCAATCTACACCCAATAACCCAAAAAGACAAAGTGAAAACATTTCTTCAGAAAGGTTAGCAAATTTGTTAATAATCAAAAACTGAAATTTCTTATTCATATAATTATTCAGCTGCGGTGGGCTGGCGCCCTACCTGGGGTTTATTACCTGCCTTGCGCCTTGTCTTGGCTGGGATTGGCACCAGCAGACCCCCGTGATATAATGGGTTGGATAATGGATGGATGGATGGATAATTATTCAGACCCTTAATTCAGAACTTTGTAGAAGTCCCTATGGCAGCAATTCCAGCTCTGAGTATTGTTGAAGTAAATCTCTATAAGTTTTGCACACCTGGATTTGAGCAGTTTTTCTCATTTTTCCTTGCAGATCATCTCAAGATCATTTAGTCGGGATGGGAAGGATCCATAAACTGCCGTCTTCATGTCTCTCCACATATGTTCTATTGGATTTAAGTCTGGGCTTTGGCTGGGACACTTAAGGAAAATCAGAGACTTTCCTGAAGCCACTCCAGTGGTGTCTTTGTTTTGAATCATCGTTATGCTGAAAGGTGAACTGTCCACTCTGGAGTAGGTTTTTTTTTTTCAAGAACCATTCGGTTTTTGTCAACATTCATTCTTCCCTTAATTCTGACCAGTCTTCCTGTTCCTGTCACCGAGAAGTACCCGTAGCATCATTGCTGCAATCACCATAGGTAAGGTATTAGGCAGATGATGAGCAGTGCCTGGTTCTCACCAGACATAGTGCTTGGAGTTCCATTTTTGCTTCATCAGACCAGGGAACCCTTTTCCTCGTGCTCTCAGAGTCCTTTAAATACTGAAATATGCCTTTTCTACCTCAAGAGTGACTTCCATGTACCTACTCTACTGAAAATGCCTGATTGATTGAGTGCTATTGAGATGGTTGTCCTTCCAAAAGGTTTTTCCATCTCAGCAGAGGACTTTTGAAGCTCTGTTAGTGTGACAGTCAAGTTGTTGGTTGCCTCCCTGACCACCCTTCTCGCCCGGTTACTCAATTTGACTGGATTGCCAACCCCAAACCTTTCCATTTCACAATTAATTTAGGCAGTGTGCTCCTGGAGTACTCACAACTTTAGGGTGGTGTTATCCCCTTGTCCCCATCTGTTCCTCACCACAATTTTATCACAAAGGTCTACAGAGAGATTCTTGGACTTCATGGCTTGTTGTTTTCCTGACATGCAGTGCGAATTGTGGGACCTTACTCTATATACACAGGTATGTGCCTTCTTAATGATGTCCAGTCAAGCTGTAGGCATAGCTCAACGAGAATTAAAGTATGTAGGATCCACCTGAGCACAATGTGGAGTGCCATAGCAAAAGGAAATGGGAGATTTCAGTTTTTGATTTTTAATAATTTGGAAATCCTTCTGAACATGTCATTATGAGATACTGGGTGTAGATTGATGGGCGAATATGTCAGTTATCCATTTAAAATTAACTCTACAACACAAAGTGAAGGGGTTTACGTTCTTTCTGAAAACCAGTTTATGAGGTTATAGATTGATAAACCAACCTGACCATCTGTATGTCCACACATGAATTGCATGACTTGTTAATTTTTCCTGAGTGTTGTTCTACTGAAGAACAAAGTTAAATAGCCCCTTCCTACATCTAAATGTCTGCCTATTTGCACTCAGATTCTGTCTGTCGGATCGATTCTTCAATATTTTTGTTCAAGTTGTACACCAAGTCATATTCAAAAATAGTAGTACTCTAATTAAATTTGCTATTAGAATGTATAAAATTCATGTTCTTTAAAAGCATTTTAAAATATCATGTAGTTATTTGAACATAGATGAACGTTTCAAGGTAAGGTGGTAATGCTCACTGGTTCCAGAGAGGGGTGATGAGCTGCACATTGATTAGCACATGCAAGGAAGAATTTTAGTGGAGTCCGTATGTGTCAATAACGACCTATAAACCTATACTATATATTTTATATATCTCATTTACTTTGTGAATATCAGGTACTTATTACAAACTATGCCAGACTGGAGGGACCTGTCATGACACAATTTCTAAAGTGTGGCGCACTAGCACACAGCCACTCTACCACAGTAATGGCTTGGAGACAATCACATCAGAGCAGTGCCAGCTAGAAAACATCACCTACCATTGATGCAGAGAGTCCCTGGGCAGCACATGGCATCGCGCTGACAACGGCGCCGCAGAGGGTGGCACGCCTTACAAAGTGGTTCTTTATCACTTGTTTTGTGACAGAAGTTTCCAGACTGACAGTCGCTGTCCACCTGGCAACGAGTACCCTGCAATGAAAATTAAGAGAGCATTCAGTTTATAAGCAAATATAGGGTACAAAATGGGATGCCAAGGGTAGAATAAACTCAGTTATGTAAAAGCAACAAGTGCTGAAGGCAGCCAGAAGGTTTTTGAAGGGAGTACTTGCACATTTGGTATCCTCTGTAAAACTGTATTAGTTTGATTACGTTTGCAGTGATATAATATGATGAGAGTTAGCACCCTCTACTGGTATGATGTCCTGCTAATTGATGAGCTTGAGCTTGTGCTCTTTGTAAAATGAAAATGCAAGAGTACAAGATTAGTTTTAATTACCAAAAAATGTTCTAGAGCCCCGAGTTCAAATCCTGGTTATGTGTCATTTTTCATGTATTCCTGCTTTCTTCACTTATCCCTAAAGATATGCAGTTTGTTGACTGGAGATTGTGAGTAATTACTGGTATGTGCCCAGCTGTGCAGGAGTGACGATCCAACCAGAGCTGCCGAACCCCCACCTCCCTGAAATTGTACCCTATGTTGCTGGAATAAGCCGAGGCCCTGCAGGCTCAGCAAAATGATAGCTACATTATAGGTGTTTGAGAAAGCATCGACTTCCTGTAGAAGCGCACATTGATGTTTAGCTACAGATGAAAAATGGATCTGGCCCCCATATATATATTAGTTTATATATATAGATATACAGTGCATCCGGAAAGTATTCACAGTGCATCACTTTTTCCACATTTTGTTATGTTACAGCCTTATTCCAAAATGGATTAAATTAATTTTTTCCTCAGAATTCTACACACAACACCCCATAATGACAACATGAACAAAGTTTACTTGAGATTTTTGCAAATTTATTAAAAATAAAAACAAATTGAGAAAGCACATGTACATAAGTATTCACAGCCTTTGCTCAATAATTTGTCAATGCACCTTTGGCAGCAATTACAGCCTCAAGTCTTTTTGAATATGATGCCACAAGCTTGGCACACCTATCCTTGGCCAGTTTTGCCCATTCCTCTTTGCAGCACCTCTCAAGCTCCATCAGGTTGGATGGGAAGCGTCGGTGCACAGCCATTTTAAGATCTCTCCAGAGATGTTCAATCGGATTCAAGTCTGGGCTCTGGCTGGGCCATCTTTCCCTTTATCCTGACTAGTCTCCCAGTTCCTGCCACTGAAAAACATCCCCACATCATGATGCTGCCACCACCATGCTTCACTGTAGGGATGGTATTGGCCTGGTGATGAGCGGTGCCTGGTTTCCTCCAAATGTGACACCTGGCATTCACACCAAAGAGTTCAATCTTTGTCTCATCAGACCAGAGAATTTTGTTTCTCATGGTCCGAGAGTCCTTCAGGTGCCTTTTGGCAAACTCCAGGCGGGCTGCCATGTGCCTTTTACTAAGGAGTGGCTTCCGTCTAGCTACTCTACCATATAGGCCTGATTGGTGGATTGCTGCAGAGATGATTGTCCTTCTGGAAGGTTCTCCTCTCTCCACAGAGGACCTCTGGAGCTCTGACAGAGTGACCAACAGGTTCTTGGTCACCTCCCTGACTAAGGCCCTTCTCCCCCGATCGCTCAGTTCAGATGGCCGGCCAGCTCTCTTGGTTTCAAACTTCTTCCACTTACGGATGATGGAGGCCACTGTGCTCACTGGGACCTTCAAAGCAGCAGAAATTTTTCTGTAACCTTCCTCAGATTTGTGCCTCGAGACAATTCCTTTGACTTCATGCTTGGTTTGTGCTCTGACATGAACTGTCAGCTGTGGGACCTTATATAGACAGGTGTGTGCCTTTCCAAATCATGTCCAATCAACTGAATTTACCACAGGTGGACTCCAATTAAGCTGCAGAAACATCTCAAGGATGATCAGGGGAAACAGGATGCACCTGAGCTCAATTTTGAGCTTCATGGCAAAGGCTGTGAATACTTATGTACATGTGCTTTCTCAATTTTTTTATTTTTAATAAATTTGCAAAAATCTCAAGTAAACTTTTTTCACGTTGTCATTATGGGGTGTTGTGTGTAGAATTCTGAGGAAAAAATGAATTTAATCCATTTTGGAATAAGGCTGTAACATAACAAAATGTGGAAAAAGTGATGCACTGTGAATACTTTCCTGATGCACTATGTGTATATATATATATATATATATATATATATTATAGATAGATAGATAGATCTATTACAAAAGGAAATCCTGGGATGAGACTTTCTCGGAGATAATTTCAACTCCCATGAGTGATAATTTCAGGTCCCACGAGACAAGACTTTTTGCCAAGAGATTTTGACAAGACACACCCTCCTCAAACATTTACAACCACGCCCAGGGTGCACTCACTTCTCATTCATGTGAATGCTATTGTCAGACACAGTTCCTGCGCTCTCAGCTCCAAGCGGGGTCAGAAGTAAAAGACAAAGAGTAGAAGACAAAGTAGAACGTTGTAAAGAGGTTCAAAAACGTAGGCGCAATACACATACAGAGCAGGTTACAGACTATGACTAAAATTCAAAATTCTCAAAAAAATGATAGTGAAGGTTGCATTAGTGCAAACAAATGGAAATTATTACTCAATGAAATAACAGAACAGCATAAAGAGATCGAATATATGGACATAGGTGATATGACAGAAGTATGCAGATATTGTTTGGCTTTAAACTTTAAGTCGGAGACTTGTAGATCGTCTAAATAGTGTTGATCTACAAGTCCTCTGCGTGTGTGTGTGTGTGCCTGGTGCCCAGCAGGTAGGTGAGCTACCCAACCAAAAGGGGGCATATCCTCTTATACTTTATTTATGCGTATTTATAAATAAGCACTGTTGTTGAATATACCATTAATGATATGGCCAAGTAAAATTTATCAGATTGGTAGTACTTGTGAGATGTATCAACTCCCAAGTGATCTGAAAGCGCAAATCAATCGAATTCTGTGCCCCACAATGGCAGGATGTGGTCAGCAGAGACACCCGTTTTCTTGACTCACTGTCTTATTCTTGACTGATCGTAGACCTTTTTTGACATCTAATCAAAGCAGCATTCTTTACAGTCTCCCTTCTCTCTCTCTTACTGGCCTCCATTATTGTTCTGAAGAGCGACTTTCTTCTGAGGATAGGACTTATCTATTCCTTCTGTCTGAATCATATTGTTTTTGCTGGTACTTGTCTTGGAAGACAATATGCACTGTTCTCTTAATTAATTTTACTTTAAATTGTTTAGGACCTGTAATTTTTAAAGCAATGTCTGTAGTTATTTCCATGTTATTACCACTTATTATTTGGCTGATGCCTTTATCTAAGGCAACTTATAACTTTAGTTACATGTCATTTGTTTTTCCAAATGGAGCACATGAAGGCTTGTGGTCATGCACTATCAGTAGGAGGATCTGAACTCGCAACCTCAGGGTTTGAAGTCCAAAGTCTTAACCACTGTACTGTCTGTGTGTTTTCGTTCATTCATTAGTGGTAGGTCTGCCCCCTAAGGCTCCTTAAAAGGATATCCTAATCGCCGCCATTCTGTGTCTTCTGGACACTGTCCTCCTTCTTCTTCTTCTTCTCCATTTTAAGTGGAACATTTCACACCAGTTTTATAATTGTTATGATTAATTATTAAAACAATGTTCTGCGAAATTGTCAAAAAATATTTATGGTCATTAAAGGCCATGTTAAATTACACGATTTTTCAGTCAGACTTTGCAACGCTGAAACCATGTTGTGTAGTCTGACATCCCCAGCAACCCATCCAACTAGTTTGTAACGCACCCTGGTTTTGTCTGAAGTCACAGGGTGGGCTCTGTGTGCATAAGGGCTGATGACCAATGAGCGTTCACCTAGCAGTACAGTGAATTGAATGCAGTGACGAGTAATAAAGAGCACAAGTATTTTGGACATGACAAACAGAAGGAAGGCTCATCTGTCTGATTTTGTGTGTGTTTTGTATGGCAACAGGATGAGAAAGAAAAAGAAAGGCCAAGATTATGGCTGAATTTGCAATACCTAAAGCCTTCACATGGGTGCTGGCGCAGTCAGGCAGCACATTATTGCATGTCGGAAAAAGGAACAAACTTGCAATACTTTGAAATTTGGGAAACTCCTGGAAATTCATTATACAAATGTATAATTTGACGTACCTTGCAAAGCAAGTCATGTAAAGTGACATCCTTAAGGGACAAGATCAGCACGAGCAGTTGTCGTGTTTGACATCCCGTAGAGAGGAGGTCGCTTATGAAAGTTATTGTAAAGTACATCAGCGTGTAGGGATAAATTAATGTGACTGAACTTGATATTGTACTTTAGGTTAAGTAAAAAGACGTTTCTGAAATGTTTATTTTGTATTGCTTGGTTATCGTCGTTAGCAAGCAAAGACAACAGAAACCTTTGTAAATAATGAAACCAAACTTGGGTTCTTGACATACGAATTATTAAAAGGCTTATCCTTTTTATTTTATTTTTACTTTTTGTATTTACTTATTTATTTACTAGGGGGCTTCGATGTCATTTCTTTCTTTCTACAAGAAATGTGTCTGACATAACCACGCGGGACTTTTCCAAATCTCTTTGCATAAGCTCTTGTCTCGCGGGGCTTTGGCCCCGGGCGTGGTTACATCGCTTGACATGAAGACTCGTCTCGCGGGACGTGAAAGTGTCTCTGAACTAGGGACCAAGTATACTGAGACGAAATATGCCAATATGCCCGCTTTGCCAGCCCTGGTACTCCTGCTAAACCCCGCGCAGCCTCGTTTAATCTGCCTGTTTGGTCTCATGTGCTGTTTTGACGGCCAGCGCTAGTTAAGTCGCAATCACGGAAAGTATTTATGGACTAAAGCCTCGCTCCTCCCTTACTCCGATTTGCCAATTAACCTCTTCATTTGCTGTATGTGCAAATATTTTTTATGGTGGATTTACCATCATAATGTGGCTTTACGGTAATTTGGGGGCAGCTTTTAAATAGTTTTCCTGAATGTAATTGCCTGAGTTCACATTTATTGGATTTTTTTAACAGAGTACTATATAAATTTAAAACCAGTGGCGCATTTTACAGTAAATCAGTACCCATCCAGGCAGTCCTTTCTGCCATTATATCAACTATATAAAAAAATGTGCCGCGTGTTTGGAATAATTGCGTGTCTCCAACACCTCAAATCTGTTCAATAACAGGCAGGTTATTACTGTATGTTATTGTATTATGCAAGTTATTCTAACCAAGCCAGAACTTTACTTCTTCTAGTAATTGTGTGTTTGTTAGGGGGGTTGGTTGTTGTCTGTTGAATAAAAAATAAGTCTTTAGCTTCTGTAAAAAGCTAAATCCTCCCGCCCCCCGGGACAAATTAAAGTACTATCTGTGGTAACTAGAGCTGCTCAACCAGCCTGGATTTGGGCTTAGCTTTATTTAGACGTTACTGAACGTGCTGTGATAAAAAACGAGGAAACTCCGCTTGCTGCGGACCAGCTGACCTCCAGCACCGCGGGTTCGAGTCAAGGTTCGTGAACGGTTTGCGTGCACCTTGCGCGTCCACGACATGCGCGCACGCATCTCCCTGATTGTGATTGTGGGCATTGCATTGGAAGCGGCTATTTTATTTCGAAAAACTCGAATGCATCCTTAGGCGTTTGCATTTGAAGTGCTTGCTGTAAATGTAGCACTTGGTGGCCAAAGGTTTATGTCCGCTCTACAGAAGATGCACCAATCAAAAAACAGTACTTGCTAGTTAGTTAAGTGTTTTGAATCCACAACGGTTAAGGTTTGAAGTCCAAAACCGTAACCACTATGCCTAGATCCGATCAATTCATTAGGCGACCGCCTGCGGTGTATGATGAGCGCTGTTTTGACAGTTAAGGGACGCGAGAGCAACCGACACAGAGGGGCGACGCACGTGGACCCCCCGCCTATGGGCTTCGACTGGCACTGTCCACGCCACACCTCCTTTCCTTCTTTCGAAATATTCCTCCATAGACGGTAGCAGGGGCGCCCAAAACTCGCACAGTAAGACCAAAGACGACGATCTCGAGTGATTGTTCAGGATGTGGGCAGTGACTGCTGTTGTCATTTTATTAGTGTGTCTTGTAACAAGCTCACTCTCTGTCCCCATGTTTTTGGTTTTTCTTGGACGGGTTGCAGTCGTGACAGACACGATACCATTCCGCACAAGCTTCTGACAAATAAACGATTTATTGGGAGCGATGTAGACAAGTTATCTAATGAAATCACACATTTTAAAAATACAAAATGTTTCCAACAACATGTAAACTTTATTCCACGTTGTTAATTTTTTTTCTCGTATCCTTCCTCTGAAATATTTAAAACGTTTATCTCCCAAAAAGCCCTACCATAAACGTCCAGTTTCACAAGTCACATGACTGATGAACAGTCACATCCATCCATTTTCTAACCCGAATATCCACTTCAGGGTCGCCGGAAGTCGGTGTCTGTCCGGTGTGAACCAAACCCACCCATCATTCGGATTTCTTAAACCACGTTGTACAGAGTAAGGTCACAGGAAAGGTGAAGCCTGAACTAACAAGCTTAGGGCGCAAGGCTGGAGCAACCTCTGAACATGTCGTCGGTCAGTCAACCTACCGAGCGTCACACTGTAATCCAAAATACATTTAAATCTGCAAGCACCGCCATGTCTTTCGGCTGAGTAATGTGTACATTAATCCTTCTGCATTACGGTACTACATATGGAGGAGCCTAAAACCGCCTGGGCTGCATCGGGTGCAAGAAAAGAAGCAGGAGGCAGACCGTCACAGGTTACATTCACGCACACAACCAGTTAACTTATTGTCTGAAGGAAAGACTGCACAGATCAGCGGCAGATCAAACATTTGAGAGAAAGGGCCCTTTGATTTTTCTCAGTCACCCATCCACTCGAAGAAACCATCAAGTGTTCGCGCACCTAATCCCTCTTCTCCCCGTGTCCGCGAGACGTAAACGCAAAGGGTGAGGGGGCGGCACCTTCCCCACACCGACACTCGTGGAAAGACTCGACTGTCCTTTCCATCCATTCAAAAAGTATTCAGACCCCTTCACTTTCTTCAAACTTTTTAATTAAATTGATATCCATCCATCCATCCATTATCCAACCCGCTATATCCTAACTACAGGGTCACGGGGGTCTGCTGGAGCCAATCCCAGCCAACACAGGGCACAAGGCAGGAAACAAGCCCCGGGCAGGGCGCCAGTCCACCGCTGGAGTGTCTTTTCCAATGGGCCGAAACCTTCAAGAGTAAAGCCATCCCTATTTAAACGATCGAATACAAAGGGTGACCCACCCAACTAGTGTAAAGGCTTGTGTGTTCTTTCGAGTGAACCAAAATCTCCAAAGGAAGAATTAATAATACTCTCTCAATTTGTTAATAAAAAAAAAAAAAAATTGAAAGGAGACGAGATGTGATTTTCTCGGAGACACTTTAAGGTTCCGCGAGACAAGACAGTGAGACAAAAGGACAGCTGCTGTACAGGCTTTTAAATGTTCGACAGGCAGTGTGACATGCAGATCACGCAGCGCGGCACAAGCAGCAAGCCAACACGTATCGCCCTTTAAGAAGGGTTTTTTTTTTTGGGGTGAATGGCAAAGCCCCCTAGTAATAATACATTTATATAGCACTCCTCCCATGCTCAAGGCACTTATTTAAATATGTAATGTTAACATTGGGTACAACAATTTCTGCACAGAACACTAAACAGATAAATACAGGACATATTAAGCATTAAATAGAATAAAAGACAATACGCCAGAGCATAATACTAAATTCAATACTAAAAGAAAAGTCTGAACAAGTAACATCATTTGTGATATCACACACACATGCAAATTCTCCTGAACATCTGAACAGAGAGGTAAACTGAATGAAGGTGCAGAACGTCAGGTTAAGTTAAAGCCTTCCTGAACAGATGCGTTTTAAGCTGTTTTTTAAGAATGAACGGAGTCTGCTGTCATTTCAAAGCCTGGCGCTATACAGCTGTAGGTCCTGTCACCCATAGAGTGCAGGTTAGCGTGTGGCACAACACGATTGCCAGAATCGGAGGACCTTAGTGGGCGAACAGGAGGATGGAGATGGTCACTGATGTATGAAGGTGCGAGGCCATTTAAAACTTTGTAGTTATAATAATAATCAATTCTGTAAGACACAGGAAGCCAGTGCAGACGAAGCAGGAAAGGTGTTGTGTGCTCTGCTGTTGCAGCAGAGTTTTGAATCAGGTAGGGCTGTGAGATAAGATGAGAGTTCCTCTCACCTCCGTGTCTGCGCTCGCCGATGTCAAGAGTGGAAACTACAGCGCTGGACGAAATCACAGGCTGTCCGCACACTGAATTGTTAAAAGTAGCTCTCTGGTAAGGAGCTCAGTCCATTAAGTCACCCAGTGTCCCTTGGGGGTCTTAATCCAGCCTTGGCACTGACGGTGAGCGGGTTGTTAGCTGAGTTGTGTGACAGCAGAGCTAACCGCTGAGCCACCGAGCCACCCTGACAGATAAACTGTCATTACAAAATTAAATTAATCTGCGCAGTGGAAGCCCACGCACAAAGGAAATCCGGCGGATGAGCTCAAACTGCTGCCGACCGTACCCAGTCGATATATCACGTCTAAGCTGCTCGGGAGGTTAAACCTTTGTGAATGGCAGACTGCCCGTCTACTGTGCAAACTAAAAAGAAATCTGACAAGTCGAAGAGTGCTTTGAGGATGCTGCTGAAAGCCATGCCCTCTGGATATTCAATGTGATCATCTCAATCGGAAGCTTTTTAAGAAGTCACCTTGACGGCTTTTTTCACTTTCATACTTATGCGATTATTTTCTGAGAGGAGTGCTGGGAGAAACAGTTCTGCTGTTGAGCTTATTAATCAAATATATATTTTTTTCGTATTTGCGTCAAATATTTCTGTAAGCGCGCACTCTTTAAAATAAAGGTGCCAAAGAGTGGCTGTTCAGAGCGATGATTTAGGGGAACCATTTCTGCTTTTCAAAAGAGACATCGAGATGAAGGTTCCAGAAGGAACTTTTTATTATTAATTATTTAATTATTAAGATCACTAACGGGTTCCGGTGACAGATGTTCGAAATACCAATGGGTTTCCTTATATTAAGAGAGCTCTTAGAGTACTTTAAAGATTTCTGTTTTTTTTCTACATATTAGGGTTCAATTTAATGCCCAAAAATCAACTTCATATCAATGAAACTTTTCTTTGTCAAGCGATGGTGCTTTAGGAGCCCCAACCCAGTAAAGTATGAGTGCGAAGTAGGAGACGCGATTCGAGCACCGTTTATATCTGCAGTGTAATCCGAATCATTGCAAACCTAAGAGTGGACGTCAAGCTTTTTCAGACTTATAGATATGAAAGGCACTGTATAATAGTTAGATGGATGTGTCCCTTAGGTGGAATTTTGGCTTTTTTGTAATAGAACGTCTTTAAATAAATAAATAAATGGTCTGAACACACACACACACACATACACACAGAGTAACTATAGAGCCAGAAAATTAAAAAGAAAGAAAAGTTGTGAGTTGACAGTCACAGTGAGGCATTATGGTATAAAGGAGCCCATTCTATGCTTCATGAAATAGACGATGGGATATAATAACTAATAACCACCAGCAGAGCGTTTCTGAAAGCCGATGCCAATCCTGGTAGTAACCAATTATAAGCCGTGAACGTGAAGCCAGCTCAATGTGGGACAAACTCACATAAAGCCCCCTCCAGTCGCCCAAGTTGTAAATGTGTGTTTGTCTGGGTGTTGTGTGGCTGGTGTTTGGGAAATACTCTTTAATAACAGTGGAGATTACCGTTATAAATGTCTCCCTTATGGATGTCCTTTATTATAACAAGCATGAGGGAGCCTGCCATGTGAAACGCTCCACTCATCATGACAAGACTAATCAATATAACAGAGCAACTACATTTACAAAGTTAGGGTTCATTTGCACGGCACAGCAGTTAAGAAACACATTAGTTCGCACCAGTCAGCATATCGATAAATGGTGTGCCCGCAACGCACCTCTCAGTGTTGTTCTTTCCCCAGGCACCATCCATTATCAAAAGCGATAAACACCCGAGCTTCGTTCAGCGCGTTTTGCGGACCATCCGGGAGACTACGAGGTGCACCGAAACATCCGCTAATTACCGTCTAATGTTCGAACGACACACCATGTAGTCTAGTAGAGTCGCAGAATTGTTACCTGTTGGCGTCTAAAGTCCAAATAAAGTCAATTTTAAAAGAAAGCCGCTCGCGCAGCTGAACCCGAGGTGTTTGCTGCAATAAACAGAACATTCAGCTGTTGCAATAACGATCTGGACTTAAAACACTCCTAAAAAATTCTAATTAGGAGAAAATGTTATCTTCACTGGAAAAAAATATGAATAAGTAAGAATGAAGAGGGTGACAGGATGGAAATGACAGATTATATTTTGAGTCCAACAAGGCCGCTATACAGCACTGAATTGACGCTCCACTTACCTTGGCCAGGTTCAGCCCACCCTCCCCGGTTATCCTAATGGTGTTTGAATCCAAAACCATGGCGTTCACTTCATAATACAGAACGGGCAGCAAAAACAGAATTCGAATCATGTTATACACAGCGTAAAAACAATAAAGAAAATGCGCAATATAAATATGACCAATTGAGGGATTTGTAATATAATTTTTGGACTAATAGTTGGAAAAAAACAACAAAAGCAAACAAAGTAACATCCAAGCGATGGCTGATGTTTCTCCGAGACGCAGCTTTCCTCTCGCACTCCCTGCTCGTTGCCGGTGCTTTCATAAAGGATGCCCTTCGCTATTTATACTCTTATTTCTAATTCGCGCACACACCCCGAGCTGACGTAGATTCCTCTATCGCCTTTCTCAGCCCACGCAGCCCTCCCGTTTCTCCTCCGTATTTATGTTATTTCTCTTTCTTCATCAATGGCTTTGATATCATTTGCCAACTTATTGATCAAATCTCCAGCGGGTCCGGTCGGATCAGCGCGGTTTCCTCGCCGTTGTGATCCTTTAATCACTCGTGCGGTTCATGAAAGCGAAGTCCAGGCTGAAGCGCAAAGCTGTCCAGGATGCGCGGAGCTGACGGATCAGACGCGCTTTCCTTTCTCTAATGCAACCCGCCTGCATCTCCTTTTCCCCCTCGCCAATCTGCGGTAGCCGGGCTTGCCCGTCTCTCATTCCCAAAACAGGCTTAAGAAGCGGAGGAAATGTACCTGCCAAAAAAACAGACGGCTTCAAAAATGAAATCTGGCAGTGCGCTCTTAAAAACGAAAGGTGCCAAAGTGGTTATTCGGAGCGATGCCATAAACCAGTTTTAAACCAGTAGCCCAAAGATCCATCTACATGAAGGTTACCGTAACAAGGTTCCACTATAAATAGACGTTAACAGATTTGTGATACTATTCAAAACCGACTCTTAATACTTAATGCAGCCGAGTTACCTTCCATCATAAATTCTGCTATAGTTTGCGGGTTTTCTTGATCTGTCAGTACTGTACTCGGCTAGGTGCCCCTCCGTACATTAGTGCTTTGTGTTTATCCACATATCGGGGGCCTTTTTAAAGCGCAAAGACCCAAGTCCATATGGAAAGAATAAAATGGTTCGTTGTCAAGCAAAGGGGCCACGAGGAAACCACACAACCCTGTAAGGGCCATTGAAGAAGTGCAATGTTTGGAAATCGTCTAACTTACATTTAGATCAGTGCGTAAAGGCGCTGTGTAAAAACACTGTGATGTTCAGCTGGTGCGCTCAAAAAGAGGGTGCAACTCTCAGTGGTCTCTCCAAGATGAAATAAATAAATAAATGATGTCAACCGCTACTACGCTCAACTGCTAGTCCGTTGACATTCGCAAACCCCAAAATAGTGCAAAGCCCCCTTAGAAAACAACATTTAAAGGGCGAAAAGCAACGATACACTCTTAAAAATGACTCTGAACCAAAAGAACAATCCACATTGCACAAAGATCTGCGAGATAATAGCAGATTTATAAAATCTCACTGGCTTCCTGATATTAAAACAGCTCCCGCTACTTTCACGCATGCTCACTTCCCGTTTTCTTCATTTGCGATATTCTCCTACTATGCTCGCTATACTTGACATGTTTCTCCGCGTATTAGCAACCTTTATAACGCCCAAAGAACCAACTCAGTACGCACAGAGCCCTTCATAGAATGAAACGGTGCTTTATCTAGCGATGGTTCAATGAGGAAGCACACAACCCAGTGAAGTGCCAGAGCAGAACATTTATTTTTAAGTCTGTAGGATCCACTTAGATTTTATATATCGAATTCATCACAATTCCGTTGGAAAATGTATTCTTAACTAAAGGTTGGTTCGGAAATATTCTGTGTAGTGGAGTCGGGCGGGATGTTGTCTTCACGTCTCATTCACACATGTCGTAACCCGCTCATTCAGTGCATTATTATAACCATCAGCATCAAAATACTAAATATTTGAGGGTATTAGTATACAAAACACAGCAGCAGTAAAAGGACGGCATAGTGGCGCAGTGGTATAGTGCTGCCTTGCAACAACGAGACCTGAGTTCACGTCTAGGGTCCTCCTGTCGGCGTGGGTTTCCTCCCTCAGTCCAAAGACAAGCGGGTTGGGGGTCGCGGGGCAGTAGGAGCCTTCGGGGACAAGGCAGCAGCAACACCATCGCAGGGTGAAAACACCCACATCAGGTCCAATTTATCAATGCCAGTACTCCTAACCAGCGTGTCCTTTAGACTGTGGGAGGAATCCCACGGACACACGAGGAGAACATCCAGACTCCACGAAGGGATGACCCGGGACGTCCTCGTCGCGAGGGAGCATTTACTACTGCGCCGCCATGCCATCCTATTATGACTCATGAGTTTTGTATACTTTGCCTAATATCCCTAAATAATAATTATTTTCTTGCTGATAGTTATATTAAATTATTATTATTATTATTATTTATTATTTATTTATTATTATAGTAACAATAATCCAGTTACAATCCAATAGAGAATCACGAAGGGGGCACAACATATCCTGGCAGCATGGGATGCAAGTTCCGTACAACACGCACCTCCTTTGAAAGTGCCAGTTTGAAGTCGCCAAAAAACAATTGTGTGTGCAGGCGGAAATCCATTGCGAACTTAAAATGGTAACCATTAAGGTGACAGTGGAACTGTTTCAGTGTGCTGCTTTTAGTAACAACAGAATAATAACTTCTATCTATCTATCTATCTATCTATCTATCTATCTATCTATCTATCTATCTATCTATCTATCTATCTATCTATCTATCTCCATCCGCCTGTCTATCAAATATATTGCCCGCTGCGGTCGGTATCATCGTGCAAGCGCGCAATCAAGTTACAACAGACATTATATTCCTATAAATTTAATGCTGCGAGTGCCGACAGGGCCACAGGGAGTCAGTGATTGTCGCAGCAGAAGTGATTGTAAGGCAAGAAGCAAACATGGTGGGCGCTATGCCAATACTTTACAAGGCTTATCACTGTGCCTGTACGTCAAAGCATCTGTGCTAAAGTCACTAAACATTAACCCGATTAAAACTGAGTGTACGCCTGTAACGTTTGTTCAGTTTTTCTCATCTGATTTCACGCTAAACGCATCTCTCGATATCCGTCACTAGACAACTGCAGCGGGCACGTACCCGATGATGCCCACAGGAATAGGCAATGGTTTTATAAAATATTGAACATTTGAAAAAGTAACTTTTTTTTCGGGGGGGAATACGCTTCCGTACTATTTGTTCCTTTCATTATTTAAACCGTATTGTTGTTTTCTCTTTTCTGAATGTAAGACATAGTACATCTCGTCAATGTATCGCTTTTATGCGTAATTTATATATCCATTACATTAATTCTGTGCGTAGATTGCACTCTTCCTTTTATCATTTCTTTTTTAAATTGATTGAAACAATAGTTGCTATATTTTTTTATTTACTATCGAAGATTAGCGAAGCAGAAGCCGGCTTATCTACCACGAGCTGTTCTGCAAATCCTCGTCTGACTTGAAGGACTCCCCGCGATATGCGCGCCGCCCCATCCATCCATGTTTAGTGTTGGTGAGGCCAGCAGGTGGCGCTTACCCTTCGGTCAGTGTGTGGATCCCAAAGCCCCACCAGCGCAGAGACGGAGATACTAAACAGGCGCCATCCTTTGGACGAAACTTAAAAAACCAAACAAACAGATGAACTGTAACTCTACGGTCATAAAAGATGTGCCCCGGTGTCTTGGCCAAATAGCCCACCACGACATTCTGCTCCCCTAATCATCCCGTTTTTATTTGTCTATGTCTACTCCCCCCCACACCCCCCATCACACCTCCTAATAGCTAATGTGTGCTGGGCGTACTGGTGCACAACGGTTTCTCTCACACCATCAGGTGGATACTGCAAATTGGCTCCCTACTGTTTATACAAAACGCTATATACTGTAAATGTAATGAATTATTATTAATTATAATTATTCTCGGGGAGCCAGTGCAGCGACCAGAAGGGGGGGGGGCGCTTAGCAAGAACCACCCTGGAGGGGGCGCCAGTGAGGCCACATCGTTCAATGTCATTTCCCAGAAAGATCGCTTAGAAGTGTGTGTGTTTCGTCGCAAAAAGGCGTCACATTAATTTTCTTTTTTGATGAGGTGTTTGTTTGGAGTGTTTCTTCTTACCCTAGGAAGTGTCGAAATGCAAAGTAGGTTTATAAAGTAATATCGATCATCCACATGAAAAAAACTGTAAAATATATATATCAAAAGAACAGCACGTTCGGGTGGTGAGAAAAACGTGCGTTTGGCTTCACACGTAAATGAAATTTTCTGAACGCTGGATTTCGCAAAAAACCAACATAAAAGGAATTGTGTGTCTTTTTGGAGCTCTGTGTTTAATACAAGAATTCGAGCCCTAAGGATACCAATTAATGTGCCTGTTTGAGTGCGCTTTTAATTTTATTTTCCGCTTTTACGAGAACACAGGACAGACCGCACTTCATCATATCCGTGCTGCCTGGCGCCTTAATTCCCATCTCGCAGACCAAAGTTGGGTGAAAGAGATGCGATGGCGTAGTGGTTAGCGCTGCCTCCTCGGGCTCCGATTCCCGGGCTTACACATTTTAAAAGAGGACAACTGAGTAGGTGAACGCGTATGGGTGGACTTAACAAGTGGGGAACACTGCGAGGGGACACGAGGGTCACCCTGGAGGAGTGCGCAAGCCAGCCGGGAAAGACCGAGGAGCGCATGCGCGGGAGGCGAGTAGGCGGGCGGCTACATTTGGACGGGTTTAAAGCCGGCGGCTGGGCTTATAGCCTGACCGCCTTCTCTCCTAATCAGGAAAGGGGTAACTGGACAAGAAGCGGACCAGGAGCTTAGAGACTGGGGCCATTTCTTCCTGAGATTTGAGATTTCATTTTAAGAACTTCGTCAGTCCGTGGAGTTGCAGCCTCAAGCGAATACCAGCGTTCCTGCTTCGACAGGCCGAGTTAGGAGTTGTAATCACCATTTTCTTTATTAATGTTAGCTGTGCCCAGTATTCTGCCTTGACCTCCTTACCATACGTGTTGGAAATAAATTCTCCCATTTGGAGTTGGTCTTGTCCAGTCCAGTCCAGTCCTGCATGAGTGAACTTCAAGTTTCTTTATTGTCATCCTGTGCAAATGCAGAGTACAGGCTGAGAGAAAAATGCGCGTCTTCAGGACCGCGGTGCAAATTTACAACATGTAGTTCAATGAGACAAATTGTAAAGAATTTAATGCAAATATAACATACTGTGCAAAAATACAAGACCGGGTGCAGGAAATTGCAGTCGCAGCATTATCTGTTAAAAAATCGGGAGTGGTCTCCCCTCGACTTTGTATACTCAGATATGGGGATGGATGTTTGATGAGTAAACCGCAAGACAATGATTATACTTTGTACATTAAAGAAACACCACCAACAAATGAATAATATATTGAACAATTATTATAAATGTAAAGTTGAATAAATCGGACTCTGCCGCTGCATTTAGAAAAGGTAAAGTACCACTTCCGGTTAACGGAAATAGCCCAAAAGTTGATAGAAATGTATGTTTTGTACCGAATACTTGTGTGCAAAATTTGGTTGACCGAAGTGAGTGCGCACTGAAGTTATCGTGTTTACACACACACACACACACACACTGGGCCGTCTTAACAGCATTATATCCCACTGCACTGGAGCCCCCTACCTACACAACCACTCCGCAAGTCACACCATTCATAGGTTAGCATGGGGGTCCCAATGCCCAGCGTGCCCATGCGTTAAGACGGCACTGCACACAGACAGACACACAGACATAATTAGAAAAATTGTATTTTCGGACTCGGGGAGGTCTAAAACATCGACATTCATCAAAATCTCGACATCGAATCTTTGAAAGATTATAATCTCCCCTTACTTCGTTTACGAGAAATATAATATAAGCAGATAATCAATGTACAAGTGGCATGTAGTGACTGTTTGCCACTCAAAGTGTTATGTGTGTATTTGATTTGAACGTTTTTCACAGATGTAAATAGAGTTTAGAGTTAAAAAAGTTCAGAGTTCAACAGCGAGCAGTGGGGGTGCCGGTCAGACAGCAGGGGCTCAAAGCGCCGGGGTGTCGCATATGGAGGGGGGAGACACAGCGATGACGTCCTCAGCTGTCTTAACAATCCCTGTAGTAACGTGCAGTCCGCAGCGCTACACCGTGATGGAGCTAATAAGAAGGTCTGACTTTCTCAGTCGTCGTCGTTGTGCTTTCTTGGCAACTGATGAGCAGTTGAGACTCCAGATGAGGGGGCTGAGGAACTTGATATTTACAGCCTCCTTATGTGGAGGCGGCACTTCCTAAAATCCACGACCATCTCTTTCGTTTTGGTGACGAAACACCTGACCAGGCGCTCAGATATTTGCCCTCTTTTCTTTCTTTCTTTCTTTCTTTCTTTCTTTCTTTCTTTCTTTCTGCTGATGTATTGTTATTACTGACCAGTTGTGTCACCAGCAAATCTGAGGATGTGATTGGAGCTAAACTGGCCAGCGCAGTCACGTGACAGCGAGGAGTCTGCCCCTTGGTGTGCTGGAGATGTTGATGCCAATGCAAACCAACTGAGGCTGTGCTGAGCAGCCATGCCACCTGTGCCGTAGAGCAGGTCATCCACCTGCATGTTCAGGCCTGGCCAGTACTCGGAGGGGAGACCATCTGGGAAAAAGCTTGGATTGCTGCTAGAAGAGGAGTCGGCAAGGCCAGCAGGGGGCGCTCTACCTTGTGGTCTGATTGTGCATCCCAATGCCCCAGTGCTGTGCCGGCCCCACCATCGATCCTACATTGGATTAAATGGGTTTAAGAATGTTAGTTAATAATAATAATAATAATAGAAAGCTTTGGCAACAAAGTCCAGTCTCATATCACCCGTTTTTATTTAAGTGATATTTACCTCACTCACATTATCCCCAACTGGAAAAACAAAAAGAAAAGTCGCCTCGCAGAAAGAAGTCAGACTAATAATAACGCTGACTGTCCCAGCCATCCATCATCTACACCAGTGGTTCGCTGAGGCTGCGCCAACCAAACTCCACCAACTTCCTAACGTAATTAAATAAGCTGGTATTTCCCAGTTTCTATGTTTACTGATTTCTAATTTTTTTTAATTAGTAATCATTTCTGCAAGTTACCTGGAGACACTTTAATGTTTTTACCTGACGATTTGCATCATCCTTATTACGATTTTTATTCCAACCTTTACATATTAATGAGCTCACTAGTCGGTCTGAGCAGCTGCAGCCTTTCACCACTCCATGTTTTCTGTCCCGGTGTCTTCTTCATTTATTGTTAACTGTTGTTATTAGAAGGCAATAAGAAAATGAAGAAAGAGAGACAAGTGCAACGGCAAAAATGCAAACGTATTATTAATGTAAATCTGACACTGCTGTGCTTTTTTGAATGTAGAATAAGAAGAAACAATCAAAGACTAGCTAATCAAACAGGGAGCTCAGATCAAAGTTAACTGACTGACTGATTGTGAAACACAAACCTGCAGCCACAGCGGCCCTCCAGGACTGAACTTGGGAACCACTGGTCTCCACCACCTCAAGCGATGTCTCTGCTCTGATGAGATGAGAAGTTAGTCTTTTTGGGTTTCACAAATGGGGCAAATCCTCACAGGGTTTGAACCCTGAACACTACTTCTTTTTATTGCCTGATTTACTGTACTTTCATGACTAGATGTTAAATCCACATGAATAAACTGGATGGCTTGTTGAATTATTGAATTCATTAGCTGTGCGACCTGTCTAAGGTGGTGTGAAATGGAAGTGATCAGCGTCAACCTCAGCATTAACGTTTGCAGTGCACCATCTATTGGAATGTATTTTGTAATATATGTAGTGATTAAATGCATTGCATTTGTCATTCCAACAGATGGCACATCACAAACGTTTGTAGTAATAAAATGCATTACTACATATGTTGGCAATATGCAATTTGTTGGCATGACAAATGCAATGCCTATGTCTCTGTTATATGCCACTTGCTATGGGGATCGTTAAAGCAGTCGGATGGACATACAGAGTCACCCAGACACTTATTCTGTAACTAGTTGTGTTTCCCATCTAAGATGGGTTGAAATCTAAGTAATAAATGTAGACCTCAGCATTCACTTTTGCAGTGAACCACGCAATGCATATGTCTCTGTTATACGCCTTTTGGTATGAGATTCATAAAAATAATGGTAATGTTTGTGATGTGCCATCTGTTGGAATGACAAATGCAATGCATATGTCTCTGTTATATGCCATTTGGTATAGGATTCATAAAAACAGTGGTAATGTTTGTGATGCACCATCTGTTAGAATGACAAATGCAATGCATTTAATTACTATAAACATTTGTGATGCACCATCTGTTGGAATGACAAATGCAATGCATATGTCTGCTATATGCCATTTGCTATGGGATTCATAAAAGCAGTGGTCATTTTTGCGATGCACCAACTGTTGGAATGACAAATCCAATGCATTTAGTTACTACAAATGTTTGTGGTGCCCATCTGTTGGAAAGATACCAACTGAACAGACACCCAGATATACATGCACTTATTCTAGCCATCTAAGACAGTTTAAAATTTAAGAAATCAATGTAGACCACAGTTTAACATTTCCAGTGTACAATACAATGCACATATCTCTGTCATATGCCATTTGGGACTCATTAAAGCAGTGGTAATGTTTGTGATGTGTCATGTGTTGGTGTGACAAATGCAATGAATAAAGTTACTACAATTGATTGAGATGCACCATCTGTTGGAATGACATGCAATGCATATGTGTCTGTTATGCCATTTGGTATGGGATTTGTAAAGCAGTTTTAATGGTTGTGATGTGCTGTCTGTTGGAATGACAAATGCAATGTATTTAATTACTATGAATGTTTGTGATGCACCATCTGTTGGAATACTGAGACACAGCAAGCAGCCGGACAGACACACAGACACTTATCCTTTTATTTAGGTGGATTGATACGGCATGTAAGTGGGGTAAAATTACAGGTGTTAGTGTTGCTCTCTCTATTGAACCCCCGTTCATGAAGAAACTTTGAAATCTCTATAAACTCTCGATGTTAAGTTGGGTTAACTGTAATATTTGTGTATAATTTCATGAACACCCACTCAGCTGTTTTGGTGTAATGTGTGGTTTCAGACGTGCTGATCCTCCCATTAAAACTTCACAATGAAGTTTTTGAATCTTGTATTTAAATGACATGAACAATAATGTAAAATACTCCATTTTGTTCAAGCAGACATACCTGTTTTTGAGTGATGTGCGACTTTTGTGTCGGCCATCACAACCCAAACCCCCCAGTCATCTCTACTGAATTATTAACGTGTAAGACTACAGCTTTTACTGTAAAGAATATGCCGATCTCCTGAACCGATGTGGCGTGATGCTGAGGTTTTGTTCCACTCCATTGTGCGTCTCGCTGAAACTTCTGAAAGGCCTTAAACTTTCGATTTAAGTTCCATCAACAGTAACGTGCATGTAGAATGTCATGAATTCCGACGGAGCCATTTTGGAATGACGCGCTTTTACCCCAGAAATCTTGCATGTAGCCTGAAGTTTAAGTTGGTTCAGCTTCATTACGCATACAGAATTTCACTAAAATCAGCTCAGCCGTTTTCTAATAATGTGCGGTTTTGGGGTCGCCCCACAAGCCCCCATTATTAATCACCCTCCCTGATTCTATATCAGGTTAGACCAACAATAACCGACAGAACAGGCAAACTTTGTGAAAACTGGTTCAACTGTTTGAGTGTGGCTGGTGGATAATCTGACAGATGGACAATCGAAGAAGCAAACGGAGAGAGAAGATGCGATCTGAGCACTGAGATGAGGTCTTTAGTGTGCAAAATGGATAAAAAACAGCAACCATTCAAAAGGCAGACAAAGGGTGTTATGATGATTTTATTCATATAACTTCCTGTCACTCGTGCAAAGTCCAGTGAAATGTGCAGATCAGCACGCTACCCTTGATCAAGTGTGTCACAAGATGCGCAGTGTGACCCGGTGGCTCAGCAGGTCGCCCTCTTGCCTCACTCAGCCCCTTGTCTGGTCAAGACCCGGGTGTCGTTTGCATGTTCTCCTCAGTTTTCAGTCGACTGCCAGTTCCATACTGGGCCCAGTGTGAGTGTAAGTGGGCACCAGGTGTTGTCGGGATAGGGTCTGCCAGCCCCACCAGAGATCCTACATTGGATTAAGGTGGTTTAAGAATGTTATGTTATAATTCGAATAATAATTATAGAAAGCTAAAATCTACAAGTCAGTACACCCGTTTTTATAGAACTGATATTTACCTCACGCTGATGTGGGTGTGAATGAGTGAGACGAACCGGCGTCCCAACCAGGCCTGATGTCCTGCCATCGCCTGAAGTGCTGCTCAGAAAGCTTGAAGCAGATTTGGCCTGAGCCCGCTTCACGTCTTCATGTGTGTTCTCCCCGTGTCCACTCGGTCAAGTCTGCCGATCTGAGCAGGGGGGTGCGTGCCGGGCATCACCTTCTAACCTCTGATCGTCACATGTGCAGACGGACAAGCCGGGCGTCGAGACAGACGGCTGCCCCGCTCTTGTTTAAATCGGCGCGTGTTTAACAGGATTTTCATGCTGTCTTAGGATGTACTGAGTAAGGCTTGGGACTTCCAACTCTGAGGTTGTGGGTTCAAATCCTGCTGCTGACACCGTGTGACCCTGAGCAAGTCACTTCACCCGCCTGCTGTGCAACAACTGGAAAACCAAAAGAAATGGAACCAATTGTATCATTTATTACTACAGCATATTTTCATACAGTAGCATTTGAAACTGTAACTCCCAGCAGTCCCGGCAGTGGCTCTGATTGGTCTTCTGCTGAGGGTGCAGGGGCTGCTGGGGTCAAAGGAGGTCAGGGCGGCTTTTAAAAAGGGGGCCGGTGACCAAAACCAAAAGGATTTTTGTAATTTGTGTTTCAAGCTCCTGTCTGTCTGCCTTACCTGTACTCATTGGTTTTGTCCTGGATCGTGTCGTGTCGTGTCGTGTCGTGCGTCTGGATTGTCTGCTGTCCGCCTCTGTAAGTGGATTCATGGCCATCCTGCGAGGAAAGGAGCGCTCCTGAACCCACCCACCCGTCTTCACCATTTCAGGAGCTACCAGTAGGACTATCTTTACATTCCCATTCGACGTGCGGCTCTCTGGACTATCTGTTCTCATCATTACATTTCATCCATTGCTGTTTTTCATGATTCACTGTGTGTGTTTTCTTTGTGCTTTTTTGTATTTAATGTGTAATCGCCGTAAGGGGAACAGGGATGGTATCGCTCTTTTCATTACATTCTTTATTTGCTGTTTGATTACCGGTTTGCTTTGTTTTTGTCTCTCTTTGTGAGTGCGTGTGGCTCAGGTCAATGTCGGGTACGTCCCTGGAATCCATCCCTCCATTATCCAACCCGCTATATCCTAACTACAGGGTCATGGGGGTCTGCTGGAGCCAATCCCAGCCAACACAGGGCGCAAGGCAGGAAACAAACCCTGGGCAGGGCGCCAGCCCACCACATGTCCCTGGAATCTCCACCAGAAAAAGAAATAAATCACCGTCTTCTCGACGGTGTGAATCTTAGCAACACCGGATCGCAACAAATGATGTAACTCAAAGTGCTTTACAAGATGAAGAAAGAAAAAAATATAAAAATAAAACTAGGCAATACTAATTAACAAAGAATAAAGTAAGGCCTGATGACCTGGGAGGACAGAAAAAACAAAGAAAAAGAGGGCTGGAGAAAAAAAAAAAAAAAACCAAAATCTGCAGGGGTTCTGAGGCCACGAGACCACCCAGCCCCCTCTAGGCAAGACCTCCCAGCTCCCACTTGTCATAAATGTTGCAGGTTGCTTTGGATGAAGGCGTCAGGTAAAACTGTAAATGTACGTAGTGTCCTCAGAATCCTTCAGTGTCGGCCTTGTGCTAAAATCCTCCCTCAAGGAGGACGACACTCAATACTCCAGAATGACAAAGCGAAAACAGCCAGTCAGTCATCTTCCAACCTGCTATATCCTAACTACAGGGTCACGGGGGTCTGCTGGAGCCAACCCTTGGCGCAAGGCAGGGAACAAAACCCCGGGCAGGGCGCCAGCCCACACACCAAGCACAATTTAGGATCGCCAATGCACCTAACCTAACCTGCATGTCCTTGGACTGTGGGAGGAAACCCACACAGACGTGGGGAGAACGTGCAAACTCCACGCAGGGAGGACCCTGGAAGCGAACCCGGGTCTCCTAACTGCGAGGCAGCAGCGCTACCCACTGCACCACCGTGCCGCCCGAAGTCAAAACAGGGTCCTAGAAACCTTTGCAAACGTATTAAAGCTGAAATATCCCATTGGCACACGTATTCACACCCTTCCCTCACAACGCAGTTGAAGCCCCCGTGGCAGCCTTTCCAGGCCGGAGTCTTCTTGGCTTTGACGTGACGAGCTTTGCACACCCCTGGACTTGAGGATTTTCTGCCGTTCTCTATCCGTGTCAGGATGGATGGAGGCCATCAGTGGACGGCTATTTTCAGGTTCCTCTTGAGATGTTTGATTGGGTTCAAGTCCAGGCTCTGGCTCGGCAACTCAAGAACATTCCCAGAGCTGCCCCCAAATCCACTCCTGTGCTGTCTTTGCTTTGTGTCCTACTGGCAGGTGAACCTTCAGCTCAGGCCAGGGTCCCTCGCACTCCACAGCAGGTTTTCTTTAAGGCTCTTTCTCTCACTTTACTTTGCTTTCTTTCTCTCAGCTTTCCCTCAACCCCGACTAGTCTCTCGGTCCCCTGCCCCACAGCGTGAAGCCACCAGCGCCAGGCTTCACCGTTGGAATGGCATTGCACGGCAGTGCCTGGTTTCCTCCAGACGTGACACTAATCTTGGCTTCATCAGACCCGAGTTTCTCGTTTTCCCACAGACTTCGAGTCCTTCAGGTGCCTCCCAAGCAGGCGTCCAAATGTCTTTTCCTGAGGAAAGGCTTCTGTCTCCCCACTCTGCTATAAGGCCTTGACTGCTGGAGTGTTGCAGTCAGGGTTGTCCTTCTGGAAGTTTCTCCCATCTCTGCACGGGTTCTGTGGCACTCAGCCAGAGTGACCGTTGGGCTTTTGATCACCAGTCTTATCGAGGTCCTTCTCTCATGGTTGGACAGCTCTAAGAAGACTTGTCGTTCTTCCAAACATCTTCCATTTCAGTATTACGGAGTCTGCTGTGCTCTTGGGAACCTTCAGTGCTGAAGACATTTTTTGTCGATGCCTGACTCTAAGCTCTCTGTGGTGGGCTGGCGCCCTGCCCGGGGGTTTGTTCCTGCCTTGTGTTGGCTGGGATTGGCTCCAGCAGACCCCCGTGACCCTCTGTTAGGATGTAGCGGGTTGGAGACCGACTGACTGACTCTAAGCTCTGCAGACCATTCCTTCAACCTCATGCCGTGGCTTTTGGTCAGCTGTGGGACCCTCTATAGACCGGTCCAATCAACTGAATTAACCACAGGTGCAGGACTTTCAAAAAAAGGGGTAGAAACATCTCACTGACGATCAACAGAATGGGGTGCACCTGAGCTGAATGGCGAGTGTCCGAGCAAAGGGTCTGAAAATTTGTGTCAATGTCAGATTTGATTTATTTTTTTTTAATACATTCGCACAACTTCTTAAAATCCTGTTTGTGCTTTGGGAGGCATGGCGGTGCAGTGGGTAGCGCTGCTGCCTCGCAGTTAGGAGACCCGGGGTCCTTCCTGCGTGGAGTTTGCATGTTCTCCCCGTGTCTATCGCGTGGGTTTCCTCCCACAGTCCAAAGACATGCAGGTTAGCTTAGGTGCATTGGCAATACTAAATTGTGCTTGGTGTGTGTGTGCGCCTTACGGTGGGCTGGCGCCCTGCCCGGGGTTTGTTTCCTGCCTTGCGCCCTCTGTTGGCTGGGATTGGCTCCAGCAGACCCCCGTGACCCAGTAGTTAGGCTATAGTAGGCTGGATTACGGATGGATGGATGTGCTTTGTCTTCCTGGGGGATGATGAGGGGAACAAATTAATTTAAATGATTTTCAGCAGAAGGTTGCAACATAACAAAATGTGAAGAACGTGAAGGGGTCAGGATGGTCAGAACGGAGGCGGTGCGGTGCGGTGGGTGAGACTCTCGACTTTAAGCCCTGAGGCGGCGAGTTGAAATCGCACTGCTGGCACTAGGTGACCATAAGCAAGTCACTTGTCCTGCCTGTTCCACTGTTGGAAAAACAAAAAGAAATGTAACCAAAACGTTATAAGTCACCTTGGGTTCAGCTGTAGGCCAAATAAGTTCTAAATTCTTTCTGATCGCACTGTAGAAGACTCTGGCACTTGTTTTAATGAATTTCCTTTTATAGCCTGTCTTAGTGTAAACTGACACTTGTACTTGTTAAAATATGATCGTATTTAATATGATTTACTTTTATGATTGTTTTTAATGTTATACTCTGTCTTTGTGTATATCGACAGCACTATTGTGCTTCTTAAAATATGACTGCACAGAATTTCATTCGATTTTACAAACGGTGCACGGTTACGTGCGGAGACTCAAAAAACAAAGCAAAGGTTAGTAATTGAAATTATTATTATTAACAACAATAATAATAATAATAATAAAACAACTAAGTGAAAACTAAGCCAACACAAGTTTAACTGTAATTATCGAATTGAAAAGAAATCAAAACGGCAAACCAAAACAGTGATTAGCCAGTTAATGGAGCTCCGGGGACACGAACGGCGAGTCCAGCCGCCTCCCTTGTCCAAGTCTGGCCGGCTAGAGCCACGCGATTATCCGCCTTTGTTATTCCACACGCAGCCCCCCAGATCGTCTCCCTCTTCTTTTTAATTACAGGTACACGGCTTACATCCGATTTGCTGTGAGGGCTCTTTTAATAACCTGTAATGATTCACGAGTTCAATCGTATTCCTAGAGATTAAAAGAACTCTCCGTTTTAACAGCTAAACAGGAGATATAATTTAAGGGCTCTTAATCGTGTTTATACAGCACTTGTTACAAAAAGCCATCAAACTTAAGTGTGACTTAATTATCAGTCCTTGGCAAGCCAACAAAGATAGGAAAGTCGAATATCAAAAGAAGGCGAGGAGCGAGCGGGATGTGGTGGTAACGCTGAAACCCGAGGAGGATCCTTTGACAAGTCCGACTCGGAGCCCCCAAGTTCCGCGCCGCAGCCCGGCGCCTCGTTGCGCTTTTGTGCTGTCGGAGCAGGTCGGGGGTGGGGGAGAGTCGCGGAATCGTTAAGCATTGCCGAGTTGGCTCTACAGACTCGCCTCGGTCCCCGGGGAGATTTGTTTAGCAAACCTGCGCCGCGGAGAAACGGATCAATCAGAACACCGAGCCGGTTATACGCGTTGGCATCTGCAAACCGACCTGATGTGCCAGTCCAATTCCCTAATAAAGCTGCGCGGTCATAACCTTTGGCCTTTCGCACTATTACGAGGGACTAAACAATGCTATTTATGTACATTTCTGGAAAAAAAAAAGATCAAAAAGATTTGATGCCCCAGCAGCGGTTATACAAGGAGTCCGATTGTCTTCGGTCCTGACAGAGGACCCGTCCCTTGTTTTATAGTAGCACGCGTGGAGCCTGCACACGCAAAGCGCGGTGATCGGCGTCAGTAGTCTCCTAGTCAGTAAGTGACAGTGTGCGGTCAATGTCGCAAAGCTAATAATGTCACAGTTGAGGACATGAGACCCTGCTGATGGAAGAAGAGTTGTGCCTGCTATTTATGACTTCATGATGAAGAAAAATAGAAGGTGGAGTGTCTAACCCATTAGCCAGACGCGGTGAGGGAAGGATGATGTTAAGGGATGTTAACTAGCGGGCTGGCGCGGCTAATGATGATGTCATCAGGCTGGGTCAGCACGGGCTTGCTTCGGTGTATTTGTTGCAGCTGTTTATAACACGACCAGCTTTGAACTAATTGCCCGACTACTGTCGTTATTAACCTGTGAAACAGATGAGTGTAATATTCTCGTGAGTGGGGGGCCTACATGATGAGCAGATGCATTTCGATATTTTCCATGTCTTCCTTGAGCTTTGATGATAGGTTGCGTCAAATTCAGTCCTTCCGGCATCATTCTGGCACGTACTCGGCCTTCCCTCGAAATTCATCATTTTTGAATACACCGCCGCAGAGCCCCGCGTGAGGGCGTATCTACAAGTGTGACGTCATTTTCGCTGCGTGGACGCGTCAAGTATAAACCAGCAGAGAGCTGCTCTTCCTTTACTTAAACCTATGGCTTAAAAAATTATACCTCTTTGTCAGAAAGTTTATCACTTACTCGTTTTTCTGAAGTGTCCACCTTATTTGGATCCACCTGGCGCTTACACCATGGCCGGACTAGAAGTGCTGATTAGCTCTGCATATTGCATCGTTCTTTGTTAGCCATTTGTAGGAAAATATAAGCATTACAATATTTATAACCCGTTACTAACCCTCATCTGTTCTGGTATTCTGCAGAAGCGATTGGTTCCACTGCCAAGCTGTTCTGCTGTCCATGGAAATGACATCTGAGATACTGGAACCATTGGAATGAACGGATGGAACAATCCTGCTATCAAACTGGACAGCCCAGCACAGTCTACTGTAGAAAGCCCAGGAGTGGGTGGTCGACTAGTCGCCTGAGGTGTCCAGGACTGAGGCAGTGTCTGACTTTGTCTGTTATAATTGGCCGTGGATGCCCCAGAGTTTGATCTTCTCCAGAGAGGCTGCCGGTGAGTCTTAATTTTCCTGTCCTCCACTGTCAACTGGCCATACACTTTTAAAAATGAAGTTGCCAAAGCTGTTCTTCAGAGCGATGGTTTCCAGAAGAACCTTTTATTTACATTTGTAACGGCTTCCATAAATCACAATGAATAATAACAGGTTTTTAAAACATACCATAACAGGCACAGCTCAGGTTTTCCTGATCTGTTGTATCCTACTAGGTAGCCTGCTAGACATTAAACATTTCGGTTTTGTCCACATATCGGGGACCCTTTCCAAGCCCAAGGAGCCAATTTCATGTGCCGAGAACTGGTCCCAGAATGAAATGGTTCTTTGCCAGGCTGTGGCTCTTTGAAGAACTACACAACCCAGTAAAGTGCCATTAAAGAACCAGTATGATTAAGAGTGTAGTTCACTGGTTAGTTACCGGGCAGAAGTTGTTCAGCTCCAGCCATCCATATATTTTCCTAACCTGCTTATCCAGAGCAGGGCCACGGGGCAGCTGGAGCCTAACCCAGGAAGCGTCAGGCTCAAGGCAGGAACAATCCCTGGTTAGGATGCCAGCTCATCCCTGGGCAGACTCCGACACACACACACACACACACACACACAGCTCCATTGATGTTAATCAGTTTCAAACCACTTTGTTTCCTGTCTGTTTAAACAAATTGGTATCTTCATATGCACTCATTATGTAATTAGCCATTTGTAAAGTTTGCGTTTGTTTCTACCCATAAAACTTGTCACAGCACTTTGTGCCTGCGCTCAGTGAAGTGCGCTATACAAAACGAAACTTGTGTGTCATAAATGTATCGCTTTCTTTACCTTTCCACTATTGCGGTCCATATTTTTAATACTTCTTGCTGATTTAATTTGTTTGTGGTTTTATTCTGAACCTTCCTCATAAACCCTGCGTACTGCGTTGTTATTATCTTGGATATGTGTACCCACACGCTTGGCATGAAGGCATTTCACAAATGCATAAATGTTAAGTGCAGTGCCCTCCATTATAAGAACGTGTAACGCTAATATTTACAAAGTGATGAGCCTCAGCAAAACTCAATTCACGTGGCTTCCTTCTTTTCAGGACCCTTTCTTATTTCATCCTGACAACGTTCCCCATATCGGCATTATCATGATGTCTCAAAGTAAACACAAACTGCTTATAGATAACTAGGGAGAAGAACAACAAGCCTGTCCATCCCATTCAGCTAACTTCTCTAAATAACGCAGGTCACTGGTGGGATATCTTTGCGATGAAAATGGGTGGACCTGTCACTTTTTAAAACATCTTTTAATAGTGAAGACTATAGAACTTTTTGCTATTAAAAGATAGAAAAATGTGACTGATCATCTTGAAACTTAATGTGGCTCAGTCATCTGCTGCACATTAGTGGAACCCACATCTCCTAGAGGAGGACCTGAGCTGCTAAATTACTATAAAGACGAGCAGAGAACAGGAATTAAGAGAGCTGAAAAAATGGAGTCCCAAATTGTTAAACAAAACCTGCCCAATTTTCCTCACCTCCCACCTTCCTCTATGCTGGAAAAAATATCGATCAGTCTTGAGGACTCAGGCAGCATTTCTCTAATATATGAAAACATTTTACAGTCCCTCCCTTTCAAAGATCCAAGAGGACACTGGGAAAAGGATCTCTCACTCAACATCTCAGAAAAGGAGTGGAAGGTAGCAATGCAGAGAATTCACTCGAGCTCCATATGTGCAAATCATACAATTATTCAACTCCAAATTATATTTCGAGCACATCTGCCTCATTTAAAATTGTCCAAAATGTTTCCAGGGCGAGGTCCAACCTGCAAACATTGCAATCGAGTTCAAGCCTCGCTGGGCCACATGTTTTAGGCCTGTACCAAATTAACATCATTCTGGACCAAAATCTTTAAATGTCTCTCAGACAGCCTTGGGGTCACAATCCCTCCTAACCCAGTAACAGCTGTGTTTGGTGGGCTCACAGTGGGGCTTAAAGGACAAACAAACTGTAATGGCCAATACTTCACTACTATCACGTAGACTTATCTTACTCAACTGGAAGAATCCTAACTCACCTATTCAGAGTCAGTGGGTAACTGATGTTATATACCATTTGATACTGGAAAAAATCTAATTCACACTAAGAGGATCTGTGCAGAACTCTTTCAAAACCTGGCAGAATGTAATCAATAACATTTTAGAATAAGCATTTAAACTGAGGAAGTAGATTCTCGCCCCTCTTTTTTTTCCCTTTTTTTTCTTTTCTTATCTTTCTCTATTTATTTTTAATTATTTATTAACTAGGGTGGTTGTGGACAAAGACTTCAGACAAGACAGCAGGTGTGTTTATATGGCAGCTTTATTTTGCAGAGTCACAGTGAGAAGAGTTTCAGAAAAGCAAACAATATACATGACAGCGTCAGGGCTCTTCTGAACCCCGTCTGTTGGGTGGGGCAAAGTTTTTATACCCCTAGAATGCGTGATTTAATATCATTATGAAATGCAACAGTCAACACGTTTATTATACACAATCCTTGAGCCCCTTCAACGCCCCTTGTGCAACTTGATTTCTTGGCCCCCTTTGTTATGGCGTTCAGATGTAAACTAAGGGAAAACGTGATAAGGCAGACTCATGTGTGGAATGCTTACACCTTGAGTCCTTTGGACAAATATTTTTCTGTTTGCTCAGCAAAGCATGCTTTTACATAATGTATGGTTTCGTAAAGCTTACTTCTCAGACATGAATTAGTACAAGGGAACGAAGAGAACATTCATCTTCCACATGGTCCACCCCCTGCTCGCTTTACTAGCCCACCCCCAGGTTTGGTTTACTGGATATACAATTTAAAGAGATTGTTATTTTCATGGGAATTGTTACATATGCATTATTTTCTCTTTTACTTTAAAACTTTACTAAAACAATATTTGGAATTAACTTTTCTTCAAGATCGCATTGAATTTTGATTCCGTGTTTGGACTTACATCGTGAAAACGCAAAGTACAACTGCCTGTGAGTGAATATCATTTCTTTTTCTCTAATAAATAAAACGACTTTTTCAAATGTTTGTCCGTGCTCTTTCTTCTTCGCTTAGTCGTTGATGTGTCATCTAGAACGTATAAAATTATTGTCCTGATAAAATATAAGAGCTGAGAGCGCAGGAAGTGTGTCTGCCAAAAACATTCACACGACTGAGGTTAGATGACTGTGGTTGTGTTTGAATATAGTTGTAAGAAGGGCGTGACTTGAAAGAATCTCATGTTAAAAGTCTCCTTTTCACGGGACTTCATACCGTAACAACGTTTTCAGAATCTTTTAATTCTTGCTGGTAACACGAATTAGACGATCTACAAGTCTCTGACTTAAAGTTTAAATCCGATCAATATATTCGATCTTGTTCCGCTGTTCCGTTATTTCACCGAGTAATAATTTCCATTTGTTTGTGCTAATGTGATCTTTCCTATCATTTTCTGAGACTTTCGAATTTTCGTTCTTCCATTATCTCTAACCTGCGCTGCATGTGTACAGTGCCAACATTTTTGGAATCTTTTAATTGTCGTGGATACGCCTCTTCATTAGGAAGAAACACTACTTTTTTTTACCCTGATGGCAACACGATTTAGACGATCTACATGTCTCTGACTTAAAGTTTAAATCCGAACAATATATTCGATCTCTTTTCACTGTTCCGTTATTTCACAGAGTAATAATTTCATTTTGTTTGCGCTAATGTGATCTTTACTATCCATTTTTTTGAGACTTTCGATTTTTCGTACTTCCATTATCTCTAACCTGCTCTGTATGTGTACCTCGCCAACATTTTAAAATTCTTTACGACGTTCGACTTTGTCATCTACTCTTTGTCCTTTATTTCCAGCCCCGGGCGTGGACTCGTCTCGTGGAACATATAAGTGTCTCTCCAAGAAAATCACGTCTCGTCTCCTTCCAAGATTTTTTTTTATAATAGAGATATTTACCTATTTCCTTATTTTTACTAGCTTAAAGTTTTATTTTGCTAGCCTAGCTCTCTTTCTCACGGGTGGGGGTTGATTTGTTTTGAACCGAGTCTTGTAAAACTTGACTTATTTGTATGGAATGTTATTTGTTATTAAAATCAATAAAATCCAAAACAAAAAGAAGGAATGGAGTCTAAAAGAACAAAAGAAAGAGGTGACCACAGATGGGACGGACTGGGAGCAAATAAGAAGTTGGAGGGAATCGAATGTGTAAAAGTGAATACACGTTGTGTTTGTATACAAAATGGGAGGTCTGAAACCTGAAGAAGAACCTGGGAGTCATAGTGGACTCATCAGTGTCCACGTCCAGATAGTGGACAGAAGTGATCACGATGGCTAATAGAATGTTAGGTTTTCTACCACAATGTGTGGGGTGCAAGTCTAGGGGAGTTATGCTTAAGTTGTATAACACCGAAGTGAGGCCTCGTCTGGAGTAGTGTGTGCAGTTTTGGTCTCGATGTTACAACAAAGACATAACAGCACTAGAGAAAGACCAGAGAAGAGCGACTAGACTGATTCAGGACAGAGAGGTTTGAGCTGTGAGGAGAGACTGAAGGAGTTGAACTTTTTCAAGTTAAGCAAACGGAGATAAAGAGGTGACATGAATGAAATGTTGTTTAAAATTGTGAAGGGAATGAGTACAGTGGATCCCAGATGTTACTTTAAAATAAATTCTTCAACATGAAGATAAAGACATGGCTGGAAAGTTGTTCTGGTCAGATTTGCACAAATGTTAGACATTTTTTTCTTTATGCAGAGCACCACAGATGTGTGAAATAAGTGACCATGTAGTGCGGTGCAGAGTTGGACTTTAAGGACCTTCAAATCTCGACTTGATGTTATTTTGGACAGTCGCGGTGAATAGGATGGACAAGCTTGTTGGGCTGAATGGCCTGCTCTCGTCACAATTGTGAGAGTTGAAGAGTGAACAGTGGCGAGGCCCTGCTTGGTTTTTGTTTAATTCTAGTGGTGTGCACTACGACTGTTAACAACCGGAGAGGCTCATCGCTGTTTCGTCTTTCAGTGTTTAAATCAGCGGTTCTCAAACTTTCGGATTTCGTGCCCCCCCCCTTTCTACCTGTAATAATTCTGCGCCGCCTGAATAATATAAGATAGATGAGAATAACCCATGATACAACTAACAAAGGTATGACACTCGTGCGGTGTCGCAGTATCCTATCATTTTTACTTTCATAAGATTTGCATGTGTTCGGCTAACTTCGATGAAATATTTGCAATTTATTTTTTTTAAAGTGCTTTAATAACTGTTAAAATGCCTTGTGTGGTTTTTGGTAGTAATTCTAATCCCAAAAACAAAGAATACATTATTTATTCTTATTTTTTTTTTATATGTAAAGAAACAATTAAATATGTTTTAATTTTTAAAAATCTTGTAAACAAGGACACCGATGAAGTCAATCTGCAAGAAACAAACGTATTTTCGTCCGACAAATATTACACCACTGTTAGTTGTATCATGAAAATAACCCAAAACGCAGTAAATTATTTAACTCAATTTGGCAATATTGGTACGCTGCCAATGGGGTGTAGTCACCTGATCTACTGTTACCCGAATGTTCGCGACAGATACCGATACGTCTCGAACTTTCTGGATTGAAAATACGCGACTATAAAAGCAGCAGCAGAGGCGCCGCTCGCCATAGAAACAAACTTCAAATAGAAAAGGAGCTCAGAGTGTCTCAAATCTCGAATATCAAACCAAACCTGGACAGGCTGTGTACGTTAAAGCGGGCACATATTAGTAATTAGATCAATGCCTTAGAAATGTTTTATTTTAATTTTAGTTATAATGCATTCATTGTGATTATATGCTTGCAAATTTAAATTTGAAATAAAAATGTGAAAAATTAATTTTGATGTCTTGTTCATTTATTCGACGCCCCCCTTGTACAGCTTCAGCGCCCCCACAGTTTGAGAACCGCTGTTTTAAATAATAATGGCATCTCTTGGTCTCCACATTTCAGTTACACAGCTCTCTGCCTCATACTCATTAATCGCTAAGCCATCACTCGTGTTTTTTTTGATTTATTTAGTACTCTTGCATCCACCGTGACTTATAAACGAAAGGTGCCACGGGCGCTAGATGACATTGGGTTGACATTTTGAGTTTTGTTCCTGCAGAGCTGATGTTTCATCTGTTTTCTTTATCGATAATTTCAAAATTTGAAGTTGGCCCTTCATGAATGAATGGGGCAGGTCCATGAGCAGACAAAAAAGTGAAACTTTAGTAGGGTGGTGTGGTGTGGTGGGCTGCACTAATGCCTCACGGATTCAAATCCTATGTGGAGTCTGCACGGTCTCCCTGTGTTTGTGTGGCTTTTCCTGCCACATCTCCAAAGATGCCCTTGTTAGGTCAACTGGCTGAGTACTCAGGGAATGTCTTTGCGAAATAATGCAATGACTTTTTTTTTCTGAGGTGGGAATAATCTTCCATACTTTAGTGTATGTAAGGAAGAATTTCTGAAATCCAAAGGCAAACTTGCAGTTGTGCTCCATTTCTTAGCACTGGCAGCTTACAGATCAGCAATTCTGCGCTCCAAACTGCAGTTCCACCTGCACACACTGAGGTGTTCTTATTTTTTTGGTGATTCCAATCTGGTGCTTTGAGTGTGGAGGTACTTATTGTACCTGAGAGGGCCGTGGGGTGAACTTGTGCCCCATGCTGCCAGCGTATGTTGTGCCTACCCTGCGATTCTCTGCTGGATTATTGCTATTGTTATAATAGTCATCATCACCAAAATGAATATTTAAGGGGTAGTAATAGCTGATTATGTACAAAGAGCGTAGCTCAATGCTGACACTGCTACCTCACAGTAACGAGACTTGTAAATGCCTTGAGCATGGGAAAGGCGCTATATAAATAAAATGTATTATTATTATTATTGGGGTTCATGTCCTGAGTGCATCCCGTGTGGAGTTTGGAGCTTCTCCCCGTGTCCACTTGGTTTTCCTCCAGTTTCTGTTTATATGGATTGGTGAAGCTAAATTGGCCTATGATGTGTGTGTTCACACTGTGATGGCGTTGCACCTCGTGCCTTATTTTATTAAAATAATACATTTTATTTATATTGCAGCTCTCCAATGCTCAGGGTGTTTCACAGAGTCTTAGAAAGAGCAGCAGGGTATATAACGTTGGATATAAGTAATCTCCACATAGAACACTAAACAGTGTGGTAAGCAGCCCGGGCACAGATAGGCAGACACCGAAGGTTTCAACTCCACACACGGTTTATTAACCATTTCTCTAACAACAATGGTCAACAGCACACAACCCAGTGCCCCTGCACCAAGCACCAAGCACCCTTCAGTCCAGGCCTCTTCCTTCAATGCCTCCCTCTTCACCGCCTCCACTCCTCTCCTCCAGGCTTCATCCTCTTCCACCCGACTCCAGCTAACGAATGGAGGGAGGTGGCCCCTTTTATCTTCACCTGGGCGTGCTCCAGGTGCTTCACGATGAACTTCTGCCACACCAGGAAGTGTTCCTGGTTTTCCTTCCCCCAGCACCTCCGGGTGTGGAGGAAGTGCTGATGTCCAGGACTTCTCAGGCATCCGGGCGCCCCCTGGCGGTGACCACGGGCACCTATAGGGTTGAGCATCCATGCTCTGTTCCCATGGTCCCCATACCAACCAGGGCGGCTGCCCACTCATGGTCCGGAGGAGGCATAATCCCACTTCAGGTCCTTCCGGGCGTCCCGACTTGGTACCACCCCCAGCCGCTCGCCACAACAGATAAATGCAGGATATACAAAGCATTACGGGATAAAAGACAATAAACCCCAGTAAGATACTAAAGACAGTACTCTTGGGAACTGCAGGTCTGACATTGTGGTCAGCAACACAGGAGCGCCGCAGGGGGACTGTGCTTTCTCCGGTCCTGTTCAGCCAACATACATCAGACTTCCAATACGACTCGGAGTCCTGCCACGTGCAAAAGTTCGCTGACGACACTGCTATCGTGGGCTGCATCAGGAGTGGGCAGGAGGAGGAGTACAGGAAGCTAATCAAAGACTTTGTTAAATGGTGCGACTCAAACCACTTACACCTGAACACCAGCAAGACCAAGGAGCTGGTGGTGGATTTTAGGAGGCCCAGGCCCCTCATGGACCCTGTGATCATCATAGGTGACTGTGTGCAGAGGGTGCAGACATATAAATACCTGGGAGTGCAGCTGGATGACAAATTGGACTGGACTGCCAATACTGATGCTCTATGTAAGAAAGGTCAGAGCCCACTATACTTCCTTAGAAGACTGGCGTCCTTGAACATCTGCAATAAGATGCGGCAGATGTTCTATCAGACGGTTGTGGCGAGTGCCCTCTTCTACGCAGTGATGTGCTGGGGAGGCAGCATAAAGAAGAGGGACGCCTCACGCCTGGACAAACTGGTGAGGAAGGCCGGCTCTATTGTAGGCACGGAGCTGGACAGTTTGACATCCGTGGCAGAGCGACGGGTGCTGAGCAGGCTCCTCAAATCATGGAGAATCCACTGCATCCACTGAACAGGATCATCTCCAGACAGAGGAACAGCTTCAGCGACAGACTGCTGTCACCGTCCTGCTCCACTGACAGACTGAGGACATCGTTCCTCCCCCACACTATGCGACTCTTCAATTCCACCCGGAGGGGTAAACATTAACATTATACAAAGTTATTGTCTGTTATACCTTCATTGTTATCACTCTTTAATTAATATTGTTTTTTATCAGTATGCTAAATATAATAAAGTATCTATCTATCTATCTATCTATCTATCTATCTATCTATCTATCTATCTATCTATCTATCTATCTAGAAGAAAACCCTGAAGAAATAACCTCATTTGTGATACAAACACAAACCATCCTGAGCACTTGTTCAGAGAGGACGGGTCACAATGTCAGGGTCCGCTCAATGCCTTCCTGAACAAATGACTTTACGGTTGTTTTTTTTTTTTAAAGAATGAATTGAGTCGGCTGATCTCATTTTGTTAGGGAGTTCATTCCGGCTTCACTGCGACTCTTGTCTGGATGAGCGGGTTTAGGATTTGGATAAATGTTAACGGCAACTGATACAGTATTGTGTAAATCACATGCAGCTGCACGGAGGGTATGAAATATGCAAAATAAATAAAATAATTATTTATAATTGCAGGTTCAATCTAAAAAAGAGCAAGTGCAGATGATTATCATTTACATAATGCTTAAGCTGAACCCACAGACCAAATCGCATTCCCCTTTGTCTTTGTGAGGTTTTTTTTTTGGTTGCCCCCATTTACCAGCATTGTCAGGATGGGCGCCCGTTAGTTTAGCTGGTGGCCCAGATGGCATCTCGTCTGGCATTGGCTCCTCTTTGGCCCTCAGTGCACGGGCCGTCCCGATATAATGAACACAGTCTGCACTTATAAACCTAGCATCTTCAATATTAAACTGCACTGCTTCATTCTGTTTTTTAAGTTACATTTTACAGTTACCTCAAATCAAACCAACTCAAGCTAAACAATTCAGTGATGCCATTTTTGATTTCTAACTTTCACACAGTACCCAGTTCATTTACCGGAATAAGACTAACAATGCCAATCAGCTATACAAAATCTAACAAATGTCAACAAGCAGTCATTTTAGCCATTGGCTGTAATCCACTGTTTGCAGAATGCCCGATGCCTGATGGAGAAGAAAATTCGGCTTTTCTGATGATGTGCTACAGATTTGCCAGTTTATTAAAATTAACTCTGCATAAATCAGCTTTGACAACCACAAAAAAACATTCAGAACACACTGAAAAAGTATTTGGTTAACATTCATTACGTTTGTGTTTCTCACAGTGTAAAAATATGGGGCTTATAAAGAAGAATCCATCTCGCTGTTTTATGGGCTCCGATGTACCTGAGGTGTGCCTGCTCATTTTGTAGCAGGACAGCGGGCTTTAGCCTCGTGGCAGCCTGGTGTGATTACCCATTCAAATTGTGTAGTGTGAACGCCAGGGGTCGCTGTTGCCCCTTTAACCCCAACAGACAGACGCTCAGGACACAAGGTAAAAGGAACAAGAAGTATTTAGATAGACAGATAGATAGATAGATATAATTTATTAATCCCAAGGAGAAATTCACATAATCCAGCAGCAGCATACTGATACAAAAAAAATATTAAATTAAAGAGTAATATAAATGCATGTAAAAAACAGACAATAACTTTGAATAATGTTAGCATTTACTCCGCCGGGTGGAATTGAAGAGTCGCATAGTGTGGAGGAGGAACGATCTCCTCAGTCTGTCAGTGGAGCAGGACAGTGACAAAAGTCTGTCACTGAAGCTACTCCTCTGCCTGGAGATGACACTGTTCAGTGGATGCAGTGGATTCTCCATGACTGACAGGAGTTTGCTCAGCGCCCGTCGCTCGGCCACAAATGTTAAACTGTCCAGCTTCATGCCTACAATAAAGCCTGCCTTCTTAACAAGTTTGTCCAGGCGTGAGGCGTCTCTCTTCTTTATGCTGCCTCCACAGCACACCACCGCGTAGAAGAGGGCACTCACCACAACTGTCTGATAGAACATCTGCAGCATCTTATTGCAGATGTTGAAGGACGCCAGCCTTCTAAGGAAGTATAGTGGGCTCTGTCCTCTCTTACACAGAGCATTAGTATTGGCACTCCAGTCCAATTTATCATCCAGCTGCACTCCCAGATATTTATAGGTCACAGAGTCACCTCTGATGATCACGGGGTCCATGAGAAGAATTAAGAAGAATATTATTCTTCTTAATAATCATGCCCAAAGCACCTCCACCACTAATACACAATCAATAAACACAATAATACAATAATCTTCTCCTCCACAGCTCTGTCCCACTCCTCCCAACTCCGGCTCACTTGCTGGGTCTCCAGCAGTCCTTAATATAGTCCTTGACCTGGAAGTGCTTCCGTTCTTCCATCCCCGTGACTTGCCAGCACTTCTGGATCAGATGGAGGACTTGAGGTTTTTCTTCAGTCCGGAAGTACTTTGGGGCTTCTGACCCCGTGACTTGGGACTACTTCCAGGCTCTATGGGGAAATACAAATCCCCAGATCTTCCTGCAGCGTCTCCTGGTGGCACCCACGGTACCCAGCAGGGCTGCGATGCCGAACTACAAATTCCATGATGCCCTGTGGTAATCCGGAGCACCGCTATGCTGCAGGGAACTTGACATCTGGCATCTTTGGGGAGGCAGTGTCCCGGCCAGGTTGAGCAGCCGGCCGTCCGCCGCAGTAGTATTAGGTGAATTCACATGTAGTGACATGAGGATCCCCTGTCTGTCTGCCAGTCTGTCTGTCTGGGTGGCACCATCAGCTCCTTGTAAAGCTTTTTTTTTTAAATATGGCACACTTATTCTTGAAGGAAGGTCAGGAGTGTGCTGGGCATTGTTTTGCAGTGACAAAATCTCCCATTGAGAAGCATAGATACATTTCCGAAGTGCGTCAGCCTGGAAGAAAGACACATGCTCTGTGACTTTGATTACGGATTACTTTACTGTTTCAAGTTAACCTCACTTCAACTTGTACATTTTGTAGATTTTCCTCTTGTACTCCTCTGATAGCCGCTGCTGATGACAAAATGGCTCAACAATACAAATGAGCCAAACTCCTGGAGTGGTGCACATGCAGCTGTACTCCACCTGTTTGCTGCTCCTGCAGAGTTGCCAGGTCCTTAAAAAATGTACAAGACTACCCCAATACTGGCCTGATGTTGACAAAGTGGCATACAGTGGCAGCCAACAGCATGAAGAGCGGTGGACTAGGTAACTACCATCAAAGACCTGGGGGAGGAAGTCCCTCTCAGAGATTTTAGAGCAGTAAAATAAGTATATACTGTTGAGCAGCATTGGGGGTCCCCCTCCAGGGTTTGCCAGGCCCTGTAATTTAATTTCAGCCCAATGACAGCTAAAAACCCACATAATAGCACTGTGGACCCTTTTTAGGGCAGGGGTCGCCAACTCCGGTCCTGGCGGACCTCCATGGCTGCAGGTTTTCATTCTAACCCTTTTCTTAATGTGTCATCTGTTTTTGCTGCTAATTCACTTGTTTTATACTAATCTTAATTTACTTGTTCTTGAAGACTCAGGACCCTTAATTGTTACTTTGTCCTTGATTAGCAGCTAAACAATAATTAGATACAAAATGCACCAAAACAACTGGTGTCCATCATACAATATCTGAAAATAAAGAACGATGAAGGTCTCAGGAATGTCGATCTGCTCAGGTCCCCAAAACATTTTACCAGAGCACTTAGAAAAGTGGAAATCAACAGTTTCAGAAATGTCTGCTAATGCACCACGAGAGCAGCAACAAGCCATGGAATTAAAGAACGAGTTTAATTAACAACAAGAACTGGCTCCTAATGAAGCAACCAGTTGGAGTGAAATTGGTGTATGTATTATGAATTAGAATACATACATTAGAATTAGTATATACAGGGTGGTCCAGATCTAATTATGCAGATCCAGATCGTCTGGATGACTTTGATTTATGCAGGCATGATTCCAATTCGGCATGAAGACGATTCTTCATGTCGTCAGTTTGCATATTTCTCGATCATCTGGGATTTTTTGGGTGATTTTCTATGTAATAAACATAATAAGTTATAGCGTAATAAAAATTGCATAATTAGATCCGGACCACCCTGTATATAATATACTAGGGGCTCCGGCTCCTGCTCGCTTCACTTACCCACCCCTGGGTTTGGTTTGCCAGATATACAATTTAAACAGATTGTTATTTTCATGGGAATTGTTACATATGCATTATTTTCACTTTTACTTTAAAACTTTTGTAAAAACGATACTTGTCCTTTATTGTCGGCCCCGGGCGTCGTTAAATCTCTTTCTCGCAGGACGTATAACGATGCTCGCGTTGTGAAGGGGGTCGGCTGAACGGACACTAAGGAGATGCCGTCGGATCAGCTGCTGTCTTTCTGCTGCTGCCGAGGTGTGTGTTCTGCTTGTCGCGCTGGGCATCGATCATTTAAGCCTGTACAGCAGCTGTCCTTTTGCCACTTCGCATCTCTGCCACTCACATTGTGAAAGGGGGGGGGGCGAGGGGTTTGAATTGGGGCTGAACGCACACCAAGGAGAAGCGGCCGGATCATCTGCTGGCTTGCTGCTGCTGGCGAGCTGCGTGTTCTGCTTGTCATTGTTTTAAGAGCTGGGAGCACATGAAGTGTGTCTGCCAAAAACATTCCGCCGACTACTAGGTTAGATGTCCGTGAACTTGTTTTAAATGTTGTCTCACTGCCTTATCTCACGTGACGTTAAAGTGTCTCTCGCAGGACGTCAAGTTTTCTTCCGAGAAGATCATGTCTTGTCTCCCTAGTCTCTCTTCCAAGATTTTTTTTTATAATAGATATATATATATATTCTTTCATATATAGAGTACTAGGGGGCTTTGCTTCCTGCTTGCTTCGCTCGCCAACCCCGGGCCTGTGCGCTAGCCTCTTTGCGGTTCTGTCGCTCGCGTATGGGGATGGGGATGTACAATTTAAATAGATTGTTATTTTCATGGGAATTATTACATATGCATAATAGAACTAACTGTGTTACATTACAGCGAGTAATTAACCATAGTAAAAAAGAGTAAAACGTAATAATTTGAAAGTAAAGTATGTTTCATGTTGCGTTAGAGTTATTTGTTGCGTAATATGATTTTGTTCTGTTTAGCTTTGAAATTAACACACAAATACTTTTTAAACTTACACTTTTACTGTAAAACTTCAGTAAAAACATTTTATTGAATTAAATTTTCATCAATATAGCATTGAATTGTGAGTCTGTTTTTGGACTTTCATCATGACAACGCAACGTATAACTGCCTGCGATTGAATTTCATTTCTTTCTCTCTATTAAATAAAAAGATTTTTTCAAATGTTTGGCTCTGAGATATGTTAATTGTCTTTGCAAAATCTATTCTAACGGGGAAACTGTTAACGTTTTAATACGAATGGCATATCAAGATCTCCTTTATTTTTGTAATGTTATCCGCGGAAGATGTACTACATTACCTTTCTTGGATACATCCTTCTTTCCACAGTAATTCATGCGGAGGAAGCCTGGACGTTGTTAACAGTTGTAGATATTCTACAGGATGTTGTAAGTTGATGTTTTCATCATCCGTGTGAGCACCACCAACTGTTTCAGCATAGTCTATTGATACGCATTTAACTAATTTTCCGTGTAACCGATCGATAATTTTCACATTAATTCATTAGACTTCATCGTTTCTCGTTGCTAGGATTGCTCGTGTACTCATTCTTTCTGTTGATAACACTTTGTGATGAAATTCTTCAATAAGATTTGGACATAATACATCTTCTTTAATTGGAAACTTAGTGAGGAAAATGTTAAAATTTATAAGAGCTGAGAGAGCAGAAACTGTGTCTGTCAAAAGCATTTACACGAATGATAGGCGAGAGAGCCATGTGCGTAGTTGAATATGATTGACAGGAGGGCGGGACTTGAAACAATCTCATGGCCAAGGTCTCAACTCTTGCAAAAAGTCTTGTCTCATTGCAGGATTTTTTTTTATTATAATAGAGAGATATGCTTTGTCTGTAACCCATATTAAAAGTGTAGATTTTTTTAAAATTCTTTTTAAATGAAGCTACTTGTCTGTACTAACCTATAGTTCTGAAGAATGGAGCATCATGACTCCTGAAACACGTCGACTCATTGAGGCTCACAGAACTGGACTCCTAAACGGGTGGACTTGTATGGCTCATTGACGTTAACAGAATTGGACTCCTAAGCAAGCCATTGAGATTCAGTGGTTGATCATGTAACTGATAGTCTCTGTTAGTTATTTGGGGTTTATAAACCACATTTAGGGGCAAAATGGATCCATTTATGTGTGCAATTGAACTTTCACCATGTAATATTAATAGGTGCGAATTTGACGTAAGTTTTTCTTTCTAACACCCAGTGCATGTTATATGGAATATAAGTTTTTGTTTTGAAAATTTTCCAGTTTATTGTAGTAAAAGTTTTGGATTGTAATTTAAAAAAAAAAATCTTTATGAGCGAGTGGCACTGCAGTGCAGTGGTAGTAATGCTGCTTCACAGTATGGAGATTAAGGTTTGCGTCTCAGGTCCTCCCTGCGTGGAGTTTTCATGTTGCATGTTCTCCTTTTGGCTCTGTGGGTCTCATCAGGGTGCTCCGGTTTCCTCTCACAGTCCAAAGACATGCAGGTAAGGTGGAGTGGTGATATTAAATTGGCTCTAGTGTGTGTGTGTTCATTCTGTGATGGACTAGTGCCCTGTCCAGGCTCCGTTCCTGCCTTGTGTCCTATGTTGGCTCAGATAGGCTCAAGTATCACCTGTGACCATGTTCAGGACAAAGCAGGTTACAAAATGCCTGAATCTTTGTGAGAAAATCCTTTGTGCAACTTACAGTATTTGATGTGTTGAATCTGAACATGGTTTTAGAATTTTTCTACCAGGTAAGGTGTTTAAGTAACATGCAACTGAAATGTGAAAGTATTGTATATGGACATGTTTACTGAAATGACAAGCACATAATCTACAACTTAACTGGGTTTGGATTTTCTTCTGTACTTCACCTCAGGAAGTTCTCTCTTAGGAGTCCAGCAGTACTTGGCCAGCATACTTGTCTTGGTAATGTGTTTCCATGTTGGAAATGTCATGATGAAGCTGCTCGTCATGTTCATCACTGACCTCACCATTGTTTAGTGTGACTTGAGAAGGTCACTCACTAGTTCACAGCTTTACAAGTTCTCAGAAAGTCTGTCAGATACTTTTAAAGTCATGCCAAGCAGCTTCCTCAGCTTCATTCAACTCTTCTTCAAATCCCTCATCTTTTAACACTTCTGTGATCTTCAGTCCTACTTTCTTTATTCTACTTATTTCTCAAGTACACAAATCCCGTTTGTGTTTTATCCATCGCTTTTTCATAAGTCCACATTTGATAAGCAGAGGAGGAGGAAGGTAAACTTTCTGAGGCCCAACAGGTGGACTGTTTCTCATTCTTATTCACTTGTGATTCTGTAAGAAAATATCTTACTTTATTTATGCATCTTAAATGTATTATCATGCTTCGTATACATAAAGAAGACAATGGCACACGAACTGTCATGTTAAATATATAATAGATAGATATACTTTATTTGTCCACAAGGGAAAATTAGACCTTTGCAGAAACTTGAGAGAGAAATATATAAATAGTATAGAACTACTAAAACAAACCATAACCCCCTAAACACACATAAAAACAACTGGCTTGAATATTGGAGAACTGCTGCAATCAATAACAGGGCTATAGGTGGCAATAAGATGGTCAGACCTGTCCAGATGTTCATTTGAAGGAGTTAACATTAGAATAAAGACGGTTGTGTTCAAAAAAGGAATGTGCCATTAGACGTTGTAGATAATTAATTAAATATGAATTAACAAGCAATATATTAATTAAAATATATAATATATGAATGATGATATATTTAAATACACATGTACATATGTATATGACAATAATGTATGAATTATTAAATGATATACTTGTGATGCTGCGGTGGGCTGGCGCCCTGCCCGGGGTTTGTTTCCTGCCTTGCGCCCTGTGTTGGCTCCAGCAGACCCCCGTGACCCTGTAGTTCGGATATAGCGGGTTGGATAATGGATGGATGGATATACTTGTGATGTGATCAGAGGACCCCCAATGACTTCACACATAAACGCTAGATTCTAAACAAATTAATAAAAAGAACCAATTCACTTAAACAGGTAGTTTGAAAGACTCAAATCAGTTAAGTGAATCAGACTGCCCTGACTACTGTAAATTATTGACTCCTGTGAGGCTCAGTACTGTACAAATATGTAAAAGTTTTGCGCATGTGTGACACAAATCAGGCAAGTCATGCAGATTGGACATTGACATCCCCATCCAGCATTGGCCACTGCAGCTCTGTGATGTCGCACAGGCCTCGCAAAGCATTATGGGAAGGGGGGTTAGTTAAGCCAGCAGCATGGCAAATTATCAAAGAAATGTTAATCAAATAAGGTCACCAGCGAATTAGGCAAATTCCCTGTGAATAACACTTTGGTGAATTTTGCCAATCAACACTAACACTGAAAAGTCCAATACAATGAAACCCTCTCATGAATTGGATCGACCACTCTGTGCTCCGCATTTGCCAATCAATGAATCCATGTGGTACTTCAAGTTTAATGTTGTCTTACATATCCTCCATGGATCTGAGCTGCAAGATAAAGTCACTTAACCAATGGAAGTGGAATGGAGCACCGTGAGCCGTTATGCCCACAGGGACTGGACAGTCCTTGGTGTTTCTGTTAAACACGGCTCATGGCTGCATTATCTAAAGATTACAATAATTCCGCATTTCTCACCACAGTGACCTGCTATCTGTCATGGTTCACTGCAGCCACCATACATTTTATGTTGAGACTCAAACAGATTTGACCTCTCCATCAGGTACGTCTTTCAAAGATGTTACAAAGATGCTACAATCAGTCACCGAGCCTCTGCAGCCAACAGCTAACAACAGCACATCAGTGGGTGCCATGTTGACTTCACTTGAGTTGGACTCTGCTGTCTCTGAAAGCTGGTGAGCCACCTTTATATTTAACTATTTAGTAGTTCAAAGTACTATTAAAAAGTGTGTATTTAGTGCGGTGGGCTTACTAAGTGTATTCTAATATTGCTGCTCTTTTTGACTGATTCATTATTAGAGCAATATTTAATAAATAAAAATGTGATCACTGATTGTTTAATGAAACAACTAAGAACATTTTTTAAATCCAGCCTTCCAACGAGAATGTTACACGGCACTTGAATGATCTTACTTGTTTTTAAACATCAGGACTGCACGGTGTGTTAATTATACGAGGCGTTGTTAAATTGCTTTTATTTAATTTTGTTACGTTAACGCCCCCCTGCTGGCTCGGCCACCGCCACGCTGCTTTAATCACGGCAGGCCGTGTAAGGCGCTGTATTTAATTAAGTCGTCACGTAGGGGGCGGTGGAAGGTTTAAAGCGGGGCTTTTCGGAGCCTTTAAAGGACAGATGTTACATTTGAAGTCTGCGCACGACGGCTGTGCCCACCTTGTAATATTTTCACCTCAAATTTCCGTTAGCGCGATTACTGAAGCGCAGGGCTTTATATGTCGGAGTTTGCGGGGAAATCATTAATTTGGCAGCAGCTTTAACGTCTTGGCCTCGCGTCAATAGACTCACTTAAGTGTTTACCTAGATAAAAAGCGCCGAGGGGCGCGCCAACCGCAGCCCAACGCAGCAGCCCCAACCGCGAACCACAGCGCCGGGAGCGCGCAGCCCCGAGGGGCGGAAATCTGCCGACCCCCGTTTGATCGTTGCTGGTGCATCTGCTGCTGCTGTAGCTGAGCTTCGGAAACCAATTTTAAAAAACAATAATACATGAAACTCACTCTGTCCTGGGCGCAAATCGTCGGAAATGCAGCGGCGCCGGCCGCTGGCAAACTCCGATTCCCGGGTTTACAATTTAATTAAACTGACACCGCGTGAGCCAATCAGAGCGAGTAGTGCAGCCCGCCATCCGCTCCTTCGATAGTTGGTGAGGATTTTAATAACGCGAACATGGGGGTTCTGATTCCATTCGCAGGCTGCAGGCTCCAAGGTCAGATTAAGAACCCGCCCGGGGTGATTGATCTCCTTAACAGGGAACTGATCCCAATTTTATCAATAAAAGCGCGTGCAACGTGCCGTTTAAAGCACCGAGACATCGCTCACTCTTGACTTCGGCCCGATACTCGATTGATTCATCTCCCAGGGGTGGAGGCGAGAAGGGGGCTTCCCTCGTGGTCATTTCGACTCGCGGATACGCGATCGTTTCATCGGGCAAGGGAAGCTTATTGGTGAAAAGCCCCATACCGTCTCGGGCCACAGGGCGTCCATCCAGAAAGCCGTAACGGAAGACCCCCCAAACTGGCTACAATAACAATTTATTTGTTTTAGAGCCCACTATCACCCAAAGAATGCCTCAGTGGGCTTTAACAGGCCTTGATAGTCACCTCACATATCATCGACTCCCAAAGACGACAAGAAAAACTCCAAAAAACGCTCTAGGGAAGACTTTTGGGAAAGGCAATTGTAACATAATGTCACACATTATAAAGTGTGTTGGGTCAATATGCTCCTCTTTCCTTTCAGGATCGGGAAAACGGAAAAGAGAGAGTCGTGATGTACAGAGTCTGCTCTTGAAAAGGGCTGCACTGTTCACCTAATGGGCATGGCCGCATATTTGAACGTTCACGATGACCTCGAAATTAATCAAAATATATGGAAAACAATATGTCTTTTGGTTTTCAAAGAAGTACTCCTGCCGATCGAGTTCTCTTGTCCGTTATCTCTGAGATAACTCGTGAAAGCACTAGTCGCGCATGCGCTGTCTTCCCCAAGTGATCCAACGCTATACCTCGGCGGGCCGTGACGGAGGATGGTTATTAGAACCATAGATTTAAACAGCGTTTGCGACAGCAGGAGAGCGGAATACGGACGAGGAGAGCGTAATGCGCGGGAACGGGGAAGAAGTAATCGATACGTCGTTTAAAAACGGAGACCCAGCGAGGACGTGAGTAGAAAAAAATAATAATCTTGCGCACCCTATTTAGTTAATTCGTGCGCATATTTTAATTAAAGGGTTTCCAAGATTTAGTTAATGTTTACGCCTGCGCCCTGCATAGAGAGCCTAATCGACAGAGACATCGTGATAAGACTATTTTGATTTGAGATTGAGTTATGACCGCATTGCTGTTGCCTTTCAGGGCATCCGCATGAACAAGCAGCCGCTGTAAAGGATTCTCAGGGCTAATGGGGTCCACATCGAAGATGTTATTCACATTTTTGCTGGTCAGTTGCAACGTGCCAGAATTAAACATACAAATGAACTAAATCGAGGGAGAGTTCAAAAGAAAATGCACAAAAGTCAATGTAACATTTTAACGAAATACACAAATGAACAAAATAATGGTAAGTTTTAAATAAAAGCTGGGCACGAGTTAACTAAATCGTGGTAACGTTTTAATCAAAATGTGTACACAAATTACACAAATGAATGGAAAGTTTTAATTGATACATTCCCTTGTTAATTCGTGCATTTACTTAAAACTTTCCTTCAGTTTAGTTCTTTTGTGCATTTGAATAAAATTTTTCCTCGATTTAATAATTTGTGTGTCTATTTTAAGCTTTCCCTCGATTTACAGTGGGTACGGAAAGTATTCAGACCCCCTTCAATTTTTCACTCTTTGTTATATTGCAGCCATTTGCTAAAATCATTTAAATTAATTTTTTCCCTCATTAATGTACACACAGCACCCCATATTGACAGACAAAAAAAAGAATTTTTGAAATTGTTGCAGATTTATTCAAAAAGAAAAACTGAAATATCACATGGTCCTAAGTATTCAGACCCTTTGCTCAGTATTTAGTAGAAGCACCCTTTTGAGCTAATACAGCCATGAGTCTTCTTGGGAAAGATGCAACAAGTTTTTCACACCTGGATTTGGGGATCCTCTGCCATTCCCCCTTGCAGATCCTCTCCAGTTCTGTCAGGTTGGATGGTAAACGTTGGTGGACAGCCATTTTTAGGTCTCTCCAGAGATGCTCAATTGGGTTTAAGTCAGGGCTCTGGCTGGGCCATTCAAGAACAGTCACAGAGTCGTTGTGAAGCCACTCCTTCATTATTTTAGCTGTGTGCTTAGGGTCATTGTCTTGTTGGAAGGTAATCCTTCGGCCCAGTCTGAGGTCCTTAGCACTCTGGAGAAGGTTTTTGTCCAGGATATCCCTGTACTTGGCCGCATTCATCTTTCCCTCAATTGCAACCAGTCGTCCTGTCCCTGCAGCTGAAAAACACCCCCCACAGCATGATGCTGCCACCGCCATGCTTCACTGTGGGGACTGTATTGGACAAGTGATGAGCAGTGCCTGGTTGTCTCCACACATACCGCTTAGAATTAAGGCCAAAAAGTTCTATCTTGGTCTCATCAGACACCTGAAGGACTCTGAGATGATGAGAAATAAGATTCTCTGGTCTTGAAAATTGAAGGGGGTCTGAATACTTTCCGTACCCACTGTAGTTAATTTCATTAAAATGTCCCATTCATTGATGTGATTCGTGTGCACATGTTAAGTAAAACATTCCCACGATTTAGCTGGTTGATGCTCCCGCACTCTTGCAGAGCCCTGCTAAGCTTTTAGTTGTATACTAGAAAATGGCAACAGTAAAAGAGCTGTCAGTTGACCTGTGAGAAAAGTAATTTGACAGTGACTCATATGGACTAAAGAGGTGTCAAAAGCATCACAGTACAGTGGCATCGGACTGTCCAAGGGTGCAGGAATACTTGGAGAAGCTGGCTATCAAGCAGCCCCATAAACGGCACGTAGGCAGATTAGAGAGCATTTCGGATGTGTCTGCTCATGGAGCATGGGGATAGTGGGCAATATGGGTTGTCTGCCACCCCAAGTGAGGTGGAGTGGTGTGTGTGCGTATGTGAGCAGACAAAAGGAAGAAGGAGCTAAGTGTGCATGTGGCAGCTGAAGATCTGAGCGACGTGGTGGAAGCTGAGCTGAGGATGCCAATGGTACTTTTTAGGGTTACTCACCAGCAGTCAGTTTGAAGAAGCCGATTCCATTCCTACGTCTCTCTCACAACCCCAGGGGTGATACACTGGTTGCAGCGGTTGGGAGAAGAACAGACTAACGGCCTGATATAGGGGACTGGCTTAACACTAGCGCTGGTAGACCCCTCGATCATGCTCATGGTGGCTTAGTTTTGGTAGACCAGACAAGATTACTTTCCACCCCTCAAATGACCCAGTAGATGGAGATCTTCTTACTCTTGAGACAAGTGTTCTGAGAAGAGGGCAGTGCAGCACCCTCTAGGTCTGTACCCGAGTGCGGCACAATCCTCAGGTGGCCGAGACCTGTCCAAGGGGGCAGGAATACCTGGTGAATCTGCCACTAAAGCAGCACCATGAGGAGTGTCTGGAAGTGGTGCAGACCCAGCACTTAGAGAGCTCTTCCTATGCTTCTCCTGGCTGCTAGAGTCCATCTGTCCTGACGTCTGATGCTTGGCCACCAGCAAGCCTCAGATGTGGACCCTAGCCTTGGATTAGCTCATATGGGATGCCTCTGACCCCAGGTGAGTGAAGCAAGGTGGAGCTGGGCGGCATGGGCAAGTGGACAAAGCAGCTACGAGTGCATAGAGTTGCTGAACACCCAAGTGTAATGGCAGAAGTGGCACTGAAGAGGCCAAATAGTTCGTTTTAGGGCCACTTAGCAGCTGTCGACATAATTCCAGGTCTTTAGAATATTTTAGCATGCTTGCGTTTTGCACTTTTTTTAGCATACGGCTGGATAACTGACAAGTGGATTATACAACGTGAGTAATGTGAGAATTTCTTTTTGTTTTCCCAAAGACGTTTGTCACATCGTTTGTCGTTATGCAGCATCGGCTTCTAATATTACTTTTACAACAAACTAAATGGGGTAAGTAACATAAAAAATATAATTTTTGGGTGGAGTATTCATTTCAAGAATCAATTTGGTATTTCTCTCAATTGAGATGGTTCAGTATGCCATATTTGTACGCACAGTGCCCCCAAACACTTTCACCATGCTGGATGTTTATAGATTGAAATGTTCTGTTGAGTTTCTCCAATAACTGATAAAAAAAGAGGGTAAGAGAGAGAGAATGGCAAAAAAAAGAAATCTTCAACAAGGAGTATCCATGGCTGCATGCTCTTCCCCTCTCATTGGGATCTTTTATACGTTTTAAACTTACTCAGGCTGGTCACTCACACTGTGTCTTATTTTAGTCAGCAGACCCTGAAGCTTGCAGATGGATGTTTAACTCCTTAAGTTGACCAGTGGTTCAAAGGCCATTACATCATGGATGTTTCTTGGCCACTTCTTTAATTAAGGTGTTCTCCTAGGCCGCCAGCAGGGGGAGACAAACACACACTGCCTGCTCGGCTGCCAGGATGGTAAAGGAGGAGCTCAAAAAGGAAAGTTAAAGGCACTTGGCCAGTTTAGCTTAAGTGCAACGTGCTGCAATTCATTTACTAATGCTGGACTTTCACACACACGTGTATTTGATTCAGCTTACTAACAGAAATACATAGGAATAATGATGGGGTTGTTACATTTTACACATTTACATTGTTTTTGCTTAGCAGATGCTTTTATCCAAAGGTCTGAGGGGCTGTTCGAGAACAAGTGGTACAGGACAAGTGATAAGCTCAGAACAAAACACAAGCGAGTTACACTTTCTAGGTTACAAAAACCTAACCTGTAGCTGGGCAGAAATTCACAGAACAAGAGAGTCTTCAGATGCTTGTTAAACACATTGAGGGAGTCCGAATTTTAAATGGAGGTCGGCAGCTCGTTCCAGCATCCAAACACCACAACCGAAAACAGTCTGGACTAAGATTTGATACCACAGCGAGGTGGCATCATCAGACGCCATTCATCAACAGATCTGAGTTGTCAGGAAGAAGCAGAGGACCTCACGAGGGTCTCCATTTAAAGACATCCTGACCCATTGACTACTCAAGCATCTAGGATTTGAACTTAATGTATGACGCTACAGGGAGTGACATACGTCGAGCGTTAGTCGTCCCCTGCATTTTGAATCGTCTGCAGCAGGTTGGCGATACATGGAGAGCTGCATTAGTCCAGTGTTTCCCAACCTCGGTCCTGGGGACCCCCTGTGGCTGCAGGTTTTTGTTCTAACCACCTTCTGTTTTTAATTGGACTCCTGGGCTAATGAAGTGAACTGTTATTTTCCAAGTTATGTGTTTTGGGAACAATATAGAAATTAGAAAACTAAGTTTAGTAACAAAAAAAAAAAAAAAAAAAATTAATATATTAAAATGTACCAAGCAGTTATTTGGGAATAATGTATTTTTTTTATTTTTAACAATATTTTCATCTTGATTTTCATTCTACTTTTCTAGGTGTTCCAATTGTTTAATTAAACCATTATTTACTACACGGTGGCGCAGTGGGTAGCGCTGCTGCCTCACAGTATGTAGATCTGGGTTTGCTTTCCTGGTCCTCCCTGCGTGGAGTTTGCATGTTCTCACCGTGTCTGCGTAGGTTTCCACCCACAGTCCAAAGACATGCAGGTTAGGCGCATTGGTGATCCTAAATTGCCCCTAGTGTGTGTGTGTGTGTGTGTGCGTACCCTGTGGTGAGCTGGCACCCTGCCTGGGGTTTGTTTCCTGCCTTGCGCCCTTTGTAGACCGGGATTGGCTCCAGCAGACCCCCGTGACCCTGTGGTTAGGATATGGCAGGTTGGATACTGGATGGATGGATGGATGAATTATTTACTAATTAGTTAGTCTGATGCTAAAGTACTTGCAGCCTTTGACTATTCAGTGTGTTGTTTGCCAGCATGTCTGCTCTTTTCATTTTTAATTGTCATTACTAAGATACAATGAAGGGGAAAAACTGCACAGAGAAAGGGCAAAATATAATGAAATCAACAAAACAGACTTAAGCATTTAAATCTCTAGCAAGAGCAGAAATATTTCTAAATGTCTTATAAATGTAAAAATCATGCTGCTGTGCTTTTCTGAATGTAGAATAAAAGAAAAATAATATGAGCTAATTCAATGAGAGCAGTGCTATCAGGTGTTGTCACTGATTAGGAATCTGGTTGGAACAAAAACCTGCAGCCACTTGGGGATTTTGGGGCACAGGACCGAGGTTGGGAAACACTGCAGTAGTCCATGATAGGACCAAAGCCTGGACCAGCTCTCAGATACGGTCTGATCTTGCAGATGTCGTGTAGTGCGAATCTTCGTGACCGAGCGACTGTTGTGACATGGTCAGTGAAGGACATCTGGTCATCAATCAACCTGCCCAAGTGATCGATACCTCCACACATTACATAGCTGCCGTGTTATGTTTCAGCCACGTTTTTTTCTTTGGTTTGTATGAATTTGTTGTTTTATTGTTGGTTTGGTCATTTTTGAATGATTATCATTCATGTTTCGCTGTTATTTCTGTTACATTTGTTTATTATTTGTGTGCTGTCCCTATCAGTGTGTGTCCATTCCTTGTGCTCTGTGGGTGGTATCCCAAGAGGCAAGACCACTCAGACGTCACTTTCCTTAGACCTCCCTCTGGCTGTATATTGAGCCAGAGAAGATGATCACTGTAGTGACGTCTTTATGTGACGATTTGTTCATTTTTGATTTCTGGTTTATCGACTGTTTAGCTTGTGCTTTGGGATTTTGTTTATGGATTGTGTATTTGGACTTGTTTGCCTGGGATTGCATTTTGGACGGGTCCTTGTTGATTCTTTTTGATCTGCCTTATTTCCTTAATAAAGCTTCATTTGTAAAGATTTCTCTTTTTGACTTGTCACTACTAACCAGAGTTTTACAGTTCTCACTCCCTTTTAAAGCAGTTTTAGATCTTTTTGTGTTTTGAACTTTCAAACCGTCTCCTTATTTTCAGGGCCCGCTTAGGCCAAAGCCTACAGGTAGCAGTTAGGGGGACTACTAGATTGGGGTGAACCACTTCTGGGCTGGCCAGTGAAAGTCCTGGTCTGCTTTTGTGGCTTTTTTGGGCTCCTCACACCCCTTTCACCATATCAGTGACTCCTCATCACAACAGCCAGCTGTACAGACTATTTATATTCTTAACTCTTAAAGACACCCATGAAATTGATTCACCGGAATTCTTTCAGCTACACAGGGAATTGAGCATTCATGGACACCTAGTGGAGACTAAGGGGAAGTGCACTCATACCTGAATCCTGGAAACTTTTTTTTCCTACAAAGAGTTGTGAAAATCTGCAACAAACTACTGAATGATTTAACAGAAGCACAAACCCTGACAAATTTTAAAAAGAAAGTAGATGAGCTTGAGGCTGCTGCACTAACCAATGTGTCCCCATGATGCTCAGTTTTATAAAGAAAGTTTAAAGTCATTTTTTCTATGCAAAATAACATTTTGAGCCGTTTATATGTCTGTTCACCAAACTGATTTTCATGAAATTTTGCACGTGCCTTGCCATTGGTTCCATGTAAGCTACTGTATGTATGGAGTGTGCTGAGGCTGATGGGAGGTCACCATTTTGTAGACTTAAGATCTGTAGGTCCGGCCATTCTTTCCTAAATTACTGAAAGGCAATGCCTGTTCTAGCAGCCCCAGCAGAAGGTAGGAATCAACCCTGCTCATTTTGTATGCACCACGATAATCAGTCAAACCACACAGATGTAAGTTGTCAAATTATTCACACATGGATGTCCTTGGCACGTGAAAAGGAACCAGAGAGTCGAGAGGAAAAACCCATGAAAATTCCAAAGAGACAGATGAAGTCCATGTTGTTGTGAAGATAAAATACTTATCTCTGCGCCAACACAATGCTATGAACATAATATAGTGACTTGTGTAAGAGTGATTAAACATTTTTGTACAAATGAAATGCAATTATCGGAGTATGGCAAACAGCATTTTTATGACTTTTATGCAGTTACATGTAATGGCATTTTGACATGGCAGTTTTAATTTTACTCAATGAAGCTCATTATATAAAATTAAAAAAACTAAAACCATTGAATGTCACTATAGGTAAACCTGCTGGCCTAAGAAAAAGTGCATCGTGACTGACCCCTAGTGGCAAAGAGGCAATTTCTGCTCTGAAATAGCACTGGCAACCACAACGTGTATCAGGCGGGTAAGGTTATGGGCTGTGTTTTTGGCTGCTTTTGCTGGCTTTATTTGGAAGAGGCTTTTAGCGTTCATTCCTTTTGCGTTGGAAATGTTGTCCCTTTTTCTGTTTTAAAGGCAGAAAAAACAATTCAAGACTTGGACAAGCTACAAAACTGGGAGAACACTTGGAAAAGACTTTGAAAAGTGTAAAGTGCTACATGTAGGTGAAAGGAACATCAATTACAAATACAAGATGGGGGACACTCAGCTACTAGAAGCAGCCACTGAAAAGGATTTAAGGGTTTAGGTTGACATCATCTTCTAACTAATGTGCAGAAGCAATTAAAAAGTTGCATAAAATATTAGGTTATATCATAAAAACTGTTGGATTTAAATCAAGGAACATTATGCTTAGATTGGCGAGACCACATTGGGTATACTGTGTACACTTCTTGTCACCGTTCTTCAAGAAGGACATAGCAGCACATGCAGCTGTTCAGAGGAGAGCAACCAGGTACGTACATGCCAGTGCTTGAGGACATGTGCTACTCTGACAGACTCGGAGAATTAAACCTGGCTAATCTCAAGCAGAGGAGGCTGTGTGGGGACCTAATCATTATAATATAATATATGTGAATTTCCTCTTGAGATTAATAAAGTTTATCTAATCTAATCTAATTCAGGTATTAAAAATGCTCAAAGACATCACAGATCCAGTATAATTCTTTCAACTTAATGATGCACTCTCTTTTCATTTTTCCATTCTGTTGTTGTATGTAAAGCACAAGACCAACAAACTTCTTATAGCTGCATTATATGGACTGTACTAACACCCCAGGACTAAAGCCAGCCGTGGATTAGTTGGACCGAGTCGCCGAGTATGTCAGAATACATGTCTGAACTTCACCAAAGTGCAGCACCGACTGTGTCCAGCTTACTAAACTTATGTAAATGATGACTACAACTGAAAACCATGCAATGTGACATTAACTTTGGGATCCTTCTCATGCAAAGAATCCCAAAAGGATTTTCATTTTATGTTTGTAACTACAAACTGGACTCAAAGCACCAGTAAGCAGACAATGGATCCAATCACCAAAGGTTACACCATCCTTTAAAATAGCTGTATGAGGTGGGGTGTGAGGCTGACGTGCTCTCTTGGGAGAATGAAAGCACATACTTTGAGCCTGGAGACCTTGCTCCATACAGCCTTGAAGCTGGACACTCTGACCGAGTGTGAAGATCCACACCTCCAGTCTGCAAAATCCAAGGAGCGTTAAAGCTTCAGGAAGGGATCTCTAGGTTTGAACTCACCAAGGAGACAGACCACGCTGGTCCACTGGCGAAAGCTCAGTTTGAGAACCTGTTCAAGTCAGAAATGCACTGGAGGTACTCAGATATCAAGAAACTGAAAGTGACCTGTGACACCATCACTGTTAAGATGAATGATTTATAAATGAAGGAATGGGCTGTGGCTACTGGGATGAGAAGTCCAGTTAGGACCACAAGAACATGTCCTCACTGATGAGCCATGTTTAAAAATGAGCTTTTAGGAGCAAAGTATCTTACTCTGAAATAACTGATACAAAGAGACCTGCTGTTTAGTAAGCCTGGAACGTTTGATAAATGTGAAGTGAAAGCAAAAATTAGAAGTGAGGAAATATTAAAATGTACACCTCGATTATATACATTACGGGTTATTAAACTTAATCAAACCACCAGAATGGAGCAAGGAAGACAAATTGAACACCAGGACTCAAGCAGGACATCCACAAGAGTTTGGTCAGTACCTGCTCAATTTGAACTCATCCTGAAGAGGGGAAGGAAGGTCTGACTTTGTGTGCTTATGGAGACATCCTTTTAAGACTATTATTTTCTTCATTGCTTCTATGTTACCTGCATTCTAGAAACTGACAGTTGAAACGGGCAACAAGCCAAAGTATTATATGATGTATTTTTTTGCATTTAAAGAAAAACAACCTCAAAAATTAATATTTTTTATATGTTATTTAACACATGTGGTTTAAAGTAATGGCCAAGAGGAATTTTGTAATCTCATCTTTTAGTGGAGAACAGAGCTAGTAACATTTCCTTGTAGCATGGATGTGTAAGGAGACCAACACTGGATCACAGCAAACAATATCAAAAACATCCATGAAATCATTTCATATTACAGTACTCCTGTCTCATAATCCACACATCAAGCTGTCCAGTTGTATACTCTCACTGGGCAAAACATATCGATGTTTTTACATATAAACATCTACGTGTGGAAGTGTGTGTGTGTGGGTGTGTTTGCCCGGCCCGGAAGTGAGAGGTGGAGTCGGGGTAAGGGCTCCGCCTCCAAGGAAACAGAAAACTCGCTTAGCCGCTAATAACACAAGCGAGGCGAGCACATCAGCAAAATGAAAACTCAGAAGAAAGACAACGTCACTGAACCGCTAACATCGACAAAACGGTATCCCTTTTACTTTTCCTCCCGCCACTAATACACAAACGATGCGAGCGTTGGTGGTGGCTGATGTGGCTCCTTCCTTTCTATGAAAGCATTTTGAGTGTATTTAAAAGCATTAAATAAATTCAAGAAATCATTTTTTATTACTCAACCATCTAGTGCTATTTTTCCTCAAATACTAATAAAGAAATGTCTGTTCTCAGTTCCTGTTGTCACCTGGGTTATTTTTTAGTTGTCCAATTACACCTAGAATGGAAGTTAGGAGGACTTCTGAGCCATTTGAGGGTCTGTCTGCTCATACAGACCTTAACCGGGGCCACTAAGTGCTTGTATTTTCTTGTGTTTAAGTGTTTTTCATGGGGCTTAGTTATAGTCGGATCATAAGCTACATGTAGTAAAATGCAAAGCATGAGATGTGCAGTGACCAGAGCCTCAGAAACAGTAAACTAAACAGAAATGGGTCTCTGATGTCTTACTAATTGATAGAAGCCACTTGTAAACTCAAAGTAAACCAGATGATAACCTACCAAGTGACACATCCTGGGGTGGAATGGTGAATGGCACGGCTGCCACCCAACTCCAGAGACCTGCCTTCAAATCCTTGCCTGGCTGCAGTGTGTGGAGCTCACACATTCCACTTGTGTTTGGGTGGGCTTTCATCTAAAAGACATGCAGGTTAAGTGGCATCTCAGAACTCTAAACTGGCCTAGAATGAGTTTGTGTATGTCCAGTGATAGGTCACTGCCCAGGCCAGGATTAAACAATGACAACCTGGACCCTAAAATTAATAGTTGGATGAGAAAAATGGATGGATGTAGTGAAGTCTACTTTCTTTTAGTCTGCACTCCAACACAGTGTTTCCTACAGCCCCTTGTTACTGCTTGGACACCTTGGTATGTTTCCTCATATACACACACACACACACTTCAGATAGTATTCAGACCCATTCACTTTCTGCACACTTTATGTTGTAGATTTAAATTTAACAACTACATTTGCCAATTGACTCCATCAATTTACACTCAATAACCCAAAGTGATTAACATGTTTTCAGAAAGGTTTGCAAATTAGTTAAAAATCCAAAACTGAAATATCTCATTCCAGTAAGTACAGTGTTCAGATCCTTACTTCATTACTTTGTAGAAGCCCTTTTGGCAGCAATTGCAGTTTTGAATCTTCATGGGTGCGTCTCTACAAGTTTTCACAATTGCATTTGGGCAGTTTATCCCCTTCTTCCTTGTAGATCGTCTCAGGCTCCATTAGATTGGATAGGAAGAGTCCGTAAACTGCCATCTTTCAGTCTGTCCACACACACGATCCATGGAGTTCATGTCTGTGCCACTCAAGGATAGTCAGAGACTTGGCTCAGAGCCACTCCAGCGTTGTCTTAACTGTATGCTTCAGGTGATTGTCCTGCTAAAAGCTGAACCGTCGCCCCAGTCTGGTTGTGTGTACTCTGCAGCAGGTTTTGTATTTGGATGCATTCATCCTTCCCTCAACTCTGACTTGTCTTCCAGTCTCTGCTGCTGTGAACGTGATGCTGTCACTACCAGGCTTCATCCTAGGTTTGATATTGGACAGGTGATAAGCAGTGCCCGGTCTTCACTAGAAACAGAACTTGGAGTTCTGCCCATAGAGTTCAGTTTTATCTCATCAGGCCTGAGAACCTTTTATTTCATGTTCTCAGAATCCTTTAAGTGCAGTTTGGCAACTATTCTACCATAAAAACCTGATTGATGGAGTGCTGCTGAGATGGTCGCTCTTCCAACAGGTTCTGATATCTCAGCAGATGAATTCTGAAGCTCTGTTAGGCTGGGTTTCTACTTCACATGATGTGACACATGCTCCTGCAGATGCTACACAGACAGTTTATACTTGTGCACGTACTTTACATAAATCTGGAAGATTCCTCCAGGTGGCAGTGCGAGATATTATCACGGTGAGAAAATGTTTGACTTCGCTGTGCTGTGAATTGCCTGAAACATCCATTAAATTTCGAGGACACCTTGCCACAATATCTCTGAAAAGGATGGATGTTTAATGATTACATCCATCAAGCCAGGGATGCGCCTATTACAGCAAGCATTGGACTCGAGAAAGAAACAATCCCTGGACGGGGTATCAGCTCATCACAAGGTGTACACAAGAACACACGTACACTGGCATCATTTTAGCATCACCAAATCCCCGAACCTACATATCTTTGGAAGGAAACTGGAGCACAATGTGGAAACCCACCAGGAAATCACGCAAATTCCAGGCAGGGAACACTAGAGATGCAACTCTCTGCGAGGGAGCAGCAATACCCCTCCACCTCCGTGCCACCCTCATGTGTCATTTTTCTTGACTTCTCACTACATTCATAATGGCTAACACGGTACAACACCCTAGTACCACAATACTAATTATTTAAATGAAGTTAATTTATCTGTAAAATGAAATATACATACTTCAATGCATTTCATCATGAAAGTGATAAGTATAAATTGAACAATTGTAAACGTGCAGAGAGCTGGAATATCATACATTTAATGTGTTCTGTGTGGCGATTGTTGCTTGCCGCTGCTGTCAGTTTAGGAGGAAGCCCCAGAAGCAGGTAGTGATTAACAACTGGGTCGGTTTTAAGAGGATGTATACATTTAACTTTAATGACAAAATAAAACTATGAGATTAAAGTTAAAATTTCATGATTAAAGCCAAAATTTCCACTTTAATCACAAAATACACTTTTTCACTGTGTCCCTAATTTTTTTCTCTATGGGTCAAATACAATGTTGTACATTGTGATGATGTTGTGAAGGTGCTTTATGAAAACAAAACAAAAAAGATGCCACAGAAGATAGTATGTGAGACCTTCAAAATGTATCGTGTCATTATGATGGTGAATATGAGACGCTTGAATATAAAAGCACCACAAAGGCATTTGTATGTCGGCATTTTGCTTCACCACATCAAACCATTCATCAAACATCAAAGTGTGCACATCGATCCAGTAGGATCTGCAAAGCGGCTTTCTGTCACATGTTGATAGTAAACAGACTCTTATGTTCTGTTCTGACTTGATCACATTGAGCCTGTCCCCCCAACCCGATTTTCTGCTGGTACTGCAACTCGCGCACGCATTGTGTTCATTTCTGTGTGTTCAGATGAAGCATCAAATGAACACTGGGAATGCGTGGCAGCCATGATGAGTATGTGTACACATTCGGAGCGTGAAGTATAAACCAGCCACCTTAGAGTGACATTTGGGTTTTTGGTCTTCTCCATGGCCAAAGCCCTTCTTGCTTGGTTACTCAGTTTGACCAGACAGCCAACCCTAGGAAGAGTCCTGGTGGTTCCAGACTTCTTCCATTTCATACTGATTGAGGCCACTGTGCTACTGGGAACTCTCAAAGCTTTAGAGATGGTTTGGTTCACTTGATCAATGCCTCACCACAATTTGATTGCAGAGGTCTACACAGAGTTACTGGAATTCATGGCTTAGTTTTTGACTTTCTTAATGATGTTCATTCACATCAGTTTGCCACAGCTGGACTCCAGTCAAGTTCTAGAAACATCTCGAGGATAATTAAAGCAAACAGGATGCATCTGAGCACAATTTAGAGGGCCATAACAAAAGGTCTGAATACTTCTAGGAATGAGAGATTTCAGTTTTTGATTTTTAATAAAATTTGCAAACCTTTCTCTAAACATATTTTCATTTTGTCATTATAGGTTACTGGGTGTAGATTGATTAGCAAAAATGGCACACTTTCATTTAAAATCAAATTTATAACACAATAAAGTGTGCAGAAAGTGTAGGGGTCTGAATATGTTTTGAATCCACTGTATACATATACTGCATATGTGTGTGTGTGTGTGTGTGTTTGGGTGTGTGTGTGTGTGTGTGTATTGTCTGGTCTTCTGGTAATGTTTATTACAATATGCTTTTAATTAGCCCTAACAGAAAAAAGGATCCAGAAAACCAAAAGTGTACTGACGGAGTTAGTTACTTCTTCCCAGTATGTAATATGATCACTTCAGATGCCTAGTGGTCTGTGTAAAACGATACATAAACATAACATGCTTAGGATGATCAAGGATTTCTATAAATAAAACTAAATGGCTACTACATCATTTATAAGGTTATGGTCATGTGTATAAAAAAGAAGAAAATTCTTACTTGCATCTGCTAATGAACATGAAAAACGTCACCGCTCTCCAACAGCAGGATTAGTGAGTTTAATCACCTTACCTTCAAACTAGTGTTTAGTGGAAATTATAGAGAAAGTAAAAGTGTTGTATTAAACTGAATAGACAGACAAACAGAGACAGACAAATAGATAAGACATTATCAGAAAGACAGGCAGACAGACAGATAGTAGACACACAGACAGGCCATTATCAGACAGACAGATAGATAAGACATTGTCAAACAGACAGATAGTAACTATGAGAAATGCCCTTTTTGGTCTCAGCTTTCAAATCCCGGCTGAAGACTCACTACTTCAGTTTAGTATATCCTGACTAGAGCTGCTGATTAACTGTACAGACTACATCTCTGTTGTTAGTCATTAGTGCTAAAACACAAGTAATATTATAGTTCTAATTGTTACTAGCCCTCACCTATTCTGTTTCTATTCTTGGTACTCAAATGTGGCATTTGGTGCCACTGCCCACCTGCCAAGTTATTTTGCCTGCCTAAGGTAAGGTCATCTCTGATGGAGGATCGTAGGAATCAGCGGGTAGAGGGGTCCTTTCATCGGATTGACTGGCCCAGCGCTGTCGCAGCTATGGAATGGCCAGTAGGGGGAGGCAGCTTGATGGCTGAGGTCTCCAGGACTCTGAACAAATCCAAATCATATTATGGGATATCATCTATTGTTAAATTCTGTTCTGTACTTGTAATATTTTTATTGCACTAATCTATTGTGGATTACTTCTGTTCTGTGTATTGTATTGTATTGATCCCCTTCTTTTTGACACCCACTGCATGCCCAGCCTACCTGGAAAGAGGTCTCTCTTTGAACTGCCTTTCCTAAGGTTTCTTCCATTTTTTCCCCCCTACAAGAGTTTTTTTGGGGGAGTTTTTCCTTGTCTTCTTAGAGAGTCAATGCTGGGGGGGGGGGCTGTCAAAAGGCAGGGCCTGTTAATGCCCATTTGCTGCACTTCTTGTGTGATTTTGGGCTATACAAAAATAAATTGTATCCTATTTTATTTTATAGATAGTCACACAGACAGGCACACAGACAAACAGACAAGCCATTATCAGACAGAGAGACACACAGACAGACAGATAAGACATTAGACAGACACAACATTAGACAAATAGCTAGACAGACAGACAGACAGACATTATTGGCCAGTCAGACAGAGATAGACAGGTAACACATTATCAAACAGATAGATAGCTAGATAGACAGATAGATAGATAGATAGACAGGCACACAAAAAGACAAGACATTATCAGACAGACAGACAAAACATTATCAGCCAGGCAGACATTCCTAGAGCGATTAACCTGCTCTCTTTCACATTTCTCTATCAAAACACACTCACTGATATTTCATAAGTAAAACAGAAATGAAGCAAAACAGTAGTAAAAAATTTACTTAAAATAGAAAAAGAAGAAGAGAAACAAAAAATGTTTACATTCAGTCAGTCCTGACATGATAATAATCAATACTGACAACATACATATCTATATAAATGAAGTCGTAATGTTTGTCTGTTTGCCAATCACACCAAAATGGCTGAACAGCGTGTGTTGCCATTTGTCCCCCATAAGATATCACCAATACGGCACATCAGAAGTGGGCTTGTATTGGAAGGAGGCAACCCAAATCAGGCAGCTGGATGAAACAAGGGCTGATAGGAGGACACCATTACTGGTGTGCATAAAGTTTTCTACCAGTCAAGCGGGATCTCAACTAAGATTGCAGGTCCAGCATTTTCTTCTCAACATAATTTCAATAACAATTTCCTTGTGTAGCTGTTTGACATCTTTTGTCTAAAAGTATGTCATGTTGTCTCACTGTGGGTTCATTTAAGCCATGTGAAATTTCCAAAAGATAGTTTTTGCCCATTTACATTCTTCCAGACCTTTTTCTGAGGAACACACAGGTACGAAAAGGCTGTACACTGTTGCCAAAAACCCTTAAGGAGCAACGTTCTTTGTTTTCAACCCTCCCAAAAAAACTTTTAAAACTTCTGAATCATCATTTTCATGAAAGTGTATGCTAAAGGAAACATGGCTGTTTCGCTCACCACTGCTGTTATATTAAACATAACCAGCAGAGCGAGATCTGTGCCATCGGGCAAGGACAGTTGGTGGCCTGCTTTGTGCTGGTCAAATGTGCAGACTGGAATTTTATTGCACTTTGTACACGTGACAGTAACTCGGCAGTGAACTGATGACGCTCCTTTTTTATCTAAATCAAACCGCATAAAGCCTCACACTGACATACACCTGCATGTCATTACCAAGTGCCACAGCAATAAGCCACGATGAAACAGAATGAGATGAGATTGTTTTAGCACATGCCAAGTCCTTGTTTAGAATATGGTAGAAAGAGAGTGATGGAGGACAGCGTTAGTAACTTTGACTGTGTCTTGATGGTAGACACTTATAGTTTTAGGCTTTGATGCCAGTAAGGCGTTGTGATTTGTAGCAATCTTAGTCAACTCTGAATGAATCATCTTTATAACATTATCAAATCCCACAACTGATATTGTCTCCTGTAACAACAAGGAGACCTGCAGAGAGGTCTTTGAACCCCAAAGCCCCCTGGCTCCCTTACTGTAGATGTTTTCCATGGTCCATGGATTCAGCTGTTTAACAAGCCATTCAGTTTACTATTGATAGATAGATAGATACTTTATTAATCCCAAGGGGAAATTCACATAATCCAGCAGCAGTATACTGATACAAAAAAACAATATTAAATAGTAATAAAAATGCATGTAAAAACAGACAATAACTTTGAGTAATGTTAGCATTTACTCCCCCGGGTGGAATTGAAGAGTCGCATAGTGTGGGGGAGGAACGATCTCCTCAGTCTGTCAGTGGAGCAGGACAGTGACAAAAGTCTGTCACTGAAGCTGCTCCTCTGCCTGGAGATGATCCTGTTCAGTGGATGCAGTGGATTCTTCATGATTGACAGGAGTTTGCTTAGTGCCCGTCACTCTGCTACAGATGTTAAACTGTCCAACTTTACTCCTACCATAGAGCCTGCCTTCTTAACAAGTTTGTCCAGGCGTGAGACATCCTTCATCTTTATGCTGCCTCCCCAGCACACCACCGCGTAGAAAAGGGCACTCGCCACAACCGTCTGGTAGAACATCTGCAGCATCTTATTGCAGATGTTGAAGGACGCCAACCTTCTAAAGAAGTATAGTCGGCTCTGACCTTTCTTACACAGAGCATTAGTATTGGCAGTCCAGTCCAATTTGTCATCCAGCTGCACTCCCAGGTATGTTTAGGTCTACACCCTCTGCACACAGTCTCTTCTGATGATCACGGGGTCCATGAGGGGCCTGGGCCTCCTAAAATCTACCATCAGTTCCTTGGTTTTGCTGGTGTTCAGGTGTAAGTGGTTTGAGTCGCACCATTTAACAAAGTCTTTGATTAGCTTCCTGTACTCCTCCTCCTGCCCACTCCTGATGCAGCCCACGATAGTGGTGTCGTCGGCGAACTTTGACACGTGGCAGGACTCTGAGTCGTATTGGAAGTCTGATGTCTATAGGCTGAACAGGACTGGGGCGCTCCTGTGTTGCTGACCACAATGTCAGACCTGCAGTTCCCGAGACACACATACTGAGGTCTGTCTGTAAGGTAGTCCACGATCCATGCCACCAGCTGTGAGTCTACTCCCATCTCAGTCAGCTTGTCCCTAAGGATTAGAGGTTGGATGGTGTTGAAGGCGCTAGAGAAGTCCAAAAATGTAATTCTTACAGCACCACTGCCTCTGTCCAAGTGGGAGAGGGATCGGTGTATCATATAGATGATGGCATCCTCCGGACATTGGGACATAAAACATCTATTTGTAAAAACACAATAAACCAGGACATCCTGTATAAAGAAGATGTGTTGATGGTTCCAACCCAACAAGGAGTTGCTACAATTATGGAATTAAATCAGACTGAAAAACAACAAATTCCTGACTCACTAGAGCAGAGACATTGATGGAGACGTAGTGAAGATGATTGCTTATGGAGGCACTGAGTACTTCAACTGGTGTACACTCCATAAGACCAACTACATATAGGCATCCATTCCTCCTTGAGATATAAACAAAGCCTTCTCACACTTTCACTGCATCATTCTTTGTCTTTATACCTGTAGAATTGTGTTGTCACTGTACCTCTCCATTCAGGGCAGATGTCTTGTCACTTTGTCTCTTAAAGAGGAGGGTCCATCTTTAGGAAGATCTCACTGTTTCATATGTAGAGGACACATTGACGAGGGCTGCTCCATCTCATCTTCTTATCTCCTGTGGTTATTAGATGGCGGCTCACTTAAATTTGAAACTAAACAGCTTTAGTGCATAACAACAGTTAAGTTCTGGCTGAAAATTAAAAGTGTAATGGACCTCAAGTACAGTGGCTTCAGCAATTCCACCATTTTCCAACACCTTTAATGCAATATAAGGACCGAGGACTTCTCAAATGTCCTGAGGTCTGCAGTGCCACCTGTCACTCATACAAGCTCTAAATGGTTTTCTATTGAATGTCCCTTATTAGTGAATTGGTTAAAACAACCTTTGCTCCGGCTAGCTGATCTTCAAACCTCACAATTAGATATTTAGTGCCCTGGGCTCAAATCCTAAATGACTTCAGTTCTTGTTTAGAACTTGAATGCTCTCCCAGTCTCAGCATTTGTTTTCCTCCCACATTGTGTGTGTGCCTTGCAATGGCAATTCGAGACCCTGAATTGGACTAAGTAAGTTTAAGAACATTACGTCAAGTTACATGCCACACATGAAACCTTTGCAATTTGTGTCCAAATGTAGTGCAATCAAAGTATTCAAACCACTTCACTCTTTTGACATTTTGTTCTGTTGCAGACTTGTCCTTGGTGCCATCATTTAAATCCATTTTTTCCTCCCACGTCAAACAACATTACTACCTTAAAATGGCAAACTGAAATTTTTGCAAACATATTAAAATTAGAAGTCTGAGCTATCCCATTGTCCCAGCTATTCAGTCCCTTTGCTTTACCTCAGTTGCATCCCATTCTCTTGATCATCATTGTGAGGTTTCTGCACCTTGGTTGTAGTCCACCTCTGGTCAATTCAATTGACTGGACTGATTAGGAATGTCACACACAGGTCTATAGAAGCTCTGAAAGTTGAGCAAAACCCAAGCTATGAGGTCGAAGGAATGGCCACCTAAAGTTCTCTGGTCTGATGAAACCAAGACTGAACTGCTTGGCCTCAGCTCCAAGTGTCATGTTTGGAGGAAACCAGGCACCATTCATGAAATGTGCAATACCATCAGGGTCGGCTCTACGCTGGGGCAAGAGGGGGCCATGCCCCCTTAAACAAACGTCTTGCCCCCTTAAATCAAACTTTTAGAAGTTGAGAAAGAAAATAATAGATTACCCACAAACTGAATATGGACAAGATTTACTACAGTAGCTGAAAAATCCACTGGAAGAGGCACAAATGAGATGATAGGTTTCACCTCTTGTTCGCTCTTTCCCTTTGTGCTTTGTTTGTGCGCAACTCACACAATACTCCGTAGAGATCCCCCACTCACCCTCCCCCCAGATAAACATCCAATCACTGTTAGTATGCAAATGACCCGGTGTCAGGTTTCTCAGTAGGCAGGGCAGAGCAAAATGAGCTGCACCACAGCTTTGAGGAAGCAGCAAATCTCTGTTGTCAAAATCATAACGACTCGTGAGATAATTAACAACAACTAAAAAATACATCTATATTTGTACAGTCAATGGGGGACTAGTCCATTATTCGTCTCACAGTTTCAGTCTGGTAAAGAAGTGTTTCTTTCTCGATCCCACAAGCACCACTGTGAGCCTGTCTGCTGCATAGAGCCGGCTGGAGGACCTGTGTCTGTCTGTCAGACCCCGACACAAAGCCCCGCACCAGCTTTCAACTCTTCACTCAACAGTTTTCTCGTTTCATATACTGATGTAATCACAGCGATTTTAGTAAAGCTTATTCACTTTCCACCCCAGCTTCCAGCAGCTCACAAAGGAAAGGTAATGCTGTGAGATGCATCCTTTTTTCCAGGCTTTTAAAAAGTGTGTCACCGCTCCTGCCTGTACCAATAGCAGTAGCAATGCTGCTGCTGCTGGTACATCAGAGACAGCAGCTAGCATGTCTACTCCTGTGGCATCAACAGGCACTGCTTCTTCTGTACCTCTGCCAACCATTGCTGCCCCAAAGCAACCCGCTCTGCTACCCAGTGACTTAAATGGCAATACACCATCCCAGTCAATACTGGGTAGTTACCCCAAACGTGTATTTGGTGGTACAACATTAAAATCATTCAATCCTGCCTGGTACCACATCTGACCATGGCTGGAGTACTCTGTTGAGCGGGACGCATGCTTCCGTTTCCCCTGTCGGAAATGTGGCAGCGCTGTTAATGAGAGGGATGTAGTTTTTACCTTAACTGGTTTTAACAACTGGAAAGCAGCACTTGCATTGAGACAAGGGGCTACAGAGGCATGTGTCCAGCCACAACCATGTGCATGCTTCAACCATCTTGACTGAGCATAAATGCAGAGAGGCCACAGGGGGGACTGTGGATTCAATGTTGGTTGGTAAAACACAACTTGAAAAAAACCATTACTATGTCAAGAGTATTGGCAGTGCTATAAGGTTTCTCTGTGTAAATGAGTTGGGGGTCCGTGGGACTGCAGAAACCTTGAGACATGATGCAGTGGGTAATGATGATGACATTGCTTCAGGTATTTTTCTAAAACTGATGGAATATACCTTAGAGAAGGATGAGAAGCTAGCAAGCATTGCTAAGGGTATCCCAAAAAATGCAAAATACACATCTAAGGATATCCAAAATGAAATTATCCAAACACTGGCTGACATGGTGCTTGGAGAGGTCAGGAAAAAATATGAAAAAGTGCTGATTCTGCAGGGTTTTGCCTCAAAAGTGATGGGACCAGGGATAGGTGCAATGTGGAAAATTTGTCTGTGATAATATGGTGTGTTAGAAATTTCATGCCAGAGGAGCCTCTTATTGGGTTGCTTGACTTGCAACAACTTGATGCAGAGTACATCACCTCCGAGATACTGTTACACCTTTGTGATGCTGGCTACAGTGCTGACAGTATACTTAGCCAGTGTTATGATGGGGTTAGAGGTGGTGTACAAGCTCTGCTCCAAAAGAGGCTTGACAGATATGTCCCATGCATCCACTGCTACAACCACCATCTGCACTTAGTGGTTGTGCATGCCATGCAGAGTGAGCTGTGAAAGATTTTTTAGCCTATCTAGTTCACTCTACAATTTTTTTCACCACCACTATGTGCTCAATAAACATGATGCACCTTGTCTAAAAAGGCTGCTTGAGATCAGATGGACAAGCCACTATGAGGTGACAAGGTTTACTTTGGACAATCAAGAACAAATCCTTAGTATCCTATCTGAGATGACAGAGGATGATGATGCTGCAGTTGACCTGTGCACCGAAGCATCAGGCCTGCTATGCCAAATTAAGAGGGCTCAATTCTTTGAGATTGGAAAGTTCCCAGTGCGGGTGCTTGGTGTCTTGAAACCAGCAAATGCTATTCTACAGTCTCAGTCAGTTGATCTGTGCAGTGCTTCTGAGGTTGTTAGTGCAGCACTGGACTCCTTAAAAAACATCTGTGAGGATGACTGTTGGGGAGGGTCATCTCCTGCTCAGGATGAGTCACATCCAACAAAGAGAAGGAGAACAATGAGCAAACACCTGGGTCAAAGTGTTGTGCTCTCAACCTTGGGCCATACAGACTCTGGTGACCCTACCATTTCCAGCCATCAGTCTCTGAAAAGATCCCTGCTCAACATCCTTGACAGGGCCATTTCAGAAATGGAAACTAGATTTTCACATAAGAATACTGACCTGATGAGAGCCATATCTAGTCTTGCACCCATTTCTAGATCCCACCCTGTTGCACCCTCTGGCTGTGATGGCTGGCACTGTAGCAGATGTCCTAAGTCTGAAAAATGAAGTTCTTGTGGCAAAACAGATGCTGCTCAAAAAATGTTCAAAGGAAACAGACCTGTCCACTGTGTGTAAACTCCTGCAGGAGTACAAGGAAGCCTTTCCTGAGTTGCATAAATTGTACGTAACAGCCCTGGTAATTGGTGTGTCTTCAGCATCGTGTGAGAGTTCCTTCTCCACTTTGTCACGGGTCCTAACCCCATATCATCGCACCATGTTACATAAAAGAAAGAGGAATTTGGTGATCTTGGCCCATGAGAAGTCCATAACAAATAACTTGGATATGGATGAATTTGTAAGAGTTTTTGCAAAGGGAAACAGGAGACTGTTGTTGGAGAGTGGATTGAGGAGAAAGGAGAGTGGAGCTGTTCAGTTGCAAACAGAGAGTTCAGTTGCTTGCAGAACAAACAAGCTTATAACAAGACAAAAAAGAAGAAAAAAGTTCTATTCTAAATCTGTTGTGTTCTAAAAATTAGTTTGAGAATTGGAGGAAAAGACATGGTGAATTTTTTTTTTTTTTATGCCAACCCTTTTTAGTTTTGTAAATATTGGCTATATTGAGAGGTCTTATTTTATTCTTACTTTATTTTGCAAATTTATTTGAGAATTAGGCCATCCAATTAAGATACATTTTATGTTGTTGGCTATAAAGATCTGGATGGATATTCTATTTTATTCTTTATTTTATTTATTCTATTTTTCAGTTTTATTTTTCAAGACTTGGTGAATTGATTTTTTTTTTATAATTTGGCCTTCCTTTTTTTGTTTTGTTAATGTTGGCAATAGTGAAAAGTGTTATTATTGGGTTCGAATATATTTGATATAGGCCATCCCATTAAGGTAAATGTCATGTTTTTATCCATCCATCCATTATCCAACCCGCTGAATCCGAACACAGGGTCACGGGGGTCTGCTGGAGCCAATCCCAGCCAACACAGGGCACAAGGCAGGAACCAATCCCGGGCAGGGTGCCAACCCACCGCAGGACACACACAAACACACCCACACACCAAGCGCACACTAGGGGCCAATTTAGAATCGCCAATCCACCTAACCTGCATGTCTTTGGACTGTGGGAGGAAACCGGAGCTCCTGGAGAAAACCCACGCAGACATGGGGAGAACATGCAAACTCCACGCAGGGAGGACCCGGGTCTCCTAACTACGAGGCAGCAGCGCTACCACTGCGCCACCCGTCATGTTTTTAGTTGTTATAATCTGATGAGGAATATTTTATGTTGTTTTATTTTTCAGTTTTCCTCCTGAGGGATTGCCACCTTATTGTGATCAGGGGGTTTGCATGCCTCAGTGCCCCTAAGAGCTACACCAGCAGAAGCTTAGCCTTCAGGTGGGGCACTCAAGTTGGACAGGTCTTAGGGTAGAGGCCTGACAAAGTGCAATCCAATTACATGACAAAAACAGTTATCCAGAGCACCACCACCCCTTTCCCGCCTCCACCTTGTGCCCCCTTCACATTTCTGTCTGCCCCCTCATATATGCCTGTCTAGAACCGGCCCAGAATACCATTCCAATGCTGAAGCATGTTGGTAGCAGCATCAGGGACCACGAGACAGGTCAGGGTTGAGGGAAAACTAAACGAAGCAAAGGACAGAGATATCCTTAATGAGCACTCTGGGCATCTCCCTTGGCTAAAAGTTTTCCTTTCAACAGGACAATGACTCCAAGCACAAAGCAAATACAGCACAGGAGTGGTTTGGGAACAACTCTGTGAATATCCACGAGTGGCCCAGCCAGATCCCGGACTTGAAACCAAACTAACATCTCTGGAGTGATCTGAACATAGCTGTCTACCCATGGTCTCCATACAACCTGATACAGCTTAAGATCTGCAGAGGAAAATGGCAGAAATTCCCCAAATGCAGATAAGTGAAGCTTGTTGCATCAAACCCAAGACGACTCCAGGCTGTAATCTCTACTTAAAGGGACTTCAAGAAGAAGAAGAAAAAGAAGACATTGCATTTATAGAGTGCTTTTTCAAGACACACAAAGAGCTTTCATATGGGGTGGGGACCCTTCAACCACCACCAATGTGCAGCATCCACCTTCAGCTAAGTTCTGGAATATTTCAGTTTTTTATTTGTAATAAATCTTTTTAGTTTATCATCCTGAGATATTGAGTGTTGCTTGATGAGGAGAAAAATGAATTTAAATGATTTTAGCACAAGGCCGCAACATGAAGCGCTTTCCCACCCCAGGAACATTTTTTTCAGGAACTGGTGATTTTTTTATAAATTTGTGAACTTTTGTTTCATTCCCGCCATAGGAATTTGGGCCATTTGAAGTTTCTGGTAGCTTTTATTTTTTTAACCTCCTACACCAGGGTACATACTTTTCATTCAACCAGAAACATTCATGGATGGGGCCTGGGCCATGAATTGTGCAGATTGGTTGACCGCAAATACTGGCGTCATCTTACCGATCTGTGAGCGTTTTAACTTTGGAGAGGTAATAGGTGAAGATGGAGCACCACACTTCAGTTCTGCAACTGCCTTGCTGGTGCATCCAACAGTGCACTGAGATAATCTCCCAATGAAGTCACGATCACCTCGAAGCAATTAGGTGGAGGGTCTTCTATGAACTCCCCCATTGTGTAGCACTTTGCACTGCATCACTTTTCTTAGCATATCACATACTAGTCTTCCCCCACGTATTAGTGAAACAGGACAGTGAGGAGGCCCTGCCCTGCTCCCTACTCCTGACGTCACGCTCCCCTCTGCCCTCAGCCCGCAGACTCTGTCTTGGATTATCGCAAATATATCGCTCCTGCAAGCGAACTGTAATTCTTAGTGAGATGAGACAAGTCGCAAAATCAACCGGAATGTTCAAACAAATTATAGAAAAAAAATCTAAATCCGTTAAGCAGTTCACGCGTGAAAAGCAGACAGACAGATGGATTTTACATATTGGCGCCACCCAATTTGCGTCTCTTCCGCTCGCGTTGTGAAGAGGGTGGATGAACGCATGCTAAGCAGATGCGGTCGCTCCTTCGTAACCCTCTCTTAAACGGTGATACAATGGGAAACCAATACATTTTTTTTTACCTTTTCTATGCACGATCAGCTGGCTTGCTGCTGCTGCGTGATCTGCATAACACGCTGCAAACATTTAAAAGCCTGTACAGAAGCTGTCCTTTTGTCTCACTGCCTCATCTCGCAGGATGGTAAAAGTGTCTCTGAGAAAATCACGTTTCAACCCAAGATTTTTTTATTATAATATATATATATTTTGCATAAAGGTTACTGTTCTTGTTGTGGGGTGGGAATGCAACACTTGAAAATAGCCAGGGACCACAAATAGCTAAGATGCCTACATTATACAGAAACACATTGGTTACTGAAAACAAAGTTCCTGCGGTGGGAAAACACTTATAGTTAAAGTGAACAAAGTGAAGGGGTCTGAGTGCCTTCTGAATGAATGGTACTGGAAATCAAAGGCATTTGATACAATCCATTTGCTAAACTGTCTTCTTCCGGGTACACAGTCAGTAGCCTCTGTACAAGGAAGGAATCGTCCCCCACGTGATGGCACGCATATTCGAATACCTGTATGCACATATGGGGACACTTTAGGGTCGTCAATCAACTTTCTCATCATTTACACCTTTGGGGTATGGGGGACACTTGAAGAACTTGGGAGTAAACCCACATGAACATGCAAACTCCTCACAGGCCACAGCTATTTGCACCCAGGACTGTATCTTAAATATACAAGTCAAACAATTCTAAAATTGATTCTAATCAGGAAATCCATTGGACCACAAAATCAGGTTCTATCTCTCTGAAAACAATGGCTTCATCACCTAGTGTGGGTGGCAAATCAAGAAGATGAGAAATTGCATTGGAGCAAATCATTCATTTGGCGCCCTGTAAACACAAATGTAAAGGATACATCACAGACACAAGGAAATTAGTCATTTACTCGCTTATTGGAGCCACAGCTACTTACTGTATTAAAAATAGAAGGTCAAACTTCCCAGATATACAAATGTTATTAAGTAGCTTTTAGGTACAAATTGACAACAGAAGAGAATTCCAGTTCTGCACCTCTTTTGTGCTCTCCTTTTTGATTACAGATTGTGATAGTTTTGTATATTACCCTGCAAAGGATTCCCAAAAACTCAATCCCTGGTAAACCGACTCCTCTCTTCATGGCTACACCACCTGTAGTTTCATATGCTGCATTTCACTGACAACTCAGAGCGTAACGCTAATTGTAAATGACCTACAACCAACATGACAGTAGGGGAAGCTCCCAGATGCACCCTAGTTAAGGCAGCTGATTCTATGGAAATTCAGCCCTGTCCGAGTAATGCCCTGATTATTAACCTACAAATCCTACCCAACCATCATAAACAGTCAGATGAATGGTTAGAAGGGTATCTAACATGCTCCTTTATGGAGTAAAGCCACTACAATTCTTCCATCCCTTCTTCCGACACAAGAACACACACTAAGATCTCCGGCTGAAGATGACACTAAACATCTCAAAGTCACAAACATATCATCTGTCATCTTCCCTTGATGATCAAATCAAGCTCCTATGAATTATTAGTGCAATGTCTGCATATGAAGGTAGAGGTTAACTTTCAAAAGTTATCGTATCGAATTTTAACTTTTGTCTTATAAAATAATGGCATAATCCACACACAATAACAAAGCTAGAGAAAGGCACCAAAAACATCCTGACAACAACAGGGTTATTTTATGAAGTGACATTTGACAATTGTCCCCTAGTATATTAAGGTTGTCTGAAACTCATCTTCTCACTGTGCGTCGCTCATTACATTTGGGTGTTGGCCTTCTAACGGGTCAGCATCAGAACGACCTTAGAAACCCATTCCTGGACTGTAGACTATATTTTTGATGAGCTGGTTATCATATTGGGACCACTTACTTGTTAGACCCTAAACACATCACATTTTTATGATCGACAGGCCTAGACTGATGAATGAATGACATTACTATGGATTTAGAGATGGACAGATGTCCACATAGAAGGCCGTAATCTAGCATACAAGTGGTTTACAACTGAATGTGTCATTAAACTTAACTGCACTGTCATTAAATCAATAGGACCACCCGACTACTTAATTAAAGATAGCTCTAACAAATACAAAAAAGCTAACCTGATTGTACAGACCAGCTAATGTTCTTCTGCCCACTTCTTGAGATACCCATCACCACACTGACGAAGTTAATAATATACACAAGCGCAAAAGTTTTTGGTCCGGGAAGACTCTGCTTCGTTTTAGACCCACATCTAGATGCTGGGCCTTCTTATGCAAATTATGTTAATTTGTTAAAAAGAGAGTCTCTGTGCAGATATGCCTCATGCTGCTCCAGTCACAAATCCTGTGAAATCAGTTTGTCACTCATGCACAGCAGCAGACAGACGCATGCAGTCCTAAAGTTCCACTTGTTTTAGTCATTTTAAAATTTTCTAGGTGTTTATCATACCAGGTGCACACATCCTTGATAAGGTCCATGTCAGTCTACAAGTACAGCAGCATATTACTAGTGGTCAAGAAGCAGGCCACGACTATGACCTGTCAATTTTCATCCTGAGTCTTCCTATCATTCCTCCATGAAAGTCGGTTTTCTTTAGACAGTGGCCAAGGCTTGAGATTCAAAGCTGCTATGAGGATGAGACTATTAAATGGAAAATGAGGAGTTGTTGCCATGGGAGAACCTAAAATTAGGGAGCGATATGGAACAATTATGAACCATTCTTCTCGTAGAGCTGTGAGATTTTCTCCTGAAACTTTTTCCTGATATCCACCCGTCTTGCCTTCATGGTAGGGGTCAGTAGTCCATTGGAGACAGTGAATGCTTCTGGATGGAGGTATATATCTTTGACCTATTGAAAAGTGTTAAAGTTAGAGATCCAACTGCAAGATCAACGAACAAAGTAATATAAATACAAGAGTAACTTAAGTGTCCACTTCATGTGTATCATGTGACAGTAACTTTTAAACATATTGCCTTACCTGCTCAAATGACTTCAGGCCTCCTTCCTTCCCTAGCTTGGTCATGTCATCTAGAATGGCCTTCTTCACTTCCTGTGAAACACGTTTGATAAGTACATCATCTACACCATAATTTGCTTCAATAGTATGAAGAGAAGAAAAAGCTTCCTACCGGATTCTTGCAGAGGTCTTCATATGATCCCACGATTCCTCTTTCACTGGCCCAAACAGCAAGGACTTCAGGATCAGGAACAACTATTCCAATTAGATGAGACTGGAAAACAGAACAAGAAGAACTGGACTGAAAAAAAATTTACCAGTGCAGATGACTACCTGGCTGGATGGATTTGTCTGTTTTCTAGGGATGGGACATTTGACACCATGGCTTTAAAGCTTGTATTGGTTTAATGAAGCACATTGCTTTGAAGCAGTGTATCCAAACTTTACAACCACCTGACTGCTTCAAAGCCTTGCACTGTCCGACATGCTATGAAAGGGGAAGTGAAACTACTGCTTACATCTTATACACAGAAGATACTGAATTAAATTTGGAGTCCAGAAGTGTGGAATCTGTTATCCAAGAATAAAGTACATCCCATGATATACTATTCTTCTGTACTGGAACTTCTAACGTGTCCTTAATATTCTAATACTCTCATATTCTCTAAACTTTCTTATGTGTGCCCAGTGCCACAAGCACATTCCCTAAACCCTGTTATGATAATTATTCCCCAAATACTAATTGAAAAATATTAATCTTTCACAATTTCTCACAGCAAAAACAAAAACTAAAAAAACAAAAAAAACAAAAAAAAAACCACAACTTAATAAAGTTGTGACATAATTATGAATCAGTAGTGGCTTATAATGTATGGTAGCCTCTTTTTGGCTGTAAGCACTGATGCATTTTTGTAGTTTACATTATTATAGTATTAGTGCTGCCAAGCTGCATCAGCCTGGGCAGGAGTCATCAGCAGTATTAGCTGGCATTCCATCCTACAAAAGAGACGTTTAGTGCCAGCTGCAGGGGAGCAAGCTTGCCAACATCTCCAAATAATTTCAACTCTTGTGGCAGTAGCAAGTGGACCTTCTAATGATAGTGAGGTACCTAAAAGTGCGATGTAAAGAGCTACTGGGACTTGGCGCAGGTTAGCAGTGGTGCGGTGCCACAAGTACAATATTCATAATGGCAAAAATGACATGTTTAGGCATAACGATAACATGATCATCATAAAATCAAAATGGACATACGAGAGAGTTCTTAGGCTTTTGTTGTTTTAGTGCACCTGTCCAATAGTAACTATGGTTAGCAAGAGCGAGAATACTTGGGTTGTGTCAAGCTTATGGCTGCTATGATTTCTATTCCAGATGTCATTTTCAGAGCTTCCAAGCTTTTTCTGCCACAATCACAAAGAAGCTTCAAAACCTTCACGGGGCCGCATTCACCCATCACTATGATTTTCTATGACTTTGCATAAATGTGTGGCTACTTTCATTCTGGCTTGGTGGAAGCAAGAAACTTTCTTGGCAGATGTTAATGGGAGTTTTAGTTTAATCTGGGGCTATATGGGCACACAATTAGTGGTGGCCTGCATGTGTAAGAGTTTGAAAGCTTTCTGACTATTACAGTTTTTCTCAATCGCTTTGGTGCATTTCTCAGATCAGAATTGAAATTCTCAGAACTACTTGTTCAAACTCCATATCTGCTTATTAGTTATGTACATCATAACAGCAAATTCCCACTGTTCTGAACAAATAGAAAATGCTTTGTACATTCATGCAACTGACTGTGTACAATTGTCTGCTGTTTTTTACATTCTCATTTGCTTTTGTCATCTCAGTCAAAATGCGTTATGCTCGTTCTCTGTTAATTAGTCCTTCCACTCAAAACATCTACTCATTATTTCATTGCTTTAGTCATTCTGTGTAAAAATGATGAATTATTTGTCATAATCGGTCTAGCATATTTATTTACGTATTTGGTAAATCTGAAATTTATAACAGTATTGAGTAATTGGTCTCAGGTGACTCCCTAACTTATAGTTTGGGAACCCCTCTCAGCCTGCATAATTTACTCTGCTTTCAACAAAAAAGATAACAGTGGTATGTCTTTCATTTCCTATGAACATCTGAGTATTGGGGTGTTTTCCGAACAAAGATTTTTAGTGAAGCAGTATTTAGTTGTATTAAATTAAATCAAATGTGAAAAACTGGCTGTGCAAAAATTTGGGTACCCTTGCAATTTTGCTGATTTGAATGCATGAAACTGCTAATTACTGATTACTTGCAACACCAAATTGGTTGGATTAGCTTGTTAAGCCTTGAACTTCATAGACAGGCGTGTCCAATCATGAGAAAAGGTATTTAAGGTGGTCAATTGCAAGTTGTGCTTTTGACTCTCCTCTGAAGAGTGACAGCATGGAATCCTCAAAGAAACTCTCAAAATATCTGAAAACAAAGATTGTTCAGTATCATGGTTTAGGGGAAGGCTACAAAAAGCTGTCTCAGTGGTTTAAACTCTCAGTTTCAACTGTAAGGAATGTAGAGAAAAGCCAAGCAAAATGAAGAAGGGGCCCGAGTTGCCTCGAAAGCTTGCATATTGTAATCTTTTTAGTTAGCCAATAAAAGGTGTCATTTTGCTTGGCTTTTCTCTACATTCATAATAGCTAACATGGTACAACACCCTAGTACAACTGTAAGGAATGTAATCAGGAAATGGAAGGCCACAGGCACAGTTGCTGTTAAACCATTTCTGGCAGACCAAGAAAAATACAGGAGCAGCATATGCACAGGATTGTGAGAAGGGTTACAGACAACCCACAGATCACCGCCAAAGACCTGCAAGAACATCTTACTGCAGATGGTGTATCTGTACATCGTTCTACAATTCAGTGCAATTTGCATAAAGAACACCTGTATGGCAGGGTGATGAGAAAGAAGCCCCTTCTGCACTCACGCCACAAACAGAGTCACTAGTTGTATGCAAATGCTCATTTAGACAAGCCAGATTCATTTTGGAATAAAGTGCTTTGGACTGATGAGACAAAAATTGAGTTATTTGGTCAGAACAAAAAACGCTTTGCATGGCGGAAGAAGAACACCGCATTCCAAGAAAAACACCTGGTACCTACTGTCAAATTTGGTGGAGGTTCCATCATGCTGTGGCTAGCTCAGGGACTGGGGCCCTTGTTAAAGTTGAGGGTCGGATGAATTCAACCCAATATCAACAAATTCTTCAGGATAATGTTCAAGCACCAGTCACAAAGTTGAAGTTATGCAGGGGTTGGATATTTCAACAAGACAATGACCCAAAACACAGTTCGAAATCTACCAAGGCATTCATGCAGAGGGAGAAGTACAATGTTCTGGAATGGCCGTCACAATCCCCTGACTTGAATATCATCGAAAATCTATGGGATGATTTGAAGCAGGCTGTCCATGCTCGGTAGCCATCAAATTTAACTGAATTGGAGAGATCTTGTATGGAAGAATGGTCAAAAATACCTCCATCCAGAATCCAGACACTCAAAGGCTTTAGGAGGCATCTAGAGGCTGTTACATTTGCAAAAGGAGGCTCAACTAAGTATTGATGTAATATCTCTGTTGGGGTGCCCAAATTTATGCACCTGTTTAATTTTGTTATGATGCATATTGCATATTTTCTGTTAATCCAATAAACTTAATGGCACTGCTGAAATACTACTGTTTCCATAAGGCATGTCATATATTAAAAGGAAGTTGCTACTTTGAAAGCTCAGCCAAAGATAAAGAAAAATACAAAGAATTAAGAGGGGTTCCCAAACGTTTTCATATGACTGTATATCTCTCTCTATATATACATTATATATACATATATATATATATACAGTATATATATATATATATATATGTCTAAGGTTTTGGAAAAGGTTATTTTGGTTCAGCTTCAGGATCACCTCAAAAAATTCAATCTGTTTGAAAAATTTCAATCTGGTTTCCGAACTTCTCACAGTACAGAGACAGCCCTGGTCAGAGTCAGCAATGACCTCCTGATGGCTGCTGACCAGGGCTCTCCATCACTCCTTATCCTCCTAGACCTCACAGCTACATTTGATACGGTAAATCGTAATATTCTCCTTAATCATCTTCACTATATAATTGGACTTTCTGTCATTGCTTTGGAGTGGTTCGAGTCCTATCTTACAGGTAGGGCTGAGTACGTGGCCTTGGCGGCAATCAATCTCCTTAATACTGTTTGTACTTTGTAACTTACCAAAACTATTTCTGCTATGTTCTACTGTAGTACAGAAACTGAAGACACTGAAAAAATATTAGTCACTTGTGCATTTTCAAACAATATTCCAAAAATTCTTCTTACAGTATATCCAGTCTCTAACACTTTGTAGTATAGAAATTGTTACACCACATAGAAAATATGTGGCCTTATGGATTTTCAGACAGTATTACCAAAATCCTTGTCAAAATTTTCAATACAGATCAAACAATTATATTGAAAACATGTTCATGCATTTTGACCATCTTGTTCATAGGCAATAGTGCAAGGATTTGTCATTCTGATGGCACTGACAGTTTCACTGGCACAAATATTTGCTTTTGGGGCATACACTATGCATTTTGAGCAAGTTACTTGCTTTTGCAGGTAATACACTGTGTTTTTTGCGGTTTGCACATATTGTTGTGCAAACGTAAATTATGTTTCAAGAAATGCAGCAAAGTGATCGAGAAAAACTAACTTCAGAAAGGTTAAAAGCAAAATGTGCTCCTAATATTTCTTAGTATAACAACTTTTGAAGAAAGCACACAGTATTGAACTTCTATTGAACTCTCTGCAGAGGCAGATCCATTAAATAGGTGGCACTACAGAAGCACACAGCGACAGGCGCAGGACAGAGGGTAAGACTTAAAGTTTTGCTCACACAGTAGTTCTTGCACAACCTCAGGTTGAGACAGTAAGGATTTTCAATGAAAAGGATCAGGAGATTAAACACGGTTAACGAACAAGGCAAATTCAAAACAAAACATGAATCCGATTTGTCCACAAGTTGAAATTTCTATCTTAAATTTGAGATACCAAATAATAAGAGCAAAGATCTAAAGCCAGAAAGTGTTTTACCAAGAACTTACTCATAAACACATGGATTTATCCATAAACCCAGTTGAGAACTGGTGCCTATATCCGAACTTTAAAACCGATTACATTGATGACATCAAGTGTTGCGACCCTCTGTGAACATGCTCCCCGGGTTCTGGAAACTGCATCTTGACAGTGGGAAACAGCAGTAAGTTTTTTTATTTATTTTTTTTTTATTTTTTTATGTTGAGGCTTTGTCGAGAGGTTTGATCACTTGGTACTGACTCTGGCTTTGTGTTTTTGCCATTTATCTCCTGCTGTGAGGGAAAACAATGATAACGAGATGTTGGGGTAACATTATGCGACCTCTATAGGGTGGTTCAGATCTAATTATGCAATTTTAATTATGCTATAACTTATTAAGTTTATTACATAGAAATCCACCCAAAAAATCCCGGACCATCGAGAAGTGTGCGAAATGACATCATGAAGAATCGTCTTTGCGCCGAACTGGAATCATCTCTGCATAAATCAAAATCATCCAGACAATCTAGATCTGCATAATTAGATCTGGACCACCCTGTAGCTATGGGTATGTGAGACTTGCTGACTGCAGCTGCTGATCTCATTGCATGAGTGAAAATAGCTGGGCATGTTAAATTTAGTGACTGTGTGACAGCTTTCCAGCACAGTCATGCTCACCCCTTTTTCGGAAAGCCAATAGTGTGCTCCATGAATTAGCCTGTACTCTACGAATGGTTAACAGGTACGGTGAGTTCAGCTGCAATCTTAGCTCTTTTATTTTTTTTTCCATTCTCTCATACTATGTAAAACAAGACATTGAAGAGATGAGCTTCTCTTCTGTTTGTGAGTTCCAAAACACCCATGTTGCTTATTCCTCAATGCTGCATTATATGCTTTGTAATTCAGGCCAAGCATTCATTAGTTGTCATCTCTCATGTACTCTGTGCCACCCCTAACAACTAAAGATTTTATCATAGCGAGTCACAAACTAGTGAGAGTTAGTCACTAGGTATGTCGTCAAGGGCATGCATCGTTGACTACTGCTGACTTGCAAAGATTACGTAAATGAAGGGTACGACTGAAAATCACAGTTGTCTAACATCCTTAAGTTAGTTATGAGCATTTCTTGGAAATAGATTTTTATGGCAAATTAAACACCACCTAAAATACACAAGTGAAAGCCTGCTAATGGTGGATACATGATAAACAGGCAGAATAATGAGGGAATCAAATGAAACAAATACAATAAGCATTTGCAAGCAAATCTTGTTCTAAATCTTTCTTGCATGTACTGCTCTGTGCTTCAATCAATACCAGTTGTTGTCAATTCACCAGCAATCCAATCGTCCCTAAATTATTTAAAATATGGAACCAATGCCAGACACATTTCAAGTTAGAGAAGCTCTTATCTGTTGCTCCTATATGTGATAATCCCATTTTTAGCCTTCTCAGATTTACTTATTAGAGATCTTTACATAGACAACGTATTTGAATCATATGAGCAATTTACAAATTTATGATTCTAACTATGCACTTTGTTTTTCCTATATACAAATTAGAAATTTTGTTAAAAGAAACCATACCTCACACTCATATCTATCCCAGATGCCAAACTAGTTATTCTTGATGAAGACTCAGACAGCATTTCAACAATACTGTATATGAAAATATTTCAAAGAATCTTCAGCGATCCTAGAGAATGGTAGGACAAAGGACCTTTCAGATGTTACCTCAGTAAAAGGAAAGAAACTGAGCCTTAACATAGAAGACACTCTAGTTCTATTTCTACCAAGCATTCCCATAATCCAAATAAAGGTGTTTCATGAATCACATTTATCTCATTTAAAAACTGCCCAAAATGAACTCAGGGCAAGAACCAATCTGTGAGCACAGCTATCTAGCTCCAGCTTCACTAGGCCACACATTTTAGAAATGGATTTAATTAACTTCAGTTTGGCCACAAATCTACATTTTCTCAGACTGCCCTGTGTTCGGATTCAGCGGGTTGGAAAATGGATGGATGGATGCCTTGGTGTCATAATCACTTCTAATCCATTAATAGCGATATATTTGGTGTACTTTCAGATGGTGTTAAAAGTGCACAGGGAGCAATTGATATCCTACCACACTACCAGCATGCAGACTTCTTTTGTACAACTAGAAGAATCCCAACACACCGTCTCTAACTCTAGTGGGTAAGCAACATTCTTAATATCTCAGATTAGACAGAATCAAACTCTTCCTGTTTAAAACATGGCAAGAAATCATGAATATTATTTTAGAATAAGCATGCTGGACCTGTCATTGACTCTTTTAGGCCATTAATCGTTCTACTGTATTTAAAATGTTAGTGTTTTTCTGCTCATATCTTTTTTTTTTTTGCTTCCTCCTGGGTGGGGGTTGAATCTTGTTTTTGTTTTTTTCCCTTAGTATTTTTATGTTTCCTTTGTTTTCTCTATATCATCTTTGAAGTAAATGCTTGTATCTGTAAGGCCATTAATATTTGATGGACTGAGTAGAATGCCATTGTGATGTTTTGGTCTTTGAAAATAAAATAAAGCATTAAAAACAACAACAAAAAAACCATAATGAGTGTGCACTCCTTATGTTGGTGTGAATTTTCCACCACAGAACTCTCATAATTATTAGTTAAGCAGTTATGCGATTATAGTTTAACTATGCCAATCTTGAATTAAAGATATCTAAATGCCCTTTGACCAGTAAAAGGTGAATAGCAGATGTCAACAATTTTGAATAATTCAAAAATTATAAATTTAAGATATGGTCAATTGTGTTTTGACAAGTTACAACTGCATTTTTGACATCAAGAATTTAAAAAATGTTTAATTCAAGCATTAAAAAATATCTGTAATTGTGATCTAAATGTCTCAAAATGTGATTACAGCTATCTGTAATAGAAAGTCTATGGAAGTACATTAAAATGGAATTACAGACATCTAATTCATATTCTGCCTAGTCAAAATGCAATTACAGATATCAAAAATATGAATTAACATGAGACATTAAACATTAAAATGGTTTTCCATATAAAGACTTTTGTTTTAAGAACTTAGGCCAGATTTTATTCAAAGTCTGCTTTCTTAATTTCGATTTCTGTAGAAACACGTGCAGTGCCGACTACCAACTACAATATTCTTTCATTCATTTGTCTGATGTATTTTATGTAAATGTGAATTTTTAATTTTGTTTTAAAATTCTAGCCTTGGGCTTGTGGAAGGTGACTGGAAAACCTAATAATTAAGATTTGGCAGATCCTTATGGGTGCAGAGTGTGTTGTAGAGAATGGCAATGGTCTGCTTACCTGTAGGCTGTCTCCATGTACAAACACTTGGAGCACAGGGGAGCTTCTCACGTAGATGTTTTCTATCTTCTCAGGTGCAATGTACTCTCCTTGTGAAAGTTTGAATATGTGCTTCTTCCTGTCAATAATTTTCAGGACTCCATTCTACAGAAAGAAGACTACTAAAAGTTACAACACATCAAGTTATCTACGTCTATGACTCAATTCGATTAAATGGGGACTCACCGGCAGCCATTTTCCAACATCACCTGTGTGAAGCCAGTCATCAGAATCCAGTGCTTCTGCTGTTCTTTCTGGATCTTTTAGGTAACCTTTAAATACACTTGGCCCTTTGATGCAAATCTGACAAAAATACAAAAAGCATGCTTCCATTAATCTGGATATGAAATTTTGGACCTTTCGGCTATAATAATCATTTATAATTAAATGAAAATGTCTAAATGGATATTATAACCCATTATGGTAACAAAATCCACCCAGCGTCCTAACCAGCTTATCCAGGGTAGGGACATTGGGGCAGCTGCAGCCTGTCCCAACAAGCATCAGGTGCAAAGCAGAAACAACCAATGGACGGGGTGCCATAACAGTTTGATTGAAACAAAATAATAAACAATACTCAACAAAATGAACATTAATGCATGAATGAAATTTACTGCATCCTATTTGTTAATGAGTCTCAATTTTTCAGTCTCTCTTACTCCCTGGGAGTGCTCAAGTGGAAAGTGCTGGTCTTGTAAACTCCATAACTTGCCACTTTTTTCAGCCCTGCTACCCCTTCCTATACTCACAGGTATTTAACTAGTTATCCAGAGTATCCTTCTTTTCTTACCTCTCCTTCACCATTAGCAGCAAAATAGTTCATCTCCTCAATATCAACAACTTTCACCATGGCACACGGTAGTGGGGCTCCAACATGACCTAGACATACAAAACCCAATCATGTTTTACCTGGACAACCTCTGAGTTTTAATACAAACAACTGTATACAGGTTCATCATTAATATTTCTTGAATATATCATGCGTATGAATAAAGGAAGGGGGCTTGTGTCCTACTATGACTAGGTACCTGCAGTCCAGTCTCCTGGCATGGAAAATGTGCAGCCAGCTGTGCACTCAGTCTGTCCATAGCCTTCAAAAATCTGTAATAAGAAAGAGTTGAAAAAAAAAACCAGCTTCAGAATTAATTCCAACAAGTATGCTTTTGGTAGTTAGCCTGTAGATGGTGCCAGCTCTACAAAAATGTTTTTTTAGTGCAGTGAACCCTTTCTAAAAAGTAAAACAAGAAATGCCTCCTAATGTGTAGATGGATTTCCAGCTGTTGACTTTCACATCGCAGTACATGGTAAAGAGGTTTTTATTCAGGCCATATGTGGTGATTCATTTTTACAAATTAAATTCAATTCAATTTATTAAACAAATTACAACAGTAATACTGTAACAGTAATTTACTAAATGATATAAATATATAAATACAGTATATGTAATTGTAAGTATATACGTTTATAAGTTTATATGTGGTTTGGTGAAAGTGCTGACATCCAGGACTCCTCAATCCTTCGGGCACCCCCTTGTGGTAGCCACGGGCCCCAATAGGGTTGAGCTTCCATGCTCTGTTCCTGTGGTCCCCATATAGACCAGGGTGGCTGCCCTCTCGTGGCCTAAGGGAGGTATAATCCCCCTCCCGGTCCTTCCAGGCGTCCCTGCTGGGCATAAGCCCCCATCCGACCACCACAATATATAAACATTTACAAGTCATTATAAATATATATTTTATGTTATATATATTGTTTCTTTTTTAAATAGATGGGCTTCAAGCAGATTAAGTGACTTGTAAATCTCTCTTTCTATTATGTATATATCTCTCTATTATAAAAGTAAATCCTGAGATGAGACTTTTTCAAGGAGATTTTTTCAAGTCCCGTGAGATAAGCATTTGGCCCTGAGACGTTTTCAAATCACGTACTCCTCTCAACCATATTCAACCACGCACATGGCCCTCTCACCTCTTATTCGTGTGAATGCTTTTGACAGACACAGTTCCTGCTCTCTAAGCTCATACATTTTTACGTTTTCCTCACTTTAAGTTCCCAATAAAAGAAGTCTTATTATGTCCAAATCTTACTAAAGAATTTCATCCTGAAGTGTTATCAACAGAAAAAGTGAGTACATGGGCAATCCTAGCACCGAGAAACGATGAAGTCAAATGAATTTATGCAAAAATTGTCAATCGGTTACACGGCAAATTGGTTAAATGCATATCAATAGACTATACTGAAACAGTTGGCGGTGATCGTGCAGAAGATGAAAACATCAACTTACAATATCCCAAAGAATATCTACAACTGTTAACATCGCCCAGTCTTCCACCGTCACTGTTGAAAGGATGTATCCAAGAAAGGTGATACATTACATCTCCCATGGATAACATTAGACACCAAAGGAGATCTTGATATGCCATTTGTATTAAAACGTTAACAGTTTCCCATTAGAATAGAATTTGCAAGGACAATTAACCAATCACAGAGACAAACATTCGAAAAAGTTGTTTATTTATTAGAGAGAAAGAATTTCTAAGAAAATAATCTGTTTAAATTGTACATCTGCATCCTCATACGCGAGTTGCAAAACTGCAAAGGGGTTGGCAAGCGAAGATAGCAGGCAAAACCCCCTAATATATATAAAGCAATAAGACATCTGTCATCCCCCTGGCATCCACAAGAGGGCGGGAATGTCTGATGAACAAAGGTAAGATAGTAAACTGTGTGGCATACATTTGTGCGTCTGGGCAACACGCCATCCACAACAGGGCTGGAATATCCGACAAAGAAAGGCAATAAGAAGCACAAAAAAAGTGGGTTTAAAGGTTGGCATATCCAGTAAACAGAGGTTTATAAATGCAGGAAACAATCGAAATAGGTGGACTTACCATTATATAATTAAGCCCATTTTAAAAATTGACATTTCTCTATGCTAGTATATTAATAAACTGTGATTACAAAAATGTTCTAGGTGTGTACAAATGCAGGTTTAAAAATGGTGAACCACCTCAAATATTTAAGCTGTCTGACTACTCCAAGCAAATACATTGACAGACATTTTCCAAACAACTCCTGGGATAGATCTATTGTCTTTGTCTTTTGTAATGAATTACCATGTAGAAAAAGAGACTAATACAGTACGTTTAAAATTCACTTTGATGATTTGAGTAATTTTATTTATATATGGTACTAGCAAAATACCCGTGCTTCGCTGCGGAGAAGTAGTGTGTTAAAGAAGTAATGAAAAAGAAAAGGAAACATTTTGAAAATAACGTAACATGATTGTCAATGTAATTGTTTTGTCACTGTTATGAGTGTTGCTGTCATATATAAACATATATACACATATACACATATATACACATACACACACACACACACATATATATATACTCAGCAAAAAAAGAAATGTCCCCTAACTTTCAACTGTTTTTACTTTCAGTAGACTTAATGTGTAGATATTTGTATAAACACTAAAAGAGTCAACACCATAAGACATAAACTAAAAATGTTTCACAATGTGTCCCTGAATGAAGGGAGGCTCAAAATCAAAAGTACCAGTCAGTATCTGGTGTGGCCACCAGCTGCTTGAAGTACTGCAGTGCATCTCCTCCTCATGGACTGGACCAGATTTGTCAGTTCTTGCTGTGAGATGTTACCCCACTCTTCCACCAAGGCACCTGCAAGTTCCTGGACATTTCTGGGGGGAATGGCCCTAGCCCTCACCCTGCGATCCAACAGGTCCCAGACGTGCTCAATGGGATTGAGATCTGGGCTCTTCGCTGGCCATGGCAGAACACTGACATTGCTGTCATGCAGAAACTCACGCACTTTTTGCCACTCCTGTCTGGTCCAGCGAAGGTGGGTTTGTGCCCATAGGCGGCGTTGTTGCTGGTGATGTCTGGTAAGGACCTGCCTTACAACAGGCCTGCAAGCCCTCAGTCCAGCCTCTCTCAGCCTATTGCGGACAGTCTGAGCACTGATGGAGGGATTGTGTGTTCCTGGTGTGACTCGGGCAGTTGTTGTGGCCATCCTGTACCTGTCACGCAGGTGTGATATTCGGATGTACCGATCCTGTGCAGGTGTTGTTACACGTGGTCTTCCACTGCGAGGATGATCAGCTGTCCTTCCTGTCTCCCTGTAGC
>JANRMT010062796.1:86458949-86486387 GCA_026402145.1 Polypterus bichir lapradei | reverse complement strand
ATATATACACACACACACACACATATACATATATATACAGTACATATACATATATACCTATACCCTTTGGGGTGCAAGCACCTGTTGCTGGGGGTGCCAGAATCCATCGAGTAAGAAAAATGAAAAACATTTGTACAAAATCTTAATTTATCTATCCATTCCTAAATAATTAAATGGACAGGCTATTTCGTATCAGTGCAATACGCTGCTTTTTAAAACAGATGACTTCCGCTCTTACGTGCACTTAGTGCTGCGTGGGTATTATGAACTATCGTATCTGTTCAAGTTCTATTTAAATTTTAAATAGAAGTAATTTTTATTTAGTCGACAGAAATATCTTTGGTAGGAATGTAAGTTAAATTTAGTCATCATTGCATACATTTTTCTTCACCATAGAAATGTAAAGACTAAATTCAACTTACATTCCTACCAATGATATTTCTGTTGACTAAATAGAACCTACTCATATCCAAATAGAACTTGAAAAGATATTTTTTCGAATCTGATCGCGCATTTTAGATCGACTTGATGCCCACTACATCGAGCCCGTGTGCTATTGTGCTCTCGCCTGCCTGCCTCAATAAATCACCGTTGCTTCGCTCTTACTTTTTTACCGTTCATTTAATCATGGCTAGTCGCGAAAAAATTAGAAAATGGAAGGAGGATTACACTGAGTATGGCTTTACCAAAACAATTATTGATGGCGAATAAAGTATCCATTATTCATAAAGCTTCAATTGGTGATCTGTTTTTCTGCGTTAACCTCATATTTTTTCATACTTTTTCTCAAACCAAGGGGGTGTGAAATCGGCATCGTCCGTCACAGGGGGTGCGAGGGTAAAATGAATACGGGAATCGCTGATATATATGTATTTGTGTGTGTGTATATATATATATATATATATATATATATATATATATATATAATATATGTGTATATATACTGAAATAGTTTTACTGTCAAATAATGCAAGGAGTACGCGACATGTGTTTCACCCTAATTCTGGGCTCATCAGGCGTACACATTCACTGCACCCCCTCTCGGGATTTGAACCTCGGACGTCAGCACTAGAGGCGAAGCCTCTTGCGTTGCGCCACGGCGTGTGGTTCGTTTATTTGACAGTATGTAGATCGGGGTATATATATAACGTAACATGATGGTCAATGTAATTGTTTTGTCACTGTTATGAGTGTTGCTGTCATCAAGGATTTGATTATCATTATTTCTTTCAATCAGGTTCGTATTTGGAGGATGTGTTGTGTTCAAGTTACATTCCGTGTTTGTCAACCGCTGTAAAGATATCAGGTTTCATTCATCGATTTCTTTCTTACTGCATCAATAAACAGCTCGTCTTCCTCTTTATTTGAGACATCACAAACTGCATGCACGGGTTTTTTTTTTTTTTTTACACGGTCTTCCTTTAGCCGGACATTGACTTTTTCCACCGTGTGCTTTGTTTCCGCAGTAGCTGCACTTATGAATATGCTTGTATGCATCACTCGCTTCATATTCTTTTGCTATACAGTAACTGAGTCTTGGCTATGAGTTTTAGCTTGGTTTTGTAGTTATGGTTCATTTTCCGATTCCTATTTAGAGAAATCTTTGTGCTTTGTCACTTTAAAGGCACTACACCACTCACCAATCTAACTATAAAATCTAAACTATCTTTTTGTGGTCTGCTAGATGGTCACAAAAGTATGAGCTAAATGGTCAGTGTGTCAGTACAGAAATGCAAATACACAAATGTCAAAGCAGGCTTACCAAGCAGCCGAGCACTGCTCGAAGGAATGACAGGACTGTGGGAGATATTGGTGCTGATGCAGTTAAAATAAACCTCAGGTTGCTTCCGAGACTGGCCTGAAAAACGGCAAAAATGTTTTCAAGTCAATTAAAAAGAGAGATGAGAACTAATACTTTGTGTTATAGTTCTTGAATTGTAAAGTTACCTGAATCCTATTGAACAGTATCTTATCCCACAAGCTGTTGTTTCTCACAATTCCACTGCTCAGCTCAGACTGTTTCCTTCGCACAGCATACTGTAGCAATGACCTCTTGAGTGGTGATGAAACCGAGCCCAGGATCTGGCAGGGAAGAAAATGGTTTAGGAAAAAGACAGCAAAGAAGCACACGTCAAAAAGAGATGCAGAAATTAGAAAACTGCAGAGAATGCTGTGATCAAAACAGTAAGGCAACTCTTCTGCTATGGCAGGGCAGAAAAACTTAGGACAAAGATCAAAGCCATACTGACCATAAATGAACTAAGTGTAGCAAACCTAACAGAAACAATACTATGTACATCTGGGATGACCACGAATCAAGAGAAACCCACTCTCACTATAACCATCAGAAATATTCAAATATACACTTGCTCAGAAAAGAATATCACAGTAAGACAGAAGTGTAATACTATTATCCTATTCCTATCATAATCCTTTGTGGGTTAGATCTCGCGTACACATAGAAATCTTCAAAATTAGCCATATACAGATTAGCAATGCTGGGGCTAAACGCCACTCTCATTGCTACACCTTTACGTTGTTGAACAAAACTTTTATCGCAATAAAAAAAAGTTCCATTTCAAAGCCACATCCGCCAATTGTAGAATATGGTTACAATAAAATAGAATAAAAGCAGAACATTTATTAGGCCTACTCTTTCATTTAAAAATGCTCAAACCGATTTGTTTAAATAAATCGCTTGACTTGGAATGTTTGCTTTGATATATATGTACTTCAGTGTATCCCCGTTTTTTTTGACATTCCTCCAGTTCATGACAAATGTTTCTCACTTTATCAGTTATTATGACCAATGAATATATATGGATCCCTCAGATTTATTACCTGTCATACAACAACGTATGTATGTTTCCACTTTAATTTCTAGTTTATAGTGTTTTCGATATTTGGGCGTTAGTTGTAGACGTCTCACTCACACATTTGTTATTCATTTTTATTTTTACTTTATTTTAACAGTTAACCACTGATTGGTGTCATTACAGGTGAAATCTAATTTGATATTTTATGACTTGCAGATATCAGTGTGTACCTTGACTACTTTCAAGTATGGTTTAACTTTATTTTGAACAATTTGTTGGTTACTTTTTTTGCTGACTTTTTCTACATTACTTATGCATGGTTTCAGTGTGAAAGGGGTTTTCTTTTTGCAGGTATAAGGGATGATATGCAAAACTTGATATGTTTTGGCAATGTGCTCCTAATGTGTCTTTAAGTTATAGTGCACTATTGCCCATGTGAAAGTAATCCTTGATAAAAGAACCAGGCCTGTTCTGAAACATGAAGGAAGGGAAGTAAAGAAACGAAGTGACGACTTCTGCTACAGAAGGGAGGACATTAACTTTCGACTGATCTTTCTTATTGTGGATCCAGAGGTACACTCCATGGTTGAGGATGGGTAGCCCTCTTGATCTCACTCCACAACTCGAGATATATAGTATCTGTAATTTGGTTTATTGTGACCAGTCCTCCTTTTACAACTTTAACAGGTGGGTTTGATATTCCATTTGATACTATTATTTCTTTTGATACTGTTGCTTTTATGTTATCTTTTATAACATTTATTGTGATATGATTTGTATAATGAGGGGTCTACATTTTTTTTCATGAGGGAACTTTATTTATGGAATATTTTTTTGATGAAGTAGTATGATGAATTTAGCACCCGATGTATATTGTTGGGGTATGATTTTGATATCAATAAATCAGTTTACGTTTTAAGGTATAGGTATTAATAATTGTACTGATATTTGTCCTTTGACTGTCCTAATCTAACCTTTAAACAGTTAGTTTCATTGTTAATTTAAAGATACAGTATAGGTTTGCTAATAATATTATAAGAATCAAGATAAACAAAGCTTGAATAACCACAAAGCCGCCGTTATACAGTCAGAAACTGTAAGACACGCAGTGTTGGTGGAGGACACTAAATTGGAACTGCTGAATACTTCTCACCTTGTCATAGATGCGGTTTAGGAGCCGAGGAACTACTGGAAAGAAAGTGGGCTGCAGGGTCTTTATGTCATCCATTAGAAGCTGGATATCTCCTTGGTAGAAGCCTACACGTGCACCATGGCAGAACATTGACACCTACATAGACAGCTGAATTAGTAAAGATAAGAGACAAGCAAATAATCCCAGCGTTCTGCTGTTGTAAGAAAGGCAGGAACTATACCTGGATCATTCTTTCAAACATATGTGCAAGTGGCAAGTATGAAATGGAAACATCCTCCTGGCGAATCACAAATGACCCCTGCAACAGGACATGCTTGGCTTAGATTGCCACAATCAGAAGAAAATGTCCACATTCAAGATATCCCCCATTGCCTCACACATACAAGTGTAATTCTGCTGCAATAAAACACACCTACCTCTAGTATTTTGATCACAGATGATGTGTTAGAAGCAATATTTCCATGTGTGATCATTGCTCCTTTGGGTTTGCCTGTGACAAATACATTACATATATTTATCCAATGCAATTCCCACTCTCAGGACTACGATGCATGTTTCTAGAATGATGACAGTCAGCAAGATACTTTACCTGTGGTTCCACTTGTAAAGCAAACTACTGCAAGATCATCTGGTTTTGGAGGCTGAAATGAAAAAAAATCCACAAGTCTGTAGTTCACATTTCTTCTTAGTGTGATTCTGCAGCTCGCTCTTTCTACTTCTCCACACACCACATTGCCTAATGACCACGTCACCAAGCTAATATTTGATTGGAGAAGCAGCAAGTCATAATAGGAATGCTAGGGAGAATATACAGTGCCTTCAGAAAGTATTCAGACTCTTTCACTTTTTACAAATTTTGTTATTTTGCTGCCTTATTCTAAAATAATTTTAATTCACTTTTCCCTCAACACTCAATAACACAAAATGACAAGGTGAAACTAGGATTTTAGGATTTTTTTGAAAATGTATTAAAAATAAAAAAGTGAAATTTCACATTGACACAAGTATTCAGACCCTTTACTCAATACTTAGTTAAAGCCCCTTTGTCAGGGATTACAAAGCAAGTTACAGTCTGGAGTCTTTTTGGAGTTGACGCACAAAGCTTCACACACCTGGATTTGGGGATTTTTTGCTACCCTTCTCTGCATATCATCAGGTGGGACAGCGGTTTATAGGTGCCTCCAGAGATATGTTCAATTGGGCCCAAGTCTAGATTCTGGCTGGGTTAATTAAGAACGTTCCAAGAGTTGTCCCTACGCCACTCCAATGTTGTCTTTACTTTGTGACCTATTGGAAGGTCAACCTTCAGCCCAGTCCGAGGTCCAGAACACTTTTAGCAGGTTTTCATTAAGGGTAACTCAGTATTTTGCTTCACCCAGTCACTGAAAAACAACCCCACAGCATGATGCTGCCACCAACACTTCAAAGTTGAAATGGTATTGCATGAGTGGTGCCTGGTTTTTTTCAAATATGATGTTTGGCTGTTCAACTTTGGCTTCATAAAGACCAAACAATGCTGTTTCTTACTGTATATTCTAAGATTTCTTTATTTGCCTTTTTACAAACTAAAATTGGGCTGCTCTATTATAAAGCTCAGCTTAATAGAGTATTACAGTGGTGGTTGTCCATCTGGAGCTCCGCCAAAGTGAAAATCAAGTTCTTGACCACCTCTCTGACCAAGGTCCTTTTCCCTTGATTGCTCAGTTTGGTCAGACGGCTGGCTCTAGGAAGAGTTGCGGCTATTCCAGACTCATTTTATTTAAGTTATGGAGGCCACTGTGCTTTTGGGAACTGTCACTGCTGTACATTTTTTTTGGTAGCTTTTTCCTGATCTGTGCCTCAACACTATCCTATCTCTAAGCATTGCAGGCAATTCCATCAACATCAGGACTCAATTTTGCTCAGCTGTGGGACCTTCTATATATAGGTGTGTGCCTTTACTCATCAATCTAGTCAATTGAATTGACCACAGGTGGACTACAAACAAGGTGTAGAAACATCTCAACAATGATCAACAGAATGGGCAAAAGTAAAGGGTCTGAATACTTAAGTTAATGTGATGTCTCAGTTTTTATTTTAAATAAGAGAGAGGGGTTGGGAGCATGCTCTGATTACAGCACATTGCTGCACCCACCACACGACGAACCACTCAGGCAGGAACCCAAGTGCAGCCGTGCAACGGCAGAAACCTCAGCACCACATTGGAACAGTGTGAGGTTTTTTCAGTGGCTGGACTGCAAGTTTTTCCTGCAAGTTAGAGGACCTGCTTGAAGGGCTGGATGCAGGTTAACATCATACCCAGGACAAAGCAATTGCAGGTTAAAGGCCTTACTCAAGGGCCAAATGGAGCAGAGTAACTTCTGGCATTTACAGGATTCGAACCAGCAACCTTCTGATTGCCAGCGCAGATCCCTATTCTCAGAGCCACCAGTCCATCCTATTTTGAGTAAATTTGCTAAAACAAAAATCCTAAAATCCTGTTTTTACTTGGTCTTTCTCTGGTTTTGACTGTAGCTTGAGGAGGGAAAAAATGTATTTAAATAATGTAGGCACTAGACTGCAACATAACAAAACTTGAAAAAAAGTGAAGGCATCCGAATTCTTTCTGAAGGTGCCATATCTGGCTACAGCACTGCTATGGGATAAAGTGAGGGTTTTAGAATACACACCTGGGATTTGCAATGCAACATGACATTTCTCATTCTCACCGGAATGGCTTTCCCAGTTGGAAGACCAAAATAATGTAAGGACAGTATGCTAGGTGATAGCATTCATCTGATGGAGTTCCCATTTGGGCACCCATGGAGTTGCATGGGGGTGTAGTTCCAACAGGCCATCCTTAGGTGTTGCTGGGAGTGAAGCACCACTTATCCCAGAAGTGTTTCCTGGCTACAGATCTGACCTGTGGGAAGTACTTCTGGGTCTAGCTTGTAAGGAGCCCCTTTAAGGATAAGATCTCCCAACCCAGGTCTCCTGGTGTTAAACACTGTTACTGTAACATAGTATACAAGTGTATTAGAACGAAAATACCAGCAACATGTTCTTAAATATGCAAATGGTGTCAGTGAACTGAACTTCCCGTGAACAAGACAATGCTTAAGAAATTAAGGATGGTAAGTTTACACATAGAAATCAGAATTAATTTCCTTCCATTGCTTACAGGCTGTTTATATTTTCCCTTATTGTCAATCCATTGTAATACTTCTATATGCATTAATTATATCCATAAATCAAAAAAAAAAAAAAAAAAAGCGTTTGAAAACACTCACCACAGGGTCCCGATGGTTCTGCCGCCCAAGCTCCTAAAAACAGGGGAAACCAGACAGATGGTTGTTCTTGTTCAGTGCTTTTGAGCTTGGTTTATTATTATTTTTTTTACCGCTTGTGTGTCATTGAAGATTTTTTCATATTATTCAAAAAGCAAATGTCTTGAAGATGGTACCATAATGGTACTGAGAAATGACACTTAAAAGACTAAAAGCACATCACTGCACAGGATTACTTAACATAAATATTCTGACAGGCTGCACAGCCATGCATTTTGCTGTTAGAGAGAATAAGCTTAAGACAGAAGGAGGACCCAAGTGGTGTCATACGAGAATATAATTCACACCAAGAATGCATCCTGTAGCCAGTAAGAATTAAAAGTTGTCACCGGTTTGTGCAATATGTGACATAGAAGGAAATTTTCAAAGGGCCAAAGCTTAGGAAACCTTCTACGTGAAACTCACTCATACAATACACTTGCTGGGAGCAGCAAGTTCAAAATGTAGGTAAGGAGACATGGCTTTTAAAGCAAAAAGACAAACCTCTCAAGTGCATGTAAAGTACAACTTAGAAGTAAATTTAAATTGGGGACTGCAATAAGGTGCTGTGCTAAGGTGGCTCCAGAATTTGACAGTATTTGTTGACCACGGAAGAGAATCCTTGTGGGAGCCCTAGAAGGGTATTTTGAAGGAATTAGGGTGTTGGTATACCATAGCAATAGTTATTTAGGGTTATATCATTATGTTGCTTGTCAGACATGTTGGCTTGGCATTGTTTATTTGTACTCTTTTAGTCCCTTTCTTCATATTGAAATTCTTTTATGAAACTGAACAAGACTGAATGAACTCTCCCTATATTACAATGCCAATCAACTTAAGTCAAACCCAAGTAAGACAAGTCTGTGCCTTCTACATCAACAACAGAGAAGCAAGAAGTGAGCTAAACATCATGCGGTGCGGCTAAGAGCTCCAACTTTGCCCGCGTCTGAAATACCTAGGTGTCACTTTTGCCTTCAAACTGCACTGTGCCAGTACTAGGGGGAAAGTCAGTGCCTGAAACAACATCATCAGGAAGATGACAAGCAAAACCTGAGGTGCAACCTTCAACTCTCATAGCCATGGCACTGTGCATGTTTGCCTAGGATTATGCCACACAAAGGTGGAACCATCTCTTAGTACAACAAGCAGGTGGATATTGCAGTCAACAAAACTGTGCAGATCATGACAGTCAACCCAGTGAAGAAAATGTGCTCATTCATCAGTATAGCCCCACCTCATATACGAAAAGAAATTGCTGCAGATGCAGAGAAAGCAAAACCACACTCGCCACCCCCTATATGGACACCAACCTGCAGCATAACAGCTCAGATCCAGGAAGAATCCTCTTTCAAGACAAAGGTCTTGGAAGAAACTCAGGAAGTGAACCAAATTGTCAAAAAGAGCAAACTGAACAAACCAGATTTTTCGGTTAAAGAAGAACTGGCCCCTGGTAGCAATCTGCCTAATAAACTGTAGAGTGCCATAAATCATATTTCAAGTTCCACTGGACACACTTTTAACTGGAACACTGTGAAAGTAAACTTCAGGGCCAATACTAAGAGTACCAGGGAGCTGGCTGAATCGTGGCTCTCTAATGAAAACGCCATTAACAGACACTTGGACTTGAACCCAGCATATGCAGGCTTAAAAAAACAACACCTAAATAATAAGACTTTATGACCAACACCTTCCAAACCCACCTTATTAATCCACCCATGCACCTGCTATATATTGCCTTTGATTTCTTTATGTCTAATCATTTTCCTCGGATGATGACACCTGGCAGGTTGTTGAAAGCTTAGGAATAAAAAACTAATTTTAAGATACGTGACTCATTTTCTCCTTTTGTGGATGTCTAGCTACATATATAAAAATATACAAATATATACAATACAAGAGAGAGAGAGATACCAAGAGAGAGTATACAGCGCCTATAAAAATTATTTCTGCTTTGGACATTTTCATATTTTGTTTTTATATAACTCTCAATCACAGTATATTTAATTTGACTTTGACATTGATCAACAGGAAAAGACTCTTTAATGTTAAAGTGAAAGCAGAACTCTATAAAGTGGTCTAAATTAATTACAAAAAGTATTTGATGTGAACATTAAATAAAACTCCTGTTCTGTATCTGCATGATTTTATGCAATATTCTACTGCAAAATGATTGGGCAAATAGATTATCAGAATTATACTGTACAGATGTTCCAAATAATTTGATCAGTGAGTGTATATCTGTTAAACATTGTCATAAATGCTGCATAATGAGGTATACTGCCTAGTATGATACAGCAAGTATCATGTAATGTATAATTGCCTACAATATGTAAACACCAGTAATGGCAGACTGCACAATAACATGCATGGAATACACTTGACTTACAGTTATCATCCTTTTTCTCTGTACATTAAGCATTCGTTTGCTCAGAGGGTGATGCGCTTGCTGCTTCGAGAGCAGCTCTTGTTTTCTCCAATCTAGTGGCCTGCTTCTTCACTTCTTCTATTTGCATCTCTTCACGATAAAACTTGATTAAGTGATGCAATTACTTAGTACATCTTTCTTAATTTTTCACTTAAATTGAACACTTAAGTGCCAGTTTAAGATATGAGGAGGTAGAGGAAGTGATGGCGAAGGTGGTAGGGATGAGAACGGTGCGCATACGCATGCGCCCTATGGCCGCTCTGCTGCATGCTGCTGAGAGTTGATTCTACAATAATATAAAATAAAAAGACTAATAAAGATCATCACCCCAAAAGTGGACAGTAGGGGCCACGTAGTATATGTGTACCAGATTTCAGGTTAATAGATCAAACGGTTTGTGAGCTACAGGCGATTTAAAATCCTGGACAGACAAATGGACAGCCATGGTAGCATATTATATAAGAAGATTTCTCACCATAAGATCACTGAATAGAAGTATTTCCACGTTACATTTCCTCCCCCTTTCTAGTAAGGAGATATCACAGGGGTTCATCAAAATGATGCTGTGGAGTCCAGGAGTCAAGGAAAGCTCCACATTTTGCAGTAGAGCAGCAGCCTTCTCGGGCTTGTCACAAATCACTGTTGAGATCTCCGCTATACAGAAAGAAAGATGGAGACATGAGGAGGTTAGAGGTTGCTTTTTAAACAGTCATTGATTAAAGAGGTGCACTCTTTGCAAGGCACGGTTGATCAGTATTACTTTAGCCACAGCTACAGGAAGGTTCACATGGAGCCACAGAAGGGTGCGACTGTCTTGTATTTGCAGCTCTTCAAAGTTATGGGAGGCAGTTGTACATAATTAAAAAAAAAAAACAGCCCTGACAACAAAGAGGCTGTTACATCTTGTAAGCAAGTACTCACCAATGTTGAGAATGTGAACTATTGCTTCCTGGCCCAGAGTGTCATACAGAGGAACAACAGCCATAGAATACGTGTAGCAGGCCATCTCTGCAATCACCCACTGTCAACAATGAAAACTGTGAGCCTACACAAGTCCATATTGAGGGCTACAGAAAAATGTGCAGAAGATAGTTTGTACCTCTGGTCGATTCTGTGCAAAAACTCCAATGAACTGGTCAGGAGAAGCCTGGCAACCTCTTTTCAGTAATCCTGATCCAATAAATTCAGCTTGCTCAATCACCTAAAATATACAGCACCACAAAAATTTGGAAAAGACTGAAAATTTTAAAATAAACTATTGTGATGGTATTCATAATAAACCAGATGGCTGTGCTCATTTAACTGCATCTATCAAGATGAAAGCAACATTGCAGATGACCGAGGACACAGCTTCTGGGATTACCTTGGTTCAAAAGGACTTCACGGTGATCAGGTCATGTATCAAGAGAATTAAAAGCAATTGAATAGGCCTATACACTTTAAAATATTTTCTGATACCAAACTATTTAAAACGGTCTTTCACTCGGAGTGTTTTTCTTGAGCAGGAGAGACGATAAAGGCTAAGTCTGCAAAACTATTAAGTTTTAACAAAAATGGAAAAAACACAAAATTGAGAATTCAAAGATAGTAGAAAGATACTGTGACTGGTGTGATGCCAGTTAGCACAGCTTCATACATTTGACTAGAAGGTCATATACTTAATGCAGCTACACAAATATCAAACTGGCTTTATCATCTACCATGCCAAGCTAACATTTACCTTATGACATCTGAAAATTGTTTTGACATATCTTGTGTCTTAAATGGCAGCATATAGTGCCTTGCAAAAGCATTCAGTCTCCTTGATGGTCATCACCATTCTCACAACATCAGAAGATATATACATATATACAGTGGTGTGAAAAACTATTTGCCCCCTTTCTGATTTCTTATTCTTTTGCATGTTTGTCACACAAAATGTTTCTGATCATCAAACACATTTAACCATTAGTCAAATATAACACAAGTAAACACAAAATGCAGTTTTTAAATGATGGTTTTTATTATTTAGGGAGAAAAAAAAATCCAAACCTACATGGCCCTGTGTGATAAAGTAATTGCCCCCTGAACCTAATAACTGGTTGGGCCACCCTTAGCAGCAATAACTGCAATCAAGCGTTTGCGATAACTTGCAATGAGTCTTTTACAGCGCTCTGGAGGAATTTTGGCCCACTCATCTTTGCAGAATTGTTGTAATTCAGCTTTATTTGAGGGTTTTCTAGCATGAACCGCCTTTTTAAGGTCATGCCATAGCATCTCAATTGGATTCAGGTCAGGGCTTTGACTAGGCCACTCCAAAGTCTTCATTTTGTTTTTCTTCAGCCATTCAGAGGTGGATTTGCTGGCGTGTTTTGGGTCATTGTCCTGTTAAAGCACCCAAGATCGCTTCAGCTTGAGTTGACGAACAGATGGCCGGACATTCTCCTTCAGGATTTTTTGGTAGACAGTAGAATTCATGGTTCCATCTATCACAACAAGCCTTCCAGGTCCTGAAGCAGCAAAACAACCCCAGACCATCACACTACCACCACCATATTTTACTGTTGGTATGATGTTCTTTTTCTGAAATGCTGTGTTCCTTTTACGCCAGATGTAACAGGACATTTGCCTTCCAAAAAGTTCAACTTTTGTCTCATCAGTCCACAAGGTATTTTCCCAAAAGTCTTGGCAATCATTGAGATGTTTCTTAGCAAAATTGAGACGAGCCCTAATGTTCTTTTTGCTTAACAGTGGTTTGCGTCTTGGAAATCTGCCATGCAGGCCGTTTTTGCCCAGTCTCTTTCTTATGGTGGAGTCGTGAACACTGACCTTAATTGAGGCAAGTGAGGCCTGCAGTTCTTTAGACGTTGTCCTGGGGTCTTTTGTGACCTCTCGGATGAGTCGTCTCTGCGCTCTTGGGGTAATTTTGGTCGGCCGGCCACTCCTGGGAAGGTTCACCACTGTTCCATGTTTTTGCCATTTGTGGATAATGGCTCTCACTGTGGTTCACTGGAGTCCCAAAGCTTTAGAAATGGCTTTATAACCTTTACCAGACTGATAGATCTCAATTACTTCTGTTCTCATTTGTTCCTGAATTTCTTTGGATCTTGGCATGATGTCTAGCTTTTGAGGTGCTTTCGGTCTACTTCTCTGTGTCAGGTAGCTCCTATTTAAGTGATTTCTTGATTGAAACAGGTGTGGCAGTAATCAGGCCTGGGGGTGGCTACGGAAATTGAACTCAGGTGTGATACCCCACACTTAGGTTATTTTTTAACAAGGGGCAATTACTTTTTCACACAGGGCCATGTAGGTTTGGATTTTTTTTCTCCCTAAATAATAAAAACCATCATTTAAAAACTGCATTTTGTGTTTACTTGTGTTATATTTGACTAATGGTTACATGTGTTTGATGATCAGAAACATTTTGTGTGACAAACATGCAAAAGAATAAGAAATCAGGAAGGGGCAAATAGTTTTTCACACCACTGTATTAAAAACCTGAAGCGTTCCTTGACTTTTTTTGAAGCCAAAGTAAATAATTGATCAAAAGTATATATCTAAAAAATCAAAATGGGAAAAGAGCTGCTTGCATAAGCATTCAAAGCACACACATCAGTATTTGCCTCCATTTGCCACAGTAACAGCTTTTAGTGTAAGCCTGACCAGTTTGCCCACAGCTCATGAGTGTTTTTGTCCCATTCTTCCAGGCAGATTTTCTGCAAAGCGTTCCAGTTGGTTGGTTCAATGAGTGCTACAGAATTTCAATGGGATTGAGATGAGGACTTTAACTCCGCCATTTTTGTTTTCCTACCACTCCAGTGTTACGCTTCCTTGTGCTTGGGACTCTTGTCTTGCTGAGAGATGAACATTTCCCCAAGTCAGGTTCTCAAGACAACTATAGTTTTTCCTTATATTTAGTTTCATCTATTTTCCATCAATCTTAAGATTCTTAGTCAGTGCAGATGTAAGGCATCCCTAAAGTATTAGGCTGCCATCACCATACTTCACTGTTTTTTTTTTTTGAGACATGGGTATAGTATTGGGTCTGCAGCATATATAGTGTTTTGAATTTCGGCCAAAATGCTCTATGTTGGTTTCACCCAACCACAAAACATTTTGCCACATCCTATCTGGGTCCACCTCATGCACTGTGTAATTGTTCTGAGTAATGCCTTTTTTTCTGCTTCCCTCCCAAACAGACACCGTTTTGAAGAGCTCTTGATATTGTGCTCTGTAGTTCCTTCAAAGCAATGGCTGACTTCTTTCTTGCTTTCAATACTAGTCTACTGTATTTCCTGCTTGGGGTTTAAGTTTTGACAGATGACCTTCTTTACACAGTGACTGGGTTGTATGATAACACTTTCCATTTCCTGATGATGGATCCAGTAGTGCTCACTGGAACATTCAAGCAGTTTGGTTATTTTTCTACCATTTTCCCAATTTATGGATTAGCGTTACTTTGTCTGTTGCTTCTGTGGTCTGCTCTTTAGACTTAATTTTCACAGTGGACTCACAGCCTAGTTAGTGACCCCTACACAGAGGGATTTTTATATCCAGAAAATGCAACCTTAACTTTAATTGCTCACTGGTAGAAAGTAAATATTCAGTGAGGTCCAAATGAGAGGCAAATTTGCCTTGTTTGGGATCACTTGAAGCTTAAAGGATTTGAATACTTGCGTAAGCATCAGTGTGAACGATTTGCAAATCTGCAAGGAAGGATGGGACAAAATCTCTCGTGAGCTCTGAACAAAGCTGGTCAGGCTTATCCTCAACAGATTTAAAGCTGTTATTGTGTCAAAAGGAGACTCTACTAAATATTAATGTGTGGGGCCTGAACATTTATGTAAGCTGTGGTTTTCCAGTTTTTTTTTTATTTTTTAGACATATACTTTTGGCAAATGATTTACTTTGGGTTTATTAATAAACTGTTAGAACACTTAGTTTAAAATAAAAATACTTATTGGGAGGAATATATTATCTTTTGAAATCCTGAGAATGGAAGTGACATTCAAGGGGACTGAATACTTTTGCAAGACACTGTATGGATGGATGGGTGGCGCAGTGGGTAGCGCTGCTGCCTTGCAGTTAGGAGACCCGGGTTCGCTTCCTGGCGTGGAGTTTCCATATTCTCCCCGTGTCTGCTTGGGTTTCCTCCGGGTACTCCGTTTTCCTCCCACAGTCCAAAGACATGCAGGTTAGGTGCATTGGCGATCCTAAATTGTCCCTATTGTGTGCTTGGTGTGTGGGTGGGTGTGTGCACTGCGGTGGGCTGGCGCCCTGCCTGGGGTTTGTTTCCTGCCTTGTGCCCTGTGTTGGCTGGGATTGGCTCCAGCAGACCCCGTGAACCTGTAGTTAGGATATAGCGTGTTGGATAATGGATGGATGGAGCTTTATCTGTCCCAGTGCTGTTGGTATAAAGGAGGCCCAGTTGCATTTTTTGACACATTTTTGCAGAATAATTCTTTGTCTGAAAGTCCTCAGTGTTAGTTTGTCAGAGAGAGAATGTGCAGCATTGCTCATAATGCCACTCAGTTTTGTTTTAATGCTCTCCTTCGCTATGACCTCTTAGGGGTCCAGAATGTGTCCCATAACAGAGCCTACCCTTTTAATTAGCTTGTTGATTCGGTGGGCCTCTCTTGAAGTGATCTTACCAGCCCAGCACACCAGAGTGAAGAAGACTGCACTGAGCATTGTGGGATACATCATTAGGAAGTGGAATTTGTAAGGACGACCATCTGTCAAAACTTAAAACACAAGCAGGACATACACCAGACCAGTAAGGAAAGCATTAAAAAAGCCAACCATTGCTTTGAAGGAACTACAGAAGTCATTTGCTGAAATTGGGTGTGCAAGTGTACAAGACCACAATATTAAGAGCTCTCCATAAGAGTGTCTATTTGGAAAGGTGACAAGAAAAAAAAGAATTGCACTATATTTTAGATTAAAATATACAGATTTCAAGATATACTATCCAAAATGTCCTTAGGAGACAAGTATTTAGTCACTGCACATACTGTATCTTATTTGACTCTGAATGTGCTATGAAATATGGTACATCAAATACATTGTGAATTTATTATTTGTTTTGCAATATTATTAAATTATGTTCTCTTCACTATACGTAACTGATATCAAAATAAGTAATCCTAAACAATTTTCTAACCAGTATTTTAAAATGACATGGGCCGTTTTGACCCTTACTTGTGCAAAGCATTAATTTTCCAAAGAATCCTAGCCCTTTCTCAGAAAGCTGGTTACAATTCCAAAAATCTGTACCTCTTTGTAAGAGATCCACTGATATGGCTCATTCGGTTTCCGGTAACCCAGACAGGGGCCATCACCTGTAGGGACAAACATGGCTCAATAAGCAAATATTTATGGTTAAAATGACAGCTGCATGTCATGATTATCTATTGAGAATTTGCTAGATTGGTACCACAGTCTCAACAAGTATAAAACACTTAAACATTAGAAACAGTAGGAAGTTTGCTATAAGAGACATGCTTAAAAGTCAAACAGTTATCTCGATGTTTCCATGGACCTACACTGTGATATGCATTTATTTACACTGTATTCTATTTTCTCTATTAACGCTTTGTCACTTTACACAACTTTTTCGGCAATTTTCAACACAGGCTCCCATTTACATAACCTTAGAGAGTCAGAAATAGTCAGTAGATGTGCTCACAGGACCACCAGTCTAGTATTCTGACATCCCCGCGATCAGTCTAACCAGTCTGTGACTCGTCCTGACAGACTCAACAGGTTCAGTTTTGTCTTAAGTCATACAGGTGGGCTCAGTATATGCGAAAAAGTGGAAAACCAATGAGCACTGAGCTGGAAGTTCAATGTATATAATGCAGCTGCAAAGAATAAGCAATGCAGGCTTTTATGGTCCACATACAGAACAGGGGCTTGTCTGTCTGATGCCTTGTGTTTTAAATGCCACAACAGATAGAAAAATAAAAGGGTTGAGATTGTGCCTCAACTCAAAATACCTGGAAAGCATCCAAACAGAAGCGGCTTTATCAGACACCACATCTTTGGCGGTCATAAAAACAGGTTACCTCACGATATACTAGAAATGTGAAATTGTGCTGGAAAGTCATCACATAGTCATTTAATTTGTCACACCCTGTGATTTCTAGTCAAGGCGCTAAAATCAGCAAGTTTGACACCCACTCTGGCTAGAAGCTGTTTAATGGTCATCAGCTTTACCGGATACTTTCCACTGAGAATACTGTCAAGTTTTGAAGTAAAATTTAATATTAGACAAAAGAAACCCTACATAAACAACTGACAAAAAATGATGCTTATCTAAATTATTTATTATAGAAAGTCATAAAATACCTTGTGATCAGTAAAGGCCTCCCTGATTCAATAACTGTTTGGCAGAAATAACTTCCAGCAAACATTTTCAAAACTTGTTCATCAGCCTCTTACAGCATATGAAACATTTTGGCTTACTCCTCATGGCTGAACTGCCTTAACTCAATGACCTTTGCGTGTTTAAGCCTGAATTACTTGTTTCAGGGTTTTCCATTGTTAGGGTTTATGCATTAAATGTCTAGGTTAATCCTAAATGTATTTTTTTTTCTTTCAAATATTTTGGATGTAGATGCAAGTGGGGTTGTCCTCACTGACTTGGTATCTGGAGCAGTTGTGCTTAAGCAGCTCCAGCTTATGGACAGATGTCTTGTCATTCTCCTACAAAATTTTCTGCTACAAAACAAAACCCATGGTTCTTTTCCCAATGCAGCAAAGTATCCCCAAACCCCAATGCTAGCAACACATGGTTGACTGTTATTACTGGATTTCTTTCATTTCAAATGCATTAACTTTCAACATTAACGGTTTTCAAGACATAACAGGAACCATGTCAAGCAATAAGGTTCAATGCTGACGTACCTCCATACACAGCATTGTGCCCTTTAAGGTAATTCAGGTGAACCATTGTGGTACAAACCATTGTGCGGTGGGATCTGCTTTACTACTCTCTTTCTAATAATGAAGTCATTGAATATTACATTTAGATGCAGTTTTAGGGTCCTTTGTGATGTCACAAAAAAAAATTACATAATTCTGTAAGAATGTTTTGCTAAGGTAATGTCTCAAAGGAAGATGAACTTCTTTTCCAGACTTTGTCAATTTGGAAAATATTGCTTCAGCTCTTTCACTGGAGTCATAAAGCTTTAGAAATAGCAGAAATGGAAAAACATGATAAAGGATGCTTTGTTGTACTGCAGAACAGAACATATAAAATGAGGGCAGTGTTTTTGTTACATACCTGAGATACGCCTGCCTCTCTGAAACATCTCATAGGCCGTCTTTGTATCCTCATAGTAAAAAGAGAGAAGGGTATCATCTGGCAGTAAAACAGATCTTCTGCAGCTTGGGATTCCCTGTGGTTTGATGATGAACATACTCTTATTTTTTAAATGATTATACTGCATTCTATTCACAAATAACAAGAACTTGTACACTGATTAAGTGTGAAATACATTGGATTCAGAAAGCATTCAGACACCTTCACTTTACTGTGTTGCTGATCTCATTTTAAAATGGAGAAATTTGCCATTGTTTGCCCATCAAACTACACTCAAAAATCCATAATGACAAAGTGAAAACATTTTAAGAAAGGTTTACACATGTATTATAAATTAAAAACTAAAATATCTTATTTATATAAGAAAGAAAATGCTGTATTAGTGGTCTTAGATGAAATTACACTTTGAGTGGTACTTGAAACTTTGTGCGTGCCAATGACGATATCCTTATCTCCATGCACTCCTGCTGCCTGATGGGAATTGTATTCCCAGCAACTGCACTGGTTTATTGAGTTGTCTTCCCTCCCATTATAACCCCTCTTCCTGATATAACATATCGCTGATTATTTTAAGTTGGAACAAAGGCAAGTCACATACCAAAATTCTTAAAAATTGGTTCAGCTGTTTTTGTGTGATTAGTGAGCAAACACAAACAGCTTACAATTTTATTTATATGGATGTAAAGGCTGTCATTTCCACATTAAAGGAGCCCAATCTCCTAAGACAAATGAGTCTGCTCTGCCCTTTCTTCTGCAGTACCTCTGTTACGAAAACCAGTCCAGTCTGTCATTGATGTGGACCCCCCCCACAAGTACATGCAGCGCTGCATCACATCCACTCCCTGAATCGTGACTGGGGGTAGGGGCTCCAAAAGTCAATGAGCAGTTCCTTGTTTTTGCTGATGTGGAATTGCATACAGTTCTTGGAGTTCTCCACCTGACGTGACCTTGAGGTGTATAAGGCGAAGAGGAAAAAGTAACATGACTGGTCCTTGTGGTGCTCCGTTCAAATGTTAATGCCTTTAAATGTAAGCCCGTGGTACATCAGGGCAGACCAGACTTCAAATTTTACACCCACCTACAATCCTTTTAGACAGCAGCAGCTCTCCTGTCATCCAAACCAGAAGTTCTTACGTTTGGGGGATTGTTCATTATGGTTTTTTTTTTTTTTTTTTGAGCTTCTGTAACTAAGCATGTCACTACAAATTGCTCTGTGTGTAATTATACAGGGTGACACAGAAAAACGGGAACTTTTGAAAAACCCAATAAAAATAGAAGAAATCCAACAAAAAAATTTTACTGACAGCAATTGAACCACTACAACTTGCCTTTTAAGAGACAGTAATCCAAATTATCAATGTCTGAAAATTACGTCCTGTAGATGGCGTCCTATAAATATGCATTCTTCCAATCTGCTGTTGAGGTTCCCCATTGATCGCTGCAACATCTCAGCTGGGATACCACGAATTTCGTCTTGAATTCTTTGTTTCAATTCATTCAGTGTCCTTGGCCGAGTCGTGTAGACCCGACTCTTAAGGTAGCCCCAAAGGAAAAAAACAAACGGACAAATCCGGTGATCTTGAGGGCCAGGGAATGTCAACGAATCTTGATGACACGGTTACCGAACAATTCTCGCACCGCTGCCATTGATTGCCTTGCAGTTGATTACTAAATGGCGAGATTGTTTACAGCTCAAGGTCCCTGTTCCGCAGTGCTGCCAACTGTACATGGCTGCCACTACTCATTTCAGAAGTTCCCGTTTTTGTGTCACCCTGTATAAGACAAATACAATTTGATTTGATTTCAACATGTATATTTCTTTCTGCACCCATCTGAGGGTTGCTCCTAACAATAAAAACACAAAGGAACGTAAGAGGAAAAGAGTTATGCATCACTCTAAGCATGCCAGTGTCTTCTAAAATTCCATTACACTTGTGACCAGTGAACAAACCAAGGGTGACAATTAGCATTTGTTGGGGTAAAAGCTGGATCACCCCATTTAACATATTTAGAAAATAAAAATCGCGCCATGGGCACAACCAAAATACAATTTCTCAGCCATCTGTGGTGGGTGTTTGAGGCTGTATGAGCGCTTCTCCGAATAAATGCCAGCCCTGTGACGCCCGCTTTTAATGCATCTAGGGTGGAAGGGACGTGGCCAGTTGGTGCATGGTAGGCGGAGCAAAGGCTAATCGAATAGTCTGTCAGAACTAGAGTGCTAGTGCTTAACGTAACAACAGCTGGCACGTGTGACACATTAAAACCATTTCACTGCTGACTTATAGGCATATCATAATGATTTAGAATTTCTTTGCTATAATTTATCACTGAAGCTCCAAACCGGCTCTCCATTGTGGTTTGAAACAATCAGTTTTAGCCCGAGACTTGAAAACAGAGATTTTATCCCACATGTGTGCCTTTAAAAAAATATTGAAGTAATTTAAACTAAAATTACGTCACAGACCGTCCACAGCCAACAACAAACAGACATCGGTTGATGTCATTTTAACGTCACTTGAGTTGCACTCGGAAGTCGGCGAAAGCAAGCCTGTTTGGGCTACGTGACTTTGTAACGTGCTGGTATAAAACACATTTCATTGTGGTCCACTCATGCACGGTACATTCTGTTATCACTTATTTCTGTATGTGACTCGCTGTTACAAAAATATTTCAAAATCAAGATACCTTTTATTGTCACTGTACAATACAATGAAATATCTTTTGGAGAAAGATCTTGGAGTTTTTTTTTTTCTGTCCACCCTGGCCATCGGACCTTATTTATTCTATGTTAATTAATGTTGACTTATGTTTATTTTTTATTGTGTCTTCTATTTTTCTATTCTTCATTTTGTAAAGTACTTTGAGCTACATTTTTTTGTATGAAAATGTGCTATATAAATAAATGTTGATTGATTATATAAATATTAAGACCCTTTGCAATGACACTCCAAATAATGCTCAGGTACATCCAGTTTATTTTAATTCTTCTTCAGATGTTTCTTGAACTTGAGTGGAGTCCACCTGTGGCAAATAGATTATATGTGCACAGTAGTGCTGACATACTTCTGGTGAAATCTCAGCCAGCTCAGTCACTTCCATTGCCCATAGTGCAGCTGGGATTTTTGTTTATTGGTGAGAATGTCTGAGAAAAATAAGTTTAAGTATCAGCATATAGATATCTCTACTGCTGAACATCGTTGTGTACCTTTATGTTGAGCTTTTAGTAAATACGATAAGGTACCTAGTTTTCATACATTTCCCTCAGATGCAGACACCTGATCAAAATAGATCATCGCTATCCAGAGAGAGAGCTTTATGATTAGTCCTCAGACCCGAGTTTGTATCGAGCATTAAAAATAAATAAATAAATAAATAAATAAATAAATAAATAAATAAATAAAAATAAATAAATAAATGGGGCGGCTCTTGCATTGTTTGAGTGGAACAATTTCTCCATTCCATTTTGAAGACAGAGGGTTTGGGAAAGGAGAAAGTGACCAAAGGAGGAGGATGGTAAAATCTTCAAGGATAATGACTACACTTTGGCTCCAGATCCAGCAGCTGTTGACCTAGCGCTTGATGAAAACATGTCTCTCAGAGAGGAGGTCCTCTAGCTGAGGAATCAAATTGAGACCCTTACAATGAAGCAGCAGTTTGACTTTCACCATTTTGCTGGCTCAGACAGAGACATTCACTTTTTTTTTTTTTACAAGTGTGGAAACCAGGGTGTGGTGTAGTGGGTCCACAGCTCATGTTAAAAGGGCCACTTTTAAATAAATAATCACCGTGCTCGCTTAGCGAGGGGGCGTGGTAGTGTGGCTGTAGCGGTTCTCGGGTCGATTCGCGGTGTGGGCGTTTCTCACCTAAGTGCACACGTGAGAAACTGTCCACATCTGTGATTGTTCCTGGGGCCACTGATTTGCCACAGCTGCCATGCCCCCTTGATATATAGAAGCACGAGTTGGTTAAAGATGGGGGAAAAAGAAGACCGAAAGAAACAGAAACGGAGGTTGCAGGAGAAGGCAGGAAGCAAGAAGGCAGCTTAGAGAGAGAGCGCCCGTGTGAGGGAGAAGGAGAGCGAGCAAGATCAGGTTCGATTGAGAGAAAGCAGGCAGCTGAGAGGTGAGCCCATGAGGGGAGTGTTTGGCCGACACTCGGTGGGGCTGAAGGAAGTGGTCGCTCCACCTGAACGATTAAGGAGCTGGAGTGACCAGTAGAGGAGACGACTGACTGTCGAAAAGGAGCGGGAGTCGAGGAGGCTTTGGGCTGCTTTTAACCCAAGCGTGAGCGCCTTGGCCGCTAGGGAATTAACCCAAGTCTCGGTCTAGTTTGGAGCCCAACATAGCCAGGGATTGGAGGGCTATCGGACCAGTTTGAAAGGCAGCTGTTCCTGTAGGTAGGCGACTCTCCTGTTGCAAAGCCCAGATGGGTGAAGCAGGGAAGCCACCAGGTAAAAGACGACACTGGGCTTGTTCTCGTTTTTTTTTTTTTTAAAGAATACCTCCTGCACTATTTTAACCTCATTGTTTTTAAGAAGACTTTTTCTATTTATTGGTTTTAACCTCCAAGTGTCACATCTGCTTTTATGGATTATTTATTTGAAGAATTTTGAATGCACTGCACTTTATTTTGAACACTTTGTTTTTGTTGTTGTTTTAAATAAAAGCACTTTTGCACCATTCCCTTGCTATGTTGTTGCCTCACTGCTAAGCTCATCAGTAAAATTACAGACGGTGTAGGGTTCAAGAGCTCCAGGACAGATGATGGGAGCATGCAACCCACCTGGGAGTGCTCCAGGTGGCTCCTCAGGGTTAACTGGAACTACTCTCAGGTTTGATGGAAACCCAAAGTAGAGTTCTACAGCTCCCCCTGGAGGTCCCCATGGAACCCAATAGGACTGTGCCAAAGTCCAACTCCCAGAGTGCCTGCAGGAATCCGTAGTGCCACAGCCACCCTGGAGGGCTGCCCTTCTCCTTTTTTAGCTCCTGACGTTTGGCACAATGTTTGAATAATGTGACTAATGTCGTTTACTGTAAGTCTGGGCACGTCTTGAAGCGATCGGGTAAAAAAGGTCACAGCTAGTCCGTTTTGATTTCACTGCCAGAAGTGAAGCAGCTGGTTGATGTGGAATTAGGAAGAGAGGAGTGTGCATATAGCCTCTAGTCCCACAAATCACCATTAAGAGGAAATATAAGTGTGAGCATGTCAGAACAAAAAAAAAAAAAAAAAACAATGAAGTCCAAGGAAACCTCTGTTGAAGGTCCCTCAGTTCACACTCTTTGTTGGGGCAAAACCAAGCCCTGAAATCCCAAGAGATCCATACAAAACTCTGCAATCAAATTGTGACAAGGCATAGATAACTGCAAGGGGATCAAACCATTTCTAAAGCGTTGAGTGTTCCCTGGGGCACATAGGCCTCAAAACATATGAAATGGACGAGGTTTGGAACCATCAGGACTTTTTCTTAGGGGTTGGCCATCTGGCCAAACTGAGTAGCCAAGCAATAGGGCCTTGGGAGAGTCTCTTGGAAGGATGACCATCTCACCAGCAATCAGGAGTTTATGGGTACAGTGGCTAGATAGAAGTAACTCTTGAGTAAAAAAAGCATACGTCAGACCATTTTAAGTTTGCCAAATGGCATATAAAGGACTCTGAGGGGATGAAGAAAAGGGATTATCTGTTCTCAGCAGCAGAGACAGGGAGACTAATCAGAATTGTTGGGGTGATGAATGTCGCCAAATCCAGATAGGTCCTTGAACAAAAGCTACTCCACGCGACCTTAAAGCGAGTTGAATGTTCACCTTTTAGACAATGACCTGATTGTCAAGACAACACAACGGTGGAGTGGCTTTAGGACAAGCCTCCCAAGTGTCCTTGAGACACCCAGCCAAAACCCAGACCCCATAGAACGTTTGGGGAGAGACCTGGAGACAGTAAACCACCACTTCCCATCCAATCTAACAGACCTTGAGGGGATCTGACAAAAATAATGGGATGAACTGACCAAATCCAATTGTGCAACGCTTGTACCTATTTACCCAAGACGACCCAAAGATGTCATTGTTGCCAAAATGGTTTCTATAAAAGTACTGAATTGAGGGTCCAAATACTTATAGGAAAGAGAAGTTTCAGGTTTTGAATTTTAAGAATTTTGCACACTTTTTTGAAAACAATTTTTCACTTTGTTATTTTGGGTTCTGAGTATATATAGATTGATGCGCAAATATGGCAAATTTATCCATTTAAAATTAAATTGAAATATAAAAAAGTGTGCAGAAAATGAAGTGGACTGAATACTTCATTCCACTTGGAATGAATACATTCCGAATCCACTATATATATGTGAGCAGAGAATCATACATTGACACCAAGGAAGGCTGTCGGTGTCTAAGGCATGCACTCTCACAGGGGAAGTGAGGAAAGTATTACATGGACAGTTTCTTTTAGAGGCCAATTAGACAAGAATCGGTGGCTCCTTTCCATTGAAGAACTTAAGTACAGGCTTATGAAGTGAGTCTAAGTTGTGTTTAGAAAGTGGCTAACAACATCAGAACCTTATCCTAAGAATATAACTACAATAATGCTGACTATATTATATACTTAGAAAAATAGTGAAATTGTGCTTTCAAGGTGATACCAAGTACAGGTAGTTTAAGTGAAACATACAAATCTCTATAAACTCACACAATTAGCTCTTACTCTCCCAGTGACGACTGCAATGGCAGTCCTTAACATTAAATTGCATAAAATTGAAAACTTGGACAACACAAAACTGTTGACATCTACAAAAACCAAAAGAAACGGAAAATCTTTCTTCACTATAGTAAGCCTTATCCTCCTTCTGCATTGCAATATATTTTTGACTGTGTTTTTAAGCTTTTATATGAGACCCCCTTTTCGGACGATCAGTGGTACACTGCTGTGTTATGTCCTTTAAACCCTATCCAACTTAAAAATTGAAACTCCACCTATGGCAACTTTTTGTTCAGGTACTGGTTCTCTCCTGGCCAGACTATTGCAGCTCTCTCTAGGAAGAGCTTTCTTAAGCTGCTATCAAACTTCTCCAGCTTCTCCAGAATGCATCTGCTTGACTAGTGTTCTCTGGTCCTTGTTTCACTCCTACTGCTCCTCTGCTTTGGTCTCTCCACTGTCTTCCTGTTGCTGAAAGGATCCAGTTCAAAACCTTTGTGTTGAATTATAGTTCTCAGAATGGTTCTACTCCTCTGTATCTCCCGTCCTTGGTCTCTCCACATATCCCTTCAAAAAGTCTCTGTTCTGCCTCTGCCCATTTGTGGAACGTCCCTCATTCTGCCATATGAGCCAAAACTTCTCCAGTCTTACTCCAAAGCTATGGAATAATCTAGTCTAGTCAAACTGCATCCAATGTACTCGGGTTTAGGTGTCATTTGAAAATGTACTTTTCATTACATATTTTGTAACTGCTTAATAATGTCTCTTCTACAGGACAGCTGCTTTTGTACTGACTACGACTTTAGATTACCGATGTTTGTCTTAGTCTACCTGCAGGTATAGTTGTGTAGTAGTTCTACTTCCTTAGTCTTTGTTGCTTTTGACACTTGTACTTTCATTTTTGTATTATAACTTGCTCTATAAGTTGGGTAAATGTGTCTGTTAAATAAATACTGTAAGTAATAATTAAAATGCTCTCTGACTTTTGTTTTTGTTTGAAAATGTTAATAAATCTTTAAATTTTGACAGGACACAGGAATATGCCAGTAATCTTTACAGTTGCAAATCACACAAAATATTGTTAAATCAGCATATGAAAATAATAGCACTTAACAAAAATGTGTTATTTTTAAAGCCAAAAACTGTGAACATGGGAAGCAGTAATTAAAATACATGAACAAAGTCTCAAATGAATGCAAATAACCTGCTACCTTTGTGAAAACACCTATTCGTTACATTCTTTGGAACTGCTTCACATCGCTTTTACAGACAATCTTAGTCTAGTTGCATGTTTAACTATGAAATAATTAGTAGGAGTGCTACTGCTCCCTTTTGCTCTGTTTATGTTGTTCTCTGTTGCTTTTGATGCTTGTACCTTTATTCTTGCATGTATTACAACCTTCTTTGTAAGTCATTTTGGATAAAGGTGTCTGCAAAATAATAATAACAACAATAATAAACAGAATGTTAATAGCAAATGGAGAAGGAAGATGTGATGAAGGGATTATGGTCTGCACCTACACAATGTCGGTCATAGGTGCTCACCTTGTAGTCACTTTAATTAAGTGAAGTGACAGAGATATAAATGTTTAGCTTTAACAAATATGTGAATCACTAGTTGCCACTTAAAATGTTATGAACAAGATTTCCTTTTGATTTTGTAAGCAGATGACCACAGTGTTAGAATGTATTTATTTATACAAATATTCATGTCTAACTATATGGCAAGTGTTACATTTGATAGTGTGTTATAATCAAGTAAATATGATAATACTTATAAAACTGAATTTATCACAAATTGATTTTAATACAAATGACAATCTCTTTAGCCTCAGTCTCTAAAATGTTTGATGTATATAAAATGACTGCTTAGCATCAAACCAAGTAGTACCTTAAGAAAAAACCAAATAAATCAAAATTATTGTTAAGAGCTCACCTCAACAGGGACGGACTGCTGCTCCAGGCTGCAGGGTGCCCGGATGGGCCTTGGTCGTGTGGCTAGCCAGTATGCAGTGACAGTTGCTAAAGCCCCCAGGCCAATAAGCGATGACGTGGACAGGCTGTGAATGTATTTACGGATATCCTCAAACTCTGGAAACCTCAGGCTCGCCTGAGGTCCTAGATTTTTGAGAAACTCCTGGATCTGCATCCTAAAGAAAAAGAAGAAAAAAAAAATGGAGCAAATTAGCATGCTGTCTTTGATTTTTCATCGCAGGTCTTTCTTTTTAAAAAATTACTATGAACATCAAAACTGCAATTTCATTGTGTTAAGTCTGAAATGCATTATTCCAAGCAGTGAGTAATGTGGACATTTCTAGCAGGTCATTTCTGAGGTGAAATGAAACCGTTCATGTAATGTGATATTAAGCTGTGTGCATTGTAGTTGTCTATCCTTCATTAAATTTTTTCATATTTGAGTCCCAAGAAACCAGAGTTATTGTTGCATCACCAGGTATCGAGCAGGAAATATTGTTCTATGGTACTCCAGTCCATTGCAGGGTACACTCGTGCACCCGGTCCCTCTGGAGCCAATAATTAATCCAAACTGCATGGAAGCAGGATGAAGAAGGAAACCAAAATAGCTGGAGAAAACTCATGAAACACTAAATTGAGCACACACAGGTAGTGTCAAGGTCAAAGATCAGAAGGCAGTTTGGCAACGCTAACTCCCAAGTCTCCAAACTGCCCACAATTATTGCGTATTTCTACTTATGTTTGTGTGTCTATATTATAGACACACACAC
>JANRMT010062796.1:86401669-86443949 GCA_026402145.1 Polypterus bichir lapradei | reverse complement strand
CTGAGGAATGTTGGGATAAAATGAATCTTGGCGTAAACTGCATATTTCATGAATCAGTCCGATTTTTGTTGGGGGTTTAAGAGTTCAGTTTAAAGACATTTGTTGCTACATTAATTATGTTAGTTACTTGTAATTATTGTGCATTAATGTTCTGTTAATTTCAGTTTAGAATACTTTGATTTTCTTCTTTCTTTTGATGATGGGTATTTTTTTGAAAATGTAAAATAAAATTAACTGCAAGTCTCTTTTTGTGTCTGACTCTCATTTTGAAATATTGAGATTAGAGATTGCTAAATATGTTAGTATTTTAAAGCTCACTTAGTGCTATTTAAAAGTTCTTTTAAATGATTTTTTTTTTTAAAAATTAGTAAATTAGTAGAAAATAACTCCTTTTGGAAACAATTCATTATTTCTTTGGGTTTTCTTGGAGGGCAGAACATAATTTATTTGGTACAGCACTGAGAGATTTGAGGTCTTGGACATTATGAAGATTGTACATATACAATACATTGTAAAATAGTATTGTGGTTTTATAAGTCATAACACACATTACTCAAACACATTCAAAGATATTTTTGGATAGCCTCACACTTCAGACCTTCACAAATGCAGTAATATACAAACATTGTATGTTAATTTTCTTTGACAAGTTTGAAGATAATTGTCTTGACCCTCAACTTGTACTACTGTGGGACTATAAGGCAATTGATATATAGTATACTGTAGTGTAGAATATGTATTGCTGTTTTCTTTACATACTGCATATGTTTAAATAAATTTAACTGGCTAAAATTTTCATTTTAAATTGATTTAGAATAATACTGTACACATGAATTGTAACTTTTTAATTTTAATCATATTTCTTATTAACTTTCTACTTAAATGCAACGTGATGTAAGCATTGTAATTAAATTGTTTATTGTGTTCATGAATATAAACAAAAAACTATTTTCAATTGAAACAATTTTTAATGAATTTAATTTTGCCAACATGTTAATAGTGGATTTTACAGAAATTATTCATAATGTTTAGTTTGATCTATGACACAACGTGACAGCAGAAACCCTCCAAACTTCTCAATATCTGGTTTGATGTACTGTTCCTAATTCTTATTTTTATTGCTTAATATTTGAATAGGTCCATGACACAACATTACTTCTGGACTTTGCCGAGCTGAAACCTTCCTAAAGTCATCTTCCAAAGTCTGTCCTGAAACTGTGGTGACGTCAGTTCCATCCTGAAACTACTACCCTTTATCTGCAGTGACGTACGGTGCTGAGGCTCTGCAAGTGGATGCTACTCCCACCACTCCACCCTCTTACACTTACAGCCTCTTCATTCTACTGCCCGAGAAAAATATTTCAAGTGAACCCTTTACACCATTTGTAGATGTTCAGATGATATAAAATATTAAACATTTTAATTTCAAATATTGGTAGACAGTCTCACTACAAACATGAGGGCTCATTTCACAACTAATCACTCAGTAGTGATGTTAGGTGACATACCAATGTGTTATCCACCATGATGGGAGACTGCTAAGACACTAGCAATTTATTATTATAAAAAGACTGCTGGGTGATGTAGGTGGTTTTTATGTAGATTATAATTACATATTTTATTTGTTTTTGTAATATACTCTATTCAATTTTGTTGTCCCAGGATGGAAATTTGGTTTGTCAGCAGATGTTTAAACAGTCTGTCTTCATAAAAAGTAACACAGCTGCTGATAACATCTAAAAAGTTCATCTAATCAGTGCTTGTATCCTTTGACAGATCCCAATCTGTTCACTGAAAGCATCTTTGCTGACTTGGAATAGGATCTTCAGCCCACAGTTTAATTGGCTTTTTGTGGACTTTTTTTGTAAATGGGGAGAAGGTAAACAGAACGGTGATTAGTGAAGCCCAATGGAGGTTTGCCTATCGATTTGTAAGCTCCATTAATTGTACCGCAACAAAATTTCAAGAATTTTATGGTTTCTTATTGGGCTGTTTACATATTGATAAAAAATTTGACTTCAGGTTACAGTGGTTAAAGACTCCAAGAACAAAATGTGGCAATTTCGGAGAAAGGGACTGCAAATTTTGTATAGGAGCTCATTTGTAATTCAGAATGTACATTCTTTTTAGATCTTGTAATTAAGATTGAATATCATATTTTTTATTCTTCAGTAATGTATTCATCTTAAACAAATAAACATTAATATAGAGAAAAAAAATGGATTTAAGTGGGAAGAACTGAATCAAGGGCTTTTTTTTTATATTCGGTATAATTGATTAACACATTGCTACCTGAAAGGAATAGTATTTCGAACATAAATTCTGTCACATAAAAACAGGATACTGTGGTCAACCACAGAACTAAATCACAATACATAATACTTTGCAAATTATAAATTAAAAACAGTGATATTATTGTGTCATGACCTACATATTTTGGTGATCTTAGTTCCATAAATCACCCTGCATTCATTTTAAAAGAAAAGGAGGGCAGATGACGAGGAAGAAAAGAATATTTAAATAAAGGCATTCCATTCACCATTTGTCTGCATTGTCTGAGTAATAACCATTTAGATCTCTCGATTAAAATAAATGGATATAGCAAGGAAAGGTTTTCTGCAGGTGGCAGAGATTCTTTTAAAGCGGGAATGATGGATAGAGAAGCCAGCAGGAGCGCATTTACTTACACTGAATAGACAAACACAGGCATTTCCGAAAAGGGAGAGGCCAACACTCAAAGTCACTTTAGTAGATGGTTGAGCAGTTCTCTTAAAGAAAGATGCCTTCCTTAATCTTTATTTTAAAAGAGTCCCATAGATTGCCAATAAATACGATGGTCACTATATGCAGACTAGCATCTATAAACTGTACAGCAATATAGTAAAGGCCACATTGAATAAAGATAATCAGAAATGACACACAACAAAATATTAAAACAATGACTCAAATTAATTTGTACATTGCAACCTCAAAGAAATCAAGGAAAAACAAATAAAAGTAATATTATTTACACCCATGTCTCGATAGTTTGCAATTGTAGTTTCTGCAAAGTTGGGAAGGGCACGGCCTTGATGCAGGCAAATACAAGTATGTGTGCCAAAGTACATTATGATTCATCATTTTTTATAAATAATGCATCAAAGGTTGTCCATAAACATCTAAAAATTAAAAGTGAATGATTAACTAATTTCTCAATTCAAGTCCTCACTTCAGTTTCTTGTTACACAATGCTTCGATAGTTAACATCTCAGTGTCAACACAGCCCTTGAAAATATAACTATAGTCGGTTAAATATTATCGGTGAATCATACGATTCAATCTAATCTGTGGAATTACCACAGATCCTAGGGAGAAAGGAAGTCTGAGAAAACACTTTACTGCTTACAGAGCACCAACCAGTTGATTAAGAAGCAGCAGCTCCAGGTGAAAGTTAAGAAAAACACCATTCATTCTCAGCAAGGAACATTTCAATAAGGCCGTTCCTTTTAATATTTGTTTCTGTTTTCAGCATGTAATGTCAGGATACGCTGCTCATCCAACAGGACAAAATGCAATATTCAATAACTCTGAGAAAACAACATGATGTTGACCCACAGGATGAGTAAATGCTGTGTAACAGGTCATCTAGTGAAAATTAAGGACAGAATATGGAGGTGACAACGAGCTACTGTATGTCCATCCATTTTCTTAACCCGCTTATAGAGGGAAGGGTCATGTGGCAGCTGGGGTCTGGCTACTGTACATATGCAATGCTTCTGAACCTCATTATATGATTGCTTTCAATTTTAGGATTATTTTTTAATTAATATTGTTGCATCACTACACCCATTCCTTTACTAACTACAGCGACTATAAAAAGTCTCCACCTCTTTGAAAGTTTTGATGTTTTTTATTGTTATATACCATTGTACCACACTGGATTGAATTTGGATATTTTGTCACTAGTCAACAGAAAGTCACGCTTTAATGTAAAAGTAAAAAAGGTCTCTGCAAACTGGTCTAAATTAATTATAAATATAAAACATAAAATAACTGATCACAGAAGTATTCATCTTCTTTAAAATGACACCACTAAGTCGTCACTAGTGCAGCTGTTGGTTTTAGAAGTCAAAACGATCAGTTCAATGGAGGTCACCTGCCTGGGGCTTCGCGTGATTGTGGTATAAATGCCCCTGTATGTGGAAGGGTCAGCTTGTGATGAGTCAGTATGGTGGGCTAACCTACACTATGAAGACAAAACACTCCAAGCAACTCAGTGAAAAGGCACTTGAAGTTGAAAGATGGAGACAAGGAAATATCCAGTTTTAATAATTCACTGAATTTTTCTTGCAGTCCAGTTAAATCAATTTTGAAGTAATGGAAAAAGTGTAGTAGAGCTATAAATCTGCTATAGCACGCCATCCTGAGTGACTGTGTAAGAAAAGAGAAGGGAGGACAGCCATCAAGAAACCTCAGAGAATTGCGAAGGAGTTTCAGGCTGCAGTGGCGGAGATTGGAGAGACTGTTCAGACAGTAACTGTTACCAACGGGCTTCACCAGTAACAACTTTATGGAAGAGTGGCAAAGAAAACACACACGGGGCATCTAAGCTAGAGTTTGCCTTAAGGCATAAGGGAGACTCTGAAGTCAATTAGAAGAAGGTTCTATGGTCTGATGAGACCAAAATAGAGCTTTTCGGACACCAGACTACTGGATATGTTTGAACCCTGCACATTATCAAAAATACATGAAGCATGGTGGTGGCAGCATCAGTGTGTGGGGGATGCTTCTCTGTAGTAATCCCTGGAAGGCTTATAAGGGTAAAATGAAAGCATCAACATACAGGGAAATCCTGGAGGATGTCATTGAAAGAAATGTGTGGCTTGGAAAAAGATTTGTTTTCCAGCAAGACAACAATCCCAGTCGTAATGCAAAAGCTAGACAGGAATGACTTCAAAACAGCAATGAAATGTCCTGGAGTAACCGAGTCAAGAGTCCAGGTCTCTATCCAAATGAAGAATTTGTGGCCATGTAATCGTGATCAACATGACATCTGACAGAGCTTGAGTTTTCAAAGCAAAAACTGAGAAAAACGGCAAACCTCACAGAGGGAGACCTGTGCACACAGACTGTCATCGCTGACAAAAGTGCAGCTACTAAATACTAACCTGAAGGAGTAATACTTACGAGACCAGATATTTTGTGTTTTATACTTCTAATTATTTTACTATTTTGCAGAATTCTTTTATTTTACATTAAATAGTCTTTTTCTGTTGATCAGAAAAAAAAGGCAAATTATAATCAACTGTGGTGCAATGGTGTATAACAATAAAATGTAAAGGCTCTCAAGTAGGTGAAAACTTTTTATATGCACTGTATATGCCACAGTTACCAGCTTAGTTTGTCACTTGTGCCTTCCTATCACATACCTAAAATTAAACAAAAATGCTTACCTTAGTCTTTTTAGAACGAAATGGAACAATTATTATCTGCCTTTGGGGAGTACTACAGGGCTGCTGTCTCTCAGATCCAGTGTTCTAGGATGTCTGTGTGGCATTTGTACAATTTCCCCATGTCTACATGCTTTTTCTCTCCCTGGGTAGTCCAATTTTTACCCATGAACCCCAAGGACTTGTGTTAGGTTCATTGGCCACTGTGCACTGACCTAGTGTGGGTGTTCAAATGTGTCAGCCCTGTAATACTTTAGTGGCCTGTCCATGGTGGGTTTACACTTTGCTCCCATTGCTACTTAGAGAAACATCTGCCCTCTGCGACCCTGAACTGGACTAAGCTGATTTTAGAATATCTCTACTTTAATTAACTCTCTATGATATGGTTTGATGGGCACCTATAGCAGGAGGCATACAGTTGACTTTCTAATGCAAACAGAAAACCTTCCAAGAGAAAGAATGGACACAAGGATTTATATGCATCACAGCCATCAGAAGCCAGGGTAAATGGCTATCCCCAATGGAATTTGTGAAATTAGACTTCCAAATGGAGACATTCAAGTTGCTGAAGTTATTACTTTTCTTCTAAGCCTGGCAATGAACTAGCACAGATAATCCAGAAAGATCTGAACAATCCTGGGGTGGGAGTTCACACAAAAGCAGATGACATTCAATTCCAGTGAAGACAAGGCAGTGCATGTATGCCATAGCAACAGGGGATTTGAAACAAAATGAACAGACTGCAGCTATCAGTGGCACAGACGTAAAAGGATATGGGAGTAGAAGAAGATAACCTCTTCTAAGAGTTGCTGGCCATAATAAATGAAAATGTCTGACTGGGATATAAAACAAATCAAAAGTCTCCGAGACAAAAATCAAACGCAACAGTGTAAGGCACCTAAAAGGGCACAATTGGAGTCTTGTGTACAACTCAGCCATTGTTTGAAAAATACAATACAAGTCTGAATAAAGAAAAGGAGGAGAAAGCAGCTCAGATCACCGGGCCTCTCACAGTAGCAGTGAGGCCAAAAAAAGGCAGATTTAGAAAGTAAAAGACTGAAGGACAAGCTTCTGAGAGTATCCTGAAAATTTTTAATTTGAGTGCCACAAACCTAAAGGAACACACCATCCAAAATGATATTTTCATTAAATGTTATTTACCCCAGGTAGTTTGTAGAGATGGCCAAGAAAAATTTTTACACTTACAGAACAAAGTGTCTGGTAGAATAGGCATTTGTAGTGACCCATGTTGGACAAAAGCAAACAAACAAATATTAATGAAAATATCTCATGTTACTTGTGTTGCATAACCCACATGTCAAGTCACCCACAATATCTGAAACATGTATTTTTACTAAAATATGGTTAATTAAATGACTTTTGGAAAATGTTCATGTCATCTCATTTTCTCATCTGTTTAATCCAGACCATTGCCCGATGGGTTTAGGGCTGGTTTCCCTTGAGACTATCCCAACCAGAACAAACCCTGGACGAGGCATCAGTCCATCACTTGGCAACCACACAAACACATCCCAACACAACAGTGTTGCCATTTCACCTAAACTGCACATATTTAAAACGGTGGGAGGAAACGGGAGCACCAAGGTGAAACCTAAGCAGTCACAGGGAGAACATGCAAACTCCATGCAGGAGGGGCCCAGGTCAGACACCAGAGTCATTACTGCAAGGCAGCAGCTCTACCAGTGCACCACCATGCTGCCCAAAAATGCACATGTGAATGAAATGGAAGGCATTTGGACACCAACGAGCACATGAACTGTAGACCTGCCTCCCGCCGTTACATTTATATCCATAGTACATCAAGATTATTTAACATCAGTCTGTGAAACTGTACAAGGAATTGACCTTCTGCTTGTTGAAGCACCACAGATCTACAGAAGTACAAGGTGTATTTTCTTCCTGGTAATGTTTTTACTTGATTTTCTTTAACTTTTAAACTTTAGTTGTTCATGTATCACGTTGTACTTTTTTTAAAGTCAATATCACATGAAATGCAATCTTAGCCAATGAATAAGTTGTTGCTGGGCTGGACTCCTTACCAATGAATGGTGGTGGGGGGGAGTGGGTCTTCCATTCACATGCTCGGGAGCAACTGAGCATGCTCCATTTTAGTTCATGAAAGCATTTTCCAGAAGTGATTTAACAATATTTTAGTGAAAATATGTGTTTAGAACATTGTAAGCCTACAACTGGATGACTAGACATGTGGATGATCCAAGAAAAGCAACAAGAGGAGATTTTTCCATTAAAGTTTTTGATATTGTTGTTGTCCATTATTGGTCACCATAGACGCCTATTTAATCAGAAACATTAATCTGATGTTTTCATGCAGATTGGAGATAAACACTTTTCTCTGCCATCACTGCAAACTTGATAGGCTAAGTAAAAAGACCCATCACTTTAAACTGGAGTATTCCTTAAGGGGAGAGAAACAGTCACAAGAGTAGTGTAAGTAAAGACACAGTTCCTGCTTTAAAGAGCACACGAAGTATCCTAGGGGATACTTGGAAAGTTCCTTTAGCTCTGCAAATAGGGTTCCTGAGTTTTCTGCTCCTTGAGGAAGAATGGAATTCACAAAGTCGACAGTGCAAGGCCCGTTAGAGGATGATCCAGGGTGGGTGTAGATTCTGTTATAACAGCGCAATTGCATCTTCACAATACCTACGTTTCATGGGGATTTCCCAAACAATCACAACATAAACATAATAAAACTTAGTTTTTTGCAGATGCAGAAAACAAAATTGACCTTTCGCAAATATCTTAGGCTTAGTTCAGTAATTGATAGCCCCTTGTGACTGAGGGTTTAGTGGGATCCACCAGCTCAGCTGTAAGCAAGACAACCTGGTGATACTCTAGTGGCATTGACAACAATGCATATAACACAGGACCTCCACTAATGAGGGCTCTTTTCCCCAATATAATGGATGGTATCTAGCAGATAAATGCTGCTGGGACATAAACATAAATGATAGACAGAGGGTGAGCACAGAAATTAGGTCAGGCTTCTACCAATCTGGAACATCATTTCCTAATCTCTCATTATATTGAGTGAGTGTTGTAACCCTTTAAGGGAGACATGGAGTTTAGGATTGTAGGGATATCTGGGACAAATGAGTGGAGGCTTAGGAGGACAACATTACCAGAGATTCCCAACATCAGTCCTGACTCCAAGAAGGGCCTGCTCTGGAGGGGCTTCCTAGCCGATGCTTAAAAACCCCTTGTAAAGACTTATCCATGAAGGCTTATAGCTGGAATTGCTGCCGAATGGACTTTTACAAAATACTGAAATAAGGGTTTGAATATTTCTATAAATGAGAGATTTTAGTTTGTAATTCCAAATCAATTTGTAAAACTTTCTGAAAACATGTTTTGCCTTGGTCATTATGTGTTGTTGAGTATAGATTGATGGGAAAAAATGGCAAATTTATCCATTTAAAACAAACAAAGTGTGCAGAAAATGAGGGGGCCACTGCATATGGGTAACACTTCATTGTATGATAATGTGCAAATAGTGTGTCAGCATGTAGTGAACTTCAAGAATATTTCAAAAACAATGTTCTTTTTTATTTGGAGTTGCTGTATTTGTATTATAGCACATCCATCTTAATAAAAAGACATGATCTGTCTGTGTGTCCATCCAATTGTTATGTAATAATAAAAACAATAATACTTTTCATTTATAATCAGGGTTTTTTCACTACTCAAAGTACTTTAATATAGATAGTGGGGAGCCACTGCATCCACTACTAATGTGCTGCATTCACCCGGATGATGTCACAGCAGCCATTTTGCACCAGTCCACTCGCCACACACTAGCTATCAGGAAGTGAAAGGGTAAGAGATAGTTAGCCAGTTAGAGACAGGGAGTGATTAGGGGGTGAGAATGAACAGGCTGAGAAAGGCAGTTTAGCCAGGACATTGGGACATACCCTACCCTACTCTTTGCAAAAGATGCCCAGGGATCTTTTATGCCCATAGAGAATCAAGACCTCAATTTTACATCTCATTAAGACGCCATTTTTACAGCACAGTGTCCCCACACACAGACCACAGAGTAAGAACCCCCAGGAGTACACACCTCTTTCAGAGGCCACCCAGGCTTTTCCCAGATGATCTCCCATCCAAGTACTGGCCAGGCCCAAACATGCTTAACTTCATGTGGATTATTGGTTCTGAAGTGCATGTGGTACTGCTGCTATCTAACAGATGACAAACATTAGCACTGCTTTTACGAATCCTGTACCAAACGGACACACTGCACTGCACTGCACTGTAAGCATTAATTCTGGGGTCTATGTTGATTAATAAGATTTCCAGCCATCTTAGATGGGCATCACAGGTGGTTATACTAATGACATAATGGCAGCAGCATGTAAAACAGTGTTACCATCTAAACAGTTTGAGCTTGCAACATTCACATGTTGTTATATGTAATGCTTTTACACACCTATGCAACAGAACTATTAGGGTGTATTTACATTCATTTTTTAATCTTGCACCAAAGTTATTTAAGATTTTAATTCTGTGCTTTGAATTTACGTACATTAAGGAAGGTGTTTTTTTTTAATACAGTGGAACCCTGATTAAGGCTCTTTCCACATGAACGTCTGAACGGAGTGTATTTCTGCCGTCTGTAGTATCAGGCGAGTGCAGGATGAACGGAAAGAGTTTTTCTGCTCATTGCAGCGAATCAGACCGTCCACACGGGCGTTCACCATTGGGATTTAGTTTGGTCAAAAAAAAAAGTCGCACGCAGCTTTTTCTTGGTGTCAATTTGTGCCGAAATCACGAAGACTGCCAAGAACATGGCGATATTGCATTTATATATAGGGAGATTATACACGTGAAAGAGGCCCTGAATATTCTGTAACTCCAATGAGGATAAAGCAATCTGAACAAAACAAAAAAACAAAAAAAAAAACAAAAAAAAAAAAAAAAATGCTCTATACCTTGATGTATGTGTAATCGATTGCATTACATGAGATGCTGGAAGTGGTTTCAGTTTTCTGCCAGACACATTTCGACGCAGCGCTCCATGTTCCTTAATGTATCGGCAAGCATCTTGAGGGGAATAGCAGCAATTTCACTTTGGAGGTTTTCCTTCAAATCTTCCACAGTGCGCGGCTTGTTCCGATAGAGTTTTCCTTTAAGCATACCCCAAAGGAAGTCTGGTGGTGTCAGATCCCAAGACCTTGGTGGACAAAGCCCCTTTGAGATTATCCTGTTCCAGAAGGAGGACTCCATTTCTGCCATGCTTCTTGCCAACATGTGACACGTTGCTCCATCTTGCTGGAAGTAACTGTCTGTTAACTTATGATCATCCAGTTGATTCTGACATCACTTAAACAAATTGGTGACCCAGTAGGTTTGCACCATGAAGAAACGCTGCTCAATACTGTACACCACCATCCTGATGAGAAGTCAAGTGACTGAGTGAGGGGGTATGTGTGGTATGCACCAAAGAAGTTGCAAACGGAGGTTAAACGTCGCGACGGCTCTCCAGCTCCTACCTCATTGCTCCGACTCAGGGGCATCCTGGCATCTTTGAAACCCCATATACTGACGAGCACACTGCATGTTGTTTTGATCAGATTTCTTCATCCTAGCAAGAGTTATTATTATTACAGAATAATCTGGGCCTCTTTCAAGTTAATCTCCTGGTGTGTGACATACACACATAATCAACAATAATGATAATAATGGAGAATTACAAAGAGTTAGTAGGTGTGAGCCAATGACATAACTTTAGTTACTATGGATTATTAATATTGATGGGTGAGTGCATATGCAAGTACTGTTTGTATATTGCTTACTTCAAGGTGACAAGAAGAATCTCTTTTGGGCATACACTGAATCACATATTGGTTGACCTGTGTGTAAATGTTAACATTATACAAAAGTTATTGTCTTTTATACGTGCCTTTTTATCACTCTTTAATTTAATATTGTTTTTTATCAGTATGCTGCTGCTGGAGTATTAATCCCAAGGGGAAATGCACATAAAGTATCTATCTATCTATCTAATATGGTGTTGCACCAACTTTTCTTTTTCGAATTTCATAGATTACATACACACTGTGCAGTCAAAGGGTGAACCCATTAGCGGCAGCAATGTTTTCTCTACAAGGAATCAATGTTTAGGTCTAATAAAGCAAACTGATCCATATTTTGTAAATCCAATGAAGAAGGACCCTCAAACCTCACAGACTAAAGGCAATCTGGATTTCCTGATGACTGACCAACAGGAAAACACATAAAACTACAAACAGGACTGCAGGTTGGCATTTACTTTTATTTTCTTAAGTAGGAAAAGAAAATCCGAGCACATCTCTCCAGTTCTAATGTCACTACACTGGTTACCTGTGCCATTTAGAATTGACTTTAAAATACTGCTTATGGTTTACAAAGTCTTAATTAATCTCGCTCCATCCTATATTTCAGAATGTCTTACACATTACACTCCAAATCGTAACCTTAGATCTTAAAATGAGTGTCTGCTTATAATTCCAAGAGCTAAAGTGGTGAGGCAACCTTCTGCGGTTATGCACCTAAAATCTGAAATAGTTTACCGATAGAAATTTGCCAGGCTAATACAGTGGAGCAGTTTTTTTAAAAAACTGCTAAAACTCATTATTTTAACATGGCTTTCTCATAGCTTCATTTTAGTTTAATCCTGATATTCTGTATATGCATTTAATTCACTTTTTTTCATGGCTCTGAAATCTGTGCTAACCCTTACTTTCTCTGCTGTTCTTTTTCCGATTTTCTGAGGTGGCGATTTGAGCCACCGCCACCTGATCAAAGCACCGTGATGTCCCTACATCGATGGATTGAAGGCCAGAAGTCCACATGACCGTCATTGTCTAATTCTTCCATGTGAAGCCTGAAAAACCATGACGACTGATTGAGGTCATTTATGTTAGGTAGAATGCCTAGAGGGTGCTGGGTGGTCTCATGGCTTGGAACCCCTGCAGATTTTGTTTTTTTTCTCCAGCCGTCTGGAGTTTTTTTTTTTTGTTTTTTCTGTCCTCCCTGGCTATTGGACCTTACTTTTATTCTATGTTAATTAGTATTGCCTAATTTTATTTTTAAATTTTGTCTTTATTCTCTTTCTTCATCCTGTAATGAACTTTGAGCCACATCATTTGTATGAAAATGTGCTATAGAAATAAATAATGGTGTTGTTTACCAGAGGCAAACGAACACAAATATAAAGTCATATTGAGGTCAATCAAGCAATACTATAAAATGCAACTTAAACGCATAGGTCACTCAGAGTGCTTTCATTTAACCAAGATCTGAATGCCCATTTTTGATTGGTGAGTGGTGGCAGTGGTTGGTTTTTCAGAAATAACATTTTTTTGGAAAGAAAGAAAAAAAGAAAAAAAAAAAAAAGGTACTGTAACACAAACATCTTAATTACATATTAATCTGAATATCAATTAGTGTAGAGAGAAATATTTAATAGGTGTTCTGTATCTTTATTGTAAATAATAAAAAAAATAGCACTTAAGTGCTAAATGTTTAATTTTTCCACTAATCCAGCACACATTAACAATGTTTTAAGTGGTTCTCCACTAAGTGGAGGCTCTGCTGTTCTGTATACATTATATGCAGTTACCAACAGAAAATATGCATTTCACCGCAGTGCTATAACTCAGAATTAATAATTGCAATTATAAGAGCAATAAATGTAAATTATACATTTTGGTAATGGTGCACACCCGCAGGGTCCTATTCCTTGGCTTTTCTAACAGTACCGCGTGCTCTCCTACTTTCATGCCTGATGGTCTGAATCTTACAGAGTGCCCAGAGGAAAAAACTATGCAGACATAGAAGGAATGTGAAGACACACAGACATTGAGAGGGGTGCGGGATTTGAACCTGGATCTGTGAAGCAGCAGTGCCAACAGCGGCACAATAGCAATGTTATTCTACTGTTGGCACATTTTTGAAAATCTACCTTAACTGCTAAAAATGTTTTACATAATGTACCAGTTTTCTAATAGGACTAAAAATAGCCTTTCAGTGAATTTGTTACTGCATTCCTCAAGTTTCAATGCACTGTTCACACCCATCATGAACCTGCTGGCTGAAATGGTTTCAAAGATGAAGATTTACAAATGTCTTACAGATGTATGTCTCTGATATATGCCGTGGCAGGCTGTGGAAATGTGTCTGAACAAGGAAATCAGTAAAAATGTCTTAAAAAAATATTAAACATGCATAACTAAAAACATCCCGGCATGGCATTCTACAGCATTCAAAAAAAAGACAGCTTTAAAAACGTAACACTTAAAGGGGGGTGGGGGAGAAAAAAATAGAAGTCTGCATGTCCAAGCAGGTATGAGCCACCCTAAATCAGCACATGTGCATGCCGTAACATTTGAGAAGAATACACAGGAAGCATTCCTTTCCATATGGTAACATATTGCCAGTTGGCATGACCCAGTATGGCTTATTTTTTCTGTTTTTCATTATCAAATTATTCCTATTTGATTTCCTTCACAAAACTGTAAATTCCGAATAAGAAAAACTTGCCCATAAATAAATATTCTCAAACTAGCTTAACCTAATTTGGGGTAGTGGTGTAGGGTTGACGGCCCCTGTAAAACTCAGATAGGTGTACAAAAAGAAGCACACAAGCCTTTCAAAATGGTGCACCTTTCTGCTCATATTAAGTGCTGGCAGTACTGGGCACAAGGAGGACAGGAGGCAAGTCAATAGCAAAATGCACAGATAACATTTACAAAGTATTCAGGCCCCTTCACTATTTTCACATTTTATGATGTTACAGCTTTGTGGTAAGATTATTTAAATTCATTTTGCCCACCCAACAAGCAACACTCAGTAGCAGAGAAAGATAGGAAAAAGAGGGTAAAGTCAAGTGGCTTTATTGTCATACCCTCCATATGCCATATTGCAGCATACAGTGGCATGAAATAACATTCCCAGGACAGCAATGCAAAATACACATAAACAAGGACAAGTTCAAGACAGGTAAATAACTATACTATAATCTTCTTGTATAATACGCTACCATGGCTGTCCAGGATTTTAAATCACCTGTAGCTTGCAAACCGTTTGACCTATTGACCTGAAATTTGATGAACATATACTACGTGATGTCTACTATCCGCTTTTGGGGTGGTGATTGACCTACAAGGTTATTCCTCTTTTTATTTTTATTTTAATGTAGAATCAACTCTCGTCAGAGGCCAGCAGGACAGTCGTGCGATGCATGCGTATGGGCGCCGTTCTCATCCCTGCCACCTTTGCCGTCACTTCCCCTACCTCTTCATATCTTAAATCATTCTTAAGTCTTCAATCTGCCTCAAGTGCCAGCTTAAGTGAACGAGTAAGGAAAACATACTAAGTAATTGCAACACAAACACCGACTTAATCAGATTTAATGTGAACAGATGCAGACAAAAGAAGAGAAGCAGGAGGCCGCTAGGGTGGAGAAAAGAAAAGCTGGTCAGGAAGCAGCAAGTGCATCAACCTCTGAGCAAATAAATGCTAAATGTACAGAGAAAGAGGATGAAAACTAGGAATGCTCAAGTCAAGTGTATTCACTGCAAGTTATCATGCAGTGCGCCGTTGCGGGTAGATACTGTGGCAGACAGCTGGCAGCTTATCCCGACCCGCACGCCCCTGTGATGGAAGGACGGGGGAAGGTAGCTTTTCCAGATCACTGCCTCCCCCAAAATGTTAGGTGACAGTTTTCCCTGGGATCTGGCAGTGCCCCGGATTCCCGCAGGGCATCCTGGATCCTGGAGTTCGGTTGTGCAGCCCTGTTGGGTGCCGTGGGTGCCGCCAGGGGGAGCTGTCAAGGAACAGAAGGACTCATGCCGTATTTGTAGCCCGGAAGTACTCCCAGGTCACGAGGACGGGAGTCCTGAAGTACTTTCGGGCTGAAAAAAAAATCCAATTCTCCATCTGACCCGGAAGTGCTAGCAAGTCACGTAAGTGGAAGAACAGAAGCACTTCCAGGTCAAGGACTATATAAAGGACTGATGGAGACCCAGCAAGCAAGCCGGAGTCAGGAGGAGTGTGACAGAGCTTGCTGGGAGGTGTGGAGGAAAATATTGTATTGAGGTATTGTTGGTTTATTTGTATATGGTGGCTGTAGTGCTTAAAGGGCACTTTGAAGAAGAAAAAAATAAGTAAATGATCTTCTTTGTGCTTTTACCCTGTGTCCGAGGGGATTAACAGGGAAAATGCGGCCTTTAGCGTCCACATCACATAAATAATTAAAAAATAAACAATATGTGGACTCTATGTGCAGAAGACAGTAATAATTTGAAACTAATGGCAAAAAATTAGTAACTAATAATAATAAAAGCAACAGCAACATAGATATGCGGGCAGACATGAGGGTGGGGGGCAGCACGGAGTTCAGAGTGCAGACAGCCAAAGGGTTGAAGTTGTTGCCGTAGCTTGCAGAAATGGTTTAGATGCTATAGTACCTTCTACCAGATGGAAGAGGTGGCAAAGAGACTGTGGAAGGTATGGAAGCGGTCCTTCACAATGCTGTTAAGTTTTGCTGATAACAACACTTTACAAAGATATTGGAACTTTTTCCAAAACGATATTAACAACAAAAAAATTGAAATATCACATTGTTTTCCATTCCCTCTGCAATCAAATTGTAATCCAACTGAAACAGATGCATTAAAGTTATAAATTACTGGCAAAGTACAGGAAAAATGAACAAGAAAGCAGTCCTTGTAGTCTTGTATATTCAGTTCATCCTGGTTCATTTGAGCAAAATTAAAACTTAATAAAAGAATTCTGTAATCAAAAATTGAAGATTTTACACTCCAGGACACTGTCTATAGAAGGTCCCACAGGTGAGCTAAAACCAAGCCATGATGTTAAAGGAACTGCATGCAGAGCTTAGAGACAAGATTGTTTTGAGGCCAAAAGTGAGGAAGGCTACAAAACACGTCTGCAACACTAAAGGTTCCCAAGACAAAAGAAACCTCTGTATTTCTTAAATGGAAGATGTTTCAAACAACCAGATCTCTTCCAAGAACTGGCCACCCACCCAAACGAATGGCCTTAGTAAGAAAGGAATCCAAGAACCCGATGGTAACTCTGGCTGAGCTCCAAAGAACCTGTGTGAAGATAGAAGAAGCTTCCAGAAGGACAACCATCACTGCAAAACTTCACCAACCTGGGCTTTATGGCAGAGTGGCCAGACAGAAACTTCTCCTCAGTAGAAGACACATGAAAGTCTACTTGGAGTTTGCAATAAGGGCTCCTAAAGGTGTCTCAGACCAAACAAGATCCCCTCTTATGAAACGAAGTGTCATGTCTGGAATTGACCAGGCTGTCAACTAAAGCCAGTGTGTCACATTATACAACTTGTAGTTGAAGAGGTTTGCCAAACTTGATGACTTCAAATTTCTGATCTCATCATCCGAGGATGTCAGATTACATGAATAAATATCACAGGGGACGACAAATCATGTGTCACAGGTTCACATTTCCAAAAATCTCAAGCTTACCCTTTTTCTGACAGCCAATAGTTTACTGCCTGACAGAGACCATGCTTTGCAAAGGTTTCATCGGTACAGGGAGTTAAACTGCCATCTCTGCCTTTTTTATCCCCTTACTTCTGTCAAAGTAAGTAAAGCATGCAACATCAGACAAACAAGTCTCTTTTCTGTTTGCGAGGTCCAAAACACCTGCATCTTTTATTCCTTGCAGCCGCATTATATTCATTTTACTTCTGTGTGAGTGCTCATTGTGTTTTAGCTCTTACATACACAAGCGCACTGATACAAGTTAAGACAAAATAAAACCTGTCACAAACTAGTTAGTCGGAGTCACTGGGGATGTTAGACTACATGACCGAGAGTCACAAGAGAACACCACAACTACTTCCAAATGGCTGGAAAACACAGTGCAATGCGACAGGGCCTTAAGCTGTCCATGGTCAGCCCATCCTGTAAACACAGCATTAATTCTTAGGATCTGGAGATCATCTACAAGCTCAGTAATAGACCAGTAATGCCTCCGGTCTGCTCTTCTTTGGTGATTTACGCAAAAATGGCTGCAATGCCTCAATTTTTTTCCAAAGCTTTCACATAAAAAGAAATCTTTCAGTACTACAAGTTAGAAAACATGACTGCCTCTCTTTAAGAGAAGATTGATGAAGGAGGACCTTGTGATATCTATGAAGGTTTGAGGTTTCTTTAGCAAAAAGTATTAGATGTGCATTTGGAAAAGACTAGGATGTCTTTCAAAAAAATTAAAGAAATGATTTACTCTCACAAACCCATATAAGATGACAAGTTCAGAAAATAATTGAATGATTTAATGGATGATATATTGGGACATCACTGGTATCATCTAGCCAAACATGCTTGTTGGAGTGAACTATCTCTTCGCGTTTGTGAAATTTCTCATAATTTAATGCTGCGTACGTATACAAAATCCAGCAAATAATCCTTTCAAAATTCCCCTCCTTTTTTGTTCATGTTAAGTATGTATTAAGTGTCATGAAATCCAGTTGCATTCTAATCTTTCAATCCCTTCCTGCATGGTCAACAAAAAGAGAGTAATTGAAAATTTTTGCTCATATTCATAGTCCTCTGATCAACACATACACATAGTCGCTGATATACTTTCTCAATCTTTCTATATTTCACCTTAGTGACAGACTTCAGTGTTCTCAGTGCATCATTAACCGAATCTGGTTTTGCCATAGATGACTCGTGCCAGCCTTCAGTTTTCCTCTGCCCTTGCGGTATCCATTATTAAAAGTATCTGATCAAGACACAGATGCGCACAGACATTCTGAATAGATGTTGATATCCACCCAAGAAAACACCGTTGACAGATTTATTCCTTCAACCACTTGTCACTCTCATCCCCTTGGCAGTGGGCACTCAGAATTAACCCTGTCATTCAAACTCTCTCCTAAAAAACTCTAACCTTAATGCTGACATTGCATATTCTAAACAGATGCTTGAACCGACTATTTACCTGTTCTCCAGCAAACGTGCTAAACTTGACAGAATGCATGTGCTGTCCTTTGCATATCTCAACAAGTAAGAACACATTTCCATCCAAACATTTTAAAACTGGCATTTCCTGATCAGAATAGCAAGAATCCAGCGGCTACACTGGCGGCAACAGACACAAGCAAAGAGTCAACACTAATATACACTCATGTGGATGACCCATGCAAAAAACACAATCAAACCCTAAGGCTAAATCCACATAAAATGGAAATATTTATAGACACAAACAATTCCAGCATCAATAAAAGTGTATATATATTAAATGGGAGAGAAAACATTCCTTGTTTGCAATTTGAGCTATATCCGGTGGATGACACTCCCTCAGTGTGACTAAGAAGCGTGTGAAGACTCCTTTGTTGGGTGAATTTCTCTGTCTAACTGATATTAGTTGTTTTTTTAAAATCTGGAAATTGTAACTCATTTGCATTTTGTTCTGAGCTTTCAGTCTACCTGAGAGATGTTACTTGGTTATGTTGATCTCCTTTGGAAGTTGCTTTGGATAAAAGCATCTGCTAAGCAAATAAATGCAATAAACATGTGCTGTAGAAATAAAGGTTCTTTTAAATTGTTATTTATGGCCAGTTTCTCTGCAGCTTGAAAGGGAGGATTGGTGCGTCTTGTATTTTGATTTCTTTTGCGCTCTACAGATAAAAACAAGTGGAAGGCCTATTGACCCACTGATGATCCCCTGTTCCAACACACTGAAAAAGTAGGAATAACAAGTCACAATCGCTCATCTGTTTTTAAGACTTGCTTATTCTGTGCAGACGGCAGGATCCAGGTACCAATGAGTCCACTGCTGGGCATCTTCATGCAAACATCCACTTGGGCTAATTTAAAGATTTAAACTGATCTAACACCCACTTATGTAAGGATGTGCGAGAAGAAACTGAGGCTATATAATCAGAGTAAGCATGTGAGAACTCCACATAGACAACATTCAGACTGGGATTCTAACCCAGTGCACTGGAGGGGGCAATATCAAACACTGATTTTTCTGTGCCGCCTATTAAATGTTATGACACAAGCTGTATTGTTTTGGACTAACACACTGCTGTCTTGTAGTAAGGAATCTGGACCTTGCATCCTGTGTGCTCCCTGCATGGAGTTTACATGTGGCTCTGTGTTGGTTTTCTCCAGTTTACTCCCACAGTCCAAACAGGAGTTAACTTAATTGGTAATGCAAAATCTTCCCATGATGTGTGTGCATATGTTTACCCAGCACTAGGCTGGCGCTTTATCTAGGGGTTGTTTCTAGTTGCACCTGTTGCATTCTGACATAAGCCCCAGCTGCCCCTTGCCCTGAATAAGCGGGTTTAGAGGACGAATGGATCTCTCTATAATCTGTAGTTTTTACTAGCACATTACTAGTGACATGCTAATCCTTAAACAGGTACAGAAATACTCCAATTGCAAGTTAGTTCTCTGTCAAGGCAAACCTGAAGCAGTGGTTACGCTAACTTGATTATCTTGTATTCAGTATTTTCCTCGTTTACACGCCTGAGTGATGGCATCGGTAAAAACGGCTCATCAGTACCCAGAACAGTGAAAAAAAATGCTATATAAAATGTAAATAATAATAGTTATTATTACTACAAGGTGATTGAAATGGTTGTGCGTGTTGCTGCAGCTTACGCCTGTCTACACAAAAAAAAAAAATCGACGTCACACATACCCCATAGCAAAATATTTAAAAAACAAAAATGTATTTGATGATGCAAATAAGTAACAGAAAATGCCCCAACTTTGAAATCACCATTAAAATACATAGAATAACTTCAAAACACAATGTTTTGACACTTAAATATAGTTAATGGTATTTGTGTCCTTTTTAATGATGTTGACCAACTTATAAGCCTTCAGTCACCCTAGTCACTGAATTGCAGCCTACCTTACAGAGATCATCATGAAGAAATCACGCAATCCCTGTTTTGTTACAGGTTTTAATAACCCAGTTCAGAAAATAGATGGATGAATGGACAGACATTATACTGTGACTTATACGTCATTGAAATTCACAAAGAAATAAGATTATTTTGTTCACTTAATTGTTCTGCAGACTGGAGTCACTAAAATACAACACCAAAAAATTTAGCATAGGCCAAGTTTGTGTTTCATAAATCTCAACCTTTGCGTTAAAAATGGCTCATGCACGTTTCCAAGTAGTAAGCAAGTTTTATATATGATGCCCCTGGTGTTTAGTTAAACAGCATGCATAATAAACGTCGATCATTGCTTCATGACCTGATCATTAGCCATGCAAACAAGGTGGATATCCTCCACAACCCATAGCATCTCGTCACTTTGCTTATATACAAATGGATATACTGAATGTACACCAATACCTGAAAACAGGTGCTGACATGAACAAAGCTCCAGGGGTACTGGACAGAAAGAAGAGGAAGAGACTGAAATCACTAACATGAATCAGTTAGCAAAAAAATATATACTACTGTATTTCTATCATTTAGTCAAATGATGTTTAGTTTTAGAAGATTGGCAAAATGATTTGAGTTGGTCCTCAGGTGAGGTTTTGAGGTTTTAGATGATCTGTTATGATTGAATTTGGGACATTTATCAGATTACACATTGGAAGCCAACATTTCCTTTGGTCACTACAGCCTGACCAGCTTCAAACTGTTTAGCTGAGCAAGCAGCATGCTTTGCAACCTTTGACGGAGGTGAACAAGCATAATGGAGGTATTCTCTGATCTCCAGTAAAGGTCATTTTGGATCCCCATCACCTGATCGGCTTTATTTCATTACAGTTGAACATCCAGGATGGACTATAAAGTCTAATGTTTCAAATCTTACCTACTTGCTTAATGCATGGGGGGGGGGGGACATGCACATTAAATGTACTTTCCAATTGCAGTCACCTAACCTGCCTGTTTACTCTGTATCAGTGTATGCACAATGGAATTAAACTTTCACCTAGGATGACCAAATTCTCCCTGAAAGAATATAGGATGGCCCCTTCTCAGGAAGTAGGAGGTTATAGGGGTGAGCGGGCAATGGGAGTATGGCAGTTTTACAATGCTGTATACAAACATTTGCACTGCTCACACGGCTCACAACTCTATAAAGTGTAAAACCAAATAAATTCAGTCTTTAAAGCCACTAACATAAGGTACTTTATTATTAGTTGTGTATTTAAACAATACTTTTTGCACTTACTAAGGGCATATTGCTATATCACAATGCTATCAAGTTCAAGCACTTTATTGTCATTGTGTAACACAACGAAATTACTTTTTGTGACAGACCCAAGGTGCATTTAAAGAAAAGTCATATAATTCCAAATGTGTCATATACAGTGTTAAGTGATCAAGTAACCAGAGCAAATTATTATTGCTCAAAGTACAGCAGCATAAATTGTTATTGCACCTGTTAATGAATAATACATTACATATTATATATTGTATTACATTGGTATATTGCACATTACCAGTATAGCTTATTGCACATGTTCAATTAAAAATGATCTCAGACTGAGGAGATTCAGAGTTCAAAAAGTTTATGGCAGATGGGGAAAAAGCTATTTTTTTTGTCTGTTTGTGCATACACGGGCTGACCAAAAGCGTCTTCCTGACGGGAGGAGCTCAAACAAAGAATTTCCAAGATGAGTTTTATCCTTGAGAATGTTTTTGGTCCTTCTCACACAGTGAGTCTTATACAAGAGTTTGAGTGATGGCAGTTAAGTCCCAATAATGGCCTCTGCTGTTTTTCCGACCCGCTGCTGGGCTTCTTTAGCAGCCGTGGTGCAGCTGTTGTACCAGGCCATCATGCAGTTAGTTAAGATACTCTCTACAGTGCATCTATAGAAATTAACCAGCAGCGTCTGGGGGAGGTCAGCTCTTCTTAGCTTCCTTAGAAAATAGAGGTGTTGTTGTGCTTTGCCTATTATTGCCAAGTTGTTGTCAGCCCAGGACAGGTCCTCTGAGATATTGACTCCTAGAAACTTAAAGCTGGAAACTCCCTCCACAGCAGCTGCATTAATTGTTATCGGACTGTGATTATTTTTTTTAGTGGTCCTAAAGTCCAGAATAACTTCTTTGGTCTTTTTGTTATTTAAGACCAGGTTGTTGGTTCAGAATCTGACAACGTGGTGCAACACCTCTTCCCTATAGGCAGCTTCATTGTTGTCCGTTACAAGCCCAATGACAGTTGTATCATCCGGAAATTTAACTATAGTGTTTGACTGGTGGATGGGTTGACAGTCATGGGTGAAGAGTGCATAGAGAAGTGGACTTAGTACACATCCTTGCAGCACACCAGTGCTCAGGGTAAGGGTGGAGGATGTGTGTTTGCCCATCCTGACAGACTGGGGGCGGTTATAAAGCTCTATACATGCCACTGGGACAGTATTTTACTAATGCTGCTGAATGAAATGTGACCTACACTTGCAAAAATTGTCTCCGTGTCCTGCCCAACCTGACACATGTACTCTTTTTGGCGTCTTTATAATTTTTGGTATTGATGTGCCGAGTAATATTTCTGCATACTCCATGTGAAATAGAGCAACTACCTTCACATGTTTGTCATATCAGTTTGTTTTTCTTGGAACCAAGTACATCTTTTTTCTGAAATTTAAATTCTCTCTTAAGTTCTTCATTAAACAAGCTCACACATCTAAACGTCTTGATGTTGTGTTTTCTGCACTTCCCAGTTCATAGCTTCACTTTATAAATACAGAAGATCGGATTGGTCTAATAAGGCCCGTTTTGAATAGAATTGATCTAATTTGCATTTTCTTTAAATGCACTGAAGGATGTACACTCCAAAATTCTTTTTCTGTGATGACTTGCATTTTGCTCTGTCGATGAACTGAGAAACGAGTCACGTTTAAAATGTGGGACAAAGGAGGACTTTTATAAAATAAACCAGGACAACAAAAACAGGCAAAAAATTTGAGACTGCTCCAGGAAATACTGGATATCTGGTAGTCATAAATTCACCAGCACTTGACCACATCTGTTCTGTTGATGCAGTGGGTAACACATGGACTTAAAACCTCAAGACTAGTGGTTCAGTTCCCACCATTTGCAAAAAGTGTATGTTTTGATGCCAGCCAAATGCACAATAATAACCAATGAGGTGTACACTCAGGATATTAAGCATTAAGTACCACTTCATCTACAAGTGAACATACTGAAAGAGCGATAATCCCTCATCTTTAGTAGCCAATATAACTGTTTACTCTGCAGGTGAGCAAGCCAGATCTACAGTAACCTCTGATCCTTCCTATCTAATTGGCTTGTTTCTTGGACAGGGTATAACTGTTTTATTATTCTTTACCTAGCAGATACCGTCAAACAAGGTGACTTATAAGTAAATATTATGAATGACTGATTGACAGTGATTAAAGGGTCCATCAAGTTAATTGTGGTTTGTAATGTTGGAGAAGCCAAATGCACACTAACCTCTAATCAGGGAGCATGCAGGACTTAAGTGTAGCCTCCGAGTTTACCACCTGATTTGTAAGTTTATTGTCAGTAGTGAATGCAAACCATTTAGTGAATCCCGTATCAGCTCGATTAGCTTGTTTACTGTAGAGGTGACCATGTCAGGTTGACAGGAATCTCTGGTCTGCACTACCAGTCTGCTTTTTTAATTGAATAGCTGAACAAGCAGCTTCTATGAAGGACACGGCCTCTGCTTGACCCAATCTGTAAGCGTATAACTAAAATTGAGTTAAGTAGTTAGTCACAATTGTCTGATCTATTTGCTCACAACACAAGTGATTACCTATATATAAAAATAAAAAAAAAAATTGTAATATCCCGTGTCTGTCTTTTGACAGTTTACAGTTTTCGTTTAATTTTAATCATTTACTTTGCACACTCGGGACTTAATTTCAACCATAGATCGCATTTTGTCAATTTGTTGTTTGTTTGTTTGCCAACCATGCAAAAACAGCTGAACCAACATTAACAAATTTTGTATGTACTGTAGGTTGCCATTGGTCCAACTTAAAATATTGGCCATTTGGAGTTTAAAAAATTTCATCGGGAAGGGCAATTCATAATTTTGGGCAGCCCAAACACTATAACCAAAAAATGTTTTTAAAATTTTGCATGCATATTACTGTTGAAATTATAAAATTCAGACTTTAAGGCCATTCAAAGGATTCGGAAAGAAACAGGGTTGTAATAAGGGAAGAAAGCATTACCAAAGCCACGTTGTCACAACAAAAAAGTTCAGCTCATGGTAATGAGTTTAGTATGGTTTGTACTTAACAGTGAAAGGTACATTCCAAGTTAGTGATTTAATGGAAATCATAACTGAGGTGGTTGAGTGTGGTGTGATGATGATGGACCAAAAAATATCACACATCAAAAACCTTCACAAAATTATGTATTTATATCATTACTCATGCAACTTAAAATACAGGATTCATGGAGTATCAAGAATTTCCCTGGAAAGTCAAAATGGGAGGTCCAATGCCACAAAAGCCGTATATTACTCCAAATTAGCTGTTCATGAAAGTTTGTATGTATATTAGTTAACCCAACTTAGAGTTTATGGAGTTTCAAAAGTTTAATTGTCAATAGAGGGATCATCACAAATACCTGTAAATTTTGCCCATCTTACATGCCATATCAATGACTCAGTTATTCAACAAGCCATCAAGTTTATAACTGTCGGTTAAACATCTATCAATAAAACAGGAAATACAAAGAAATAGAGCTTTTGGTACCAATCCAGAAAGGAGTTACCAGTATTACAGAATCAAATTAATCCAGACACAAAAAGAACAAATTCTCAACTGATGAGAACATTGATGGAGAGGTAGTGGAGATAAAGGATGAGGCAGTCAGCAGCAGTAAAAGCGTCTACATTTAAAAAAAAAAAAAAAAACAAGGAAATATTTTTCACCTTAACCCATTATACAATCATACCCAGGATAGATAGATAAAACTTTATTTGTCCCTAGGGGGAAATTTGGCAGACGCCAGATCAAAACTAATCTTATATAAGAAAACAAGTTCAGAAAGAAAAAAAAAAAACAAGAGGTGAGAAATATTGAACTGCTGTAAAAGGCTGCTGCTTACAGAGCACCAGAAGTGAAATGCCAAAATACCAATGCCTGGTAGATTGGCTAGTGTACAATAAAATGGACCCATAACCTCTACTACAGTACAGATAAGGTCTAGTACTTGATCTGCTTAGACAGACAGGCAGACAGAGATTTTAAGTAGGGCCTGAGGTATCACCCCTTGCATGGCTGCACTCGGGTCCTAATCTGGATCCTGAGTTGGTTTGTCGTGTGGTGGGTGAGGCAAGGCACTGCAAAGCAATATGTGCTCCTAGCCTAACCTATAATTTCCGCGATGCGGAAAACACGGACAGAATCACTGAATTAACGCTTAAAAATGGATTTTATATTTAAAAAAGGAAATGTGTGGAATTTAGAGACTGAAGGGGTTACTGTTACAAAACTTCCCAATAAATTAAAATGATTGAATAATCTGTAGTTCTAGGATTGAGATAATATTTTCTAGTTTGTTGTTTTTGAAGCAAATGCAATTCTTAATAGAAATCAGTCCTGCCTCGATCTGTTTGAGTGTGTGTTTCCTGTACGTTTTCTCGTTAAAGGCATGCGAATTAGCCAGCTGCACAAGGCAGAAATGTCGAAGCGAGCAGTATCAGATACCCTAACCATGTCAAAAAAACTAAAAAACATGAGCTTAACTGCAAAATTAAGGCCACTTTTACGAATCTGGAGAACAACTTTTCTGTACATTTTGCAGCCTACCACAGACTAGACACGAGAAGATACTTGCAATGACCCATCTCAAGAACAAGGAGAAATTAGGATCAAAAAGTGTTCCCTGAACAGAGGAAAAAACAAAATTGTCAGATGCAAGACGCCAGTTTGTGTCCAAGTGAGTCAGACGTACCGTTCGAAAAAATTACGAAGATGCGCCCTTTCTTTATTAAGCTTTGTAAACATGGAGGCGTGCTGCCAGAAAATGAGAGCATTCTTCGTCAAACTCCATGTCTTTGAACAACATATGGATGCTGTTCTTCAAAATATTTGTGAAAAGAAAATATAGACTGTAGTTGATGAAATCACAGATAGCCGAGACCACATAGTTCTTATCATAGTGATAGGTGAGTAAACATTTGGCTGTATGGTAATTCTTTTATGTAGAAAGTTCTAATTGTACGTGATGTATTTACTGTGAATCAAATGATTCATAGAAAAATGTTATTAGTGAACAGAACTGGTTATTAACGGGTTCCCTTTTAAAAATGAACAACGATGTTTCTGGATTTAATAAATATTTTGCCTTGCGGTGACGAGACACGCCAGGTCCACATTTGACTCTTCTGTTATAAACTTGGCACCTACAAACCTGGGCAGAAGAGCAGGCTTCTTCTCAGATGTAAAATGAGCCCTTAAAAGCGGGTCACTCTTTCCTTTTCCTTTTTCTAAAAGTGAAGTTAACCTTCCTTTCAGAAGGGTGCATCAAACTAGTAACAGCTCTTACGATTCTGGAGGGCACTCGCTGTCCTACTGCAGTCTCAGCATACAGCATCATGGAGGATCTGGGCTCCTACCTGATAAATGGAACTGCAAAATAAGGTTCAGTTGTGCTAGTGTGCTGTTTCATTAAAAGGAATGTAAAGTGCCACTTCATTATTGTTTGTTTTGTTGAAGCTGTTACTACTTTCTTATAGTAATAAAAAAAAACGTAATTTGTGAAAAATTAAAACGAATTTCATAGGGCCCTAATTAAGGAAGCTCAAGAAATACAGAAGTAAAACAAAATGACAACACCCAACCCCTCAAACACACCCATGAATTACAAAAAAATAAAAAACTTGTAGCTTTGCTAAAAAAGACAGCAGTCACTGTGAGGCATTGTAAAGGCACATTGCTGTTGGTATAAAGGAGACTCAGTAGTACATTGAGAGTTAATTTATTATATGTGTGCAATTTCCTTGGTGTTGAGTCATGGCAGAAAAGACCAATATCCCCTGGTGCATGATTTTTGCTGATGGCATTATACTGTGTAGCACCAAAAAAGAGGAAGTGGGGAGGAAGTTGGAAGAATGGAGAAGTCCTTTGAAAGCAAGGATTAAAGATAAGTCTGAAGAAGAACAAGAAGACGACGACAGAATGAGGTTTAATGATGATCAGGATTCAGCAGGGAGGGCTGTTGAAATAAGTATCAATATCAATGATCAGTGGTAGCCCAAGTCAGAAAACTAGATGCAGAGATAACCCATAGAGTGCAGTTTCAATGGAATAACTTGAAGAAGGTACCAGGAGTATTGTGTGATTGAAGAAATTAAGGTGAAGGTTAAAAGTAAAGGTTTTAAGACAGTAGCAAGACCAGCAAAGATTTATGGAACTGAGACATGGGCAGTAAAGGGAATGCAAGAGAATAAGTTTGATGTGGAAGAAATTACAATATTGAGATGGATGTGTATAGTTACAAAAAAGGACAGAGCAAGAAATGAGGCAATTAGAGGTACAATAAAAGTAAAATTAAACAAAAAAAATCAAAAAGGCATTTTACAGGGTCAACAGGATTAAGAGACTAATCAAGTTTAACACTACAATGTTGCAGGTAACTTATGACAAACTACAGGTATGTCTTGATCTACTTGCTTTCCTTACCGATGAATGCACAGAATAATGGGAATGTGTGATCACTGGCCCCGATCTGCTTGTGCATTCTACAACTCAACATGCAAGACGAAGGTAGTCTTAGATAACACTGCCTTGATGTTCCAGTTTACTGTACAGAAAAACACACATGGACGATACTAACCTATGATCACCTCCACTAATGTTTGTGAATAAGGGGGATAAACAGTGATTGCTGATCATCGTCCTTGATGTTCTTTTACTCTGGTCAGGTGAACATGTTGGATGAATGACAACTCGGACTTGATTTAGTTTTTACTCTTCCTGTGAGCATTCATGATTCATTCTGGCTACTATCCTCATTCAAGAATGTCACATGTTGATTGAACATGGATGTAACAGTTTCACTGTATTTTGCACACGACAATACAACTACTGCTAGACCGGCAAGCAGGATGGTACACTACTTGATCTGCTTATTAACATGTTGGAGAGGCAGTAATCTCAGATCACCATTTCTCATCTGCTGTTCCACCACATATGTCAATCAATCTTCATCATATACATTGCTAATAACTATGTATGCCATCAGAAGGTACATACAGGGTTAATACGACTTAAATACTCTATAAAATTTAACAGCAACATAAAATCTTTAAAATAACATGAAAGATGCTCTGAAAACCACCCACTTATTTGCTTATTTACAGGGTTAACTGGAGTTCTAAAACAATGTTATTTAAAAATACATTTGGACACACCCAGACATTTTTATGTTTTTGATGGAAATTGACACCTTTTTTTATTGTACTGAATTTATTTGAAGAAAACAACAATCCATTGAGTCAAGTCAAACTTAACAAATCAGAGTTCAACCCCTGCCCGAGAGAAAGAGAGAAGAGCCAATAGCATGAGCAAATCTTTAAAAACAACAATGAAACGAGAACGTCCTTTTCCCAGATATAAATGCTTATTCTAAGATTTGATTAATTTGATCTTGCCATATTTTTAAAAAAAAAATTTGAACAGATCCTCTAAGTGAGAATTTCATTGTTTCCAGTTTCAAAGAGTACAGAACATCAGTTACCCAACTGACATATAACAGGTGGGCTGGGATTCTTCCAGTTGAACAAAAGTCTACGTTCTAGTAAAGTGGTAATGGCAATTCTAATCAGTTTATCCTTCTCCACTTTAAGCCCATCTGGGAGTCCACCAAAAACAGCTGTTAATGGGTTAGGAGTGTTTGTGACACCAAGGCTGTCTGATAGGCATTCAAAGACTTTTGTCAAAAATTATGTTAATTTGAGCCACGTGTTTTGGACGAGCACCAGTGAGGCTACAACTAGATTACAATGTTCACAGGTTGAATCTTGCCCTGGAAACATTTTGGACAATTTTAAATGAGATAAATATGCTGAATAAAAGACTTCAAGTTGAATGATTTCCATATATAGAGTTAAGCCAAGCAAAATGACACCTTTTATTGGCTAACTAAAAGGTGTCATTTTGCTTGGCTCTTCTCTACATTCATAATGGCTAACACGGTACAACACCCTAGTACTACGTATATAGAGTTAGAAATTGATGCCTTTTCAATCAAGATACCATTAAATTGATTTAAAAATATAGCCAAGATACTTACTAGTGTTGCAAAGGGCTATTACTGTTTGAAATTATTGTTTTAATGTCTTATTTACATACTATATGACAGCAAATTCCTGCTTTCACCAACCATTGCTTCAGACTCCTAATGGTTAACTCCCTTAGCTCATCTAATGTGTAAATGCTATTTGGCTATAAGAGAAACTTTTGTAATTGCACTAGTACTGCTGAAATACTGTTCATTTGGATTGTAAAGTACTGGCATTGCAAGTTCAGAAATGGCCAAAATGAAACAACTTTCTGAAGAAACATGTTAGCCTATTTTTTTTTTTTTTTCGCTTAATAAAGGTTATTCCATGTGACAGACTGCCAAGAAGCTGAAAATTCCAAACAAGGATGTCTGTTATTGTCTTGAGAGATGTAATGAATTTAACCAGGACAGAAAAAGAAGCCCCAGATCCACAACTGCATAAGAGGAAATGGACATCAGAGTGTGTAGGGTATGAAACAAATGCCCAACAGGTCATCAGCTGGCTTCTTCCTTACATTCATGCCAAATCAGATGTTGTGCGCAACACATAAAAGAAAGCTTTTGGATGCCGACTGAAAAGGTAAAGTTTCAAAGAAAAAAGCCATATCTGAAACTGACAAAAGATTGAAATGCCCAAATGACATTGGAAGGAAGATGACTTGAAAAGCGTACTATGGTCAGTATCTTGGAGTCGTCTTTTCTTTGTTGCAGATGTCAATTGTATTTGGTATGCAGTTATAGAAGAATCCAACTGAGGACCTGTAAGGTGTTTGCTTCTCAAACTACTCACTCTGATGTCCTTATGTAATTGTGCATCTGGGCCTTTGCCTTCTTTTTCCCCATCCAGGTTAAGTGCATTTTCCTTTTTTCTCTCAAGAGTGCAACAGACATCTTTTCTTGGCAATACATTGCATGGAATAACCTTCATTCTATATAAAAAAAATCACAATAGACTGACCTGTTTCTTGAGAAAGTGGTTTCATTTTGGCCATTTTTAAAGCCAATACAGTACTGAACTTAAGCAATGCCAGTTCTTTACAACCCAAGTGAAAAGTATTGAATCATTTCCAGTGCAATTACAAAAGTTTCTCTTACAACCAAATAGTATTTACACATTAAGAATGAGCTAAGGGAGTTAACCATTAGAAGTATGGCTGGTGAAAATGGGACTTTGCTGTCATGTAGTATGTAAATAGGAAATTACAAATCAGTAACTTCAAGCAGTAAGAGCCCTATGCCAGTACCTTGCCACTCAAGCGAACTGAAATGTTTCAGTGGTGATAATGCAATTACATGGGTTTCTGTTATAATCAATCAGCATTGAAAATAGTTATTAAAGGATAACCTAAGGGAGGTAACCATTAAGACACTGAAGGAACAGCTGATGAAAATGGGACTTTGCAAGTCACATGTAGGTAATAAACTAAAAATTAGTTTCAATGTCATTAGCAACACTAGTAATGTCTGCTTTTCTAGCAATTTAATGGTGTCTTGTTAAACAAAGTATGAATTTCAATCAAAAACATGAATATTTCTGGTTGTGTCCTAACGGTTTACTGGTAGTGTATAACAACGTTATCGAAAAGTTCGTGTAGAATGAAGGTAACCTGGGATTTGATCTGCCCCTTCCTTCTAAAGTTACGCATGCATGCGGATAGTATTCTTTGATCATTACCTCTGACATTCCTGGCCCTTGTAGGCGATGAACAGCACAGTCATTTCTCCTCACGGTCATCTAATCTGCACGTTTTCCCTACAGGTGAACACGCACGATGGACCGACAGTCAAGCCCGATGGGTCACGGTCTTTATTAACGTGGATCTGTGGTACTCCACAGACTCGGCCTTCAACTACTCCGATTAACGTTTACAAAACATTCTCTTTGAGGGACATTCAAAATCGTGCATGCACTGAGAGGAAAGCAAACACATCTGTCCCGCCAGTCCTTTGCTCGTTGCGTGCCGCATCTGTTAAAGCGCTCTGGAGCCTTCATCATTTCACACGTCTACATTTTGCTGCGATAGTGGTGCCTGACAATGAGGTCACAGCCACGGTCTCTTAATGTTCGCGGTACTATTTCCCGTTTTCCTGCTCCCACGCCATCCCTTTAAACTTCTACTTCTTCTCTCCAGTGGATCGACTGACACGCACACAGGCGCGGACACGCGGCAAACCACACGAGCTCCCGGGCGCGCGCACGAACGCGAATCTCTTCTCTTCCATTTGTTCACTAACAAACTTTAAGCACGTCTAGAACTTTTCTGAAACTTCCTTACGTTACACGACATGACTGCTCATTCTCCTCGAGTTTCTCTGCTCCGCTCTAACCAGTGGCACCTTCTCCAGCAGCCGCCTTCACGGCGCTCTCTCGTACTTAATGACAACCACGCCGCCCACCGCGCCTTCCCCTATCAACCCGACAATAAGCTGGGAGACTCGGACGGAATAAAGTCCTACCTGGCGATGGATCTCAGCACCGCTCCGCGCTTCGTGAGAAACTTTTCTGCTGGAGCGCGAACGCCTGCACCCGTGACGTCGTGTCCCGGGAACAACTATCCTATTGTGACGTCATTGCCCCAGTTCGGCAGGACTCCCAAAGCGCCGCGCTGTGCGCCGCCAAGACGAACTCACTGACACCTCGGCGGAGGCATCGTCGGAAACCAGGGTGTCGCGCAGACAGAGACGCGGCGGGCGGCGCAGAGAAAGACCGTCAAACTTTACTTCATAGAGCGTATGGATGTCTTGAACATCACTTGGAGCTTTTTTGCAGATGAGGTATGGGGCACGATTGATTGATTGGTTGATTGATTTAAATAAAAGTTCATACATCAATTGAACCTCTCAAAGCCACATAAGCAGTTATTATCTCTGCCAGTAATCTCTGTGTAGTAACTCATTCCAGAATGGTCACAGTTCAGACTTGTCACGTTTCTTATTACCTGTTCACTCTGTCTACTAATTGGCACTTGTCAGTTTACAGCAATCCCTGCTGCTCATTTTGCCTGAACAGTGCATGTCCAAAAATGTGCAGTATTCAGCATACATGAGTACAGTACACCATCCATCCATTATCCAACCCGCTATATCCTAACTACAGAGTCACGGGGTCTGCTGGAGCCAATCCCAGCCAACACAGGGCGCAAGGCAGGAAACAAAACCCAGGCAGGGCTCCAGTCCACTGCAGCACATGAGTACACTTCAAAAGATTTTTTCAGATAAGCATCTGCCTCCATTTAGAATGATCACTTTCTTTGGTATCCTATACCATAAAACAGACCAGCACATCTGGTTTATTGGTTGCAAATAAGATTTGTCAGTACACAAAGCAAAATTAGAAATTTTATTTAAAAAAATTAATTTAAGGCCATGGTGCAAAACTTAGTACACCGCAATGAAGGGCTTCTTAATAACATTTGATAAAGTGGAAATTAACTGGAATTCAACCTAACAAGTCCTCATACAAGTGATCACCAGATAACTGACAATCAAGCGTGGCATTTAATAAGTAAAATCCCCTCCCATTCAATGCTGACAATAATGACACCACATGGAAGAGAAATGTCACAAGACCTGAGAAAGAAAGTGATTTCTTTACACAAAAAGGTCAAGGCTATGAGACAATGAATAAAACATTGCTCATCAGTTGGAGTACAATAGCAAAAGTGATTCAGAAATTCAAAAAGGATGGACTTGTGTTAAGCTCTTTCAGATGTCCAGGCCATCCACAGGAGCTAACACATCTACAGTACATGAGTGGTTTGTGGTAAGAAGAGTTCAGAAAATTGCCATGAAAGTTCATCACAGTTAGGTAAAGCAATAGAAAGTCAAACTGGGTGACCCTCGAACTTCTTATATTGAATTACATCAAGAAAGCTACAAAAGACTCCCTGAACCCAACAAAGATGAGTCCATAAACAGACAAGAGGTGGAACATCTGTTGTTGTGGTGTAGGCAGTGCAGGTGCTAGGTTATTTTGCACCCTAAGCCAAGGTTATTAGTGTGTTAGTTGACTGTTCGGTAGCTAACCCGTACATCTGGGTCCCTCCACCCCACCCTCTTATGATCTGCGCCCTAGTCAAATACCTAATTCCCTTTAATGGTGGCGCCATCCCTGGGTGTAGCCATAATAATTTGAACCTAACATTCAAAAAACTTAGGAGGAGATTATAGATTTCAGAAAACAGTCACCTGCTCACCTACCACTTGCTGTAAATGAGTCATTTAAATTTCTGGACACTGGCAGAAAGCCTTAAGTGGGACAATAACATTACATGTATTATTAAGAGAATGTCCTTTTTTGTGTTAGCTGAGGAAATGCTATGTCACTTAAGTGATGTTGGTCCAGTTCTACACAACCATCATCAAGTCCATTCTGACCTCGTCTATGACTGTCTGTTTTGGTGCTGCCTCTGCTCAGGCTAAGGGCAATCAATCTGCAGTTCATCATTAAAACCTGTGAAAAGATCTTCGGCTGTAGCTTACCATAAATTAAAGTCCTATATGAGTCCATCGTAAGGAAGCGGACCACAAAGATCATTGCTCAGCCTACTCGCCCACCGCATCACCTATTGCAAAGAGTTCACTCTGGCAAACACCTTCATTTCCACATACTGTACAGTTATTCTGCCTAATCAGGTCTGAGCTTCTACTCGGTATCTGTGTATACCTGCACACTGGACTACTTGAACATTTTAATCCTACTGTCTCTATATTTTTATTGCCCTTGTTTGCCACATCTTATTTTATATTTTATGTTCTTATATTTATCTCTTGTAATCTGTGTTGTCCTTGAATGTTGCACTAATAATATCAAGACATTAGTGTACCTGGCCAATAACGTAAAATTCTGATTCTATTTCCCATGACACCATATAGCTTATGTTGCAGAGAAGTGGCATGCAAGAGTGTGTCACGCATGGGCGTTGGAGGAATCCTCTAAGGGCTTGGGAAAGGTACGCAATAATCAGCCGAGACAAGGTGGGGTTTGGATACCATTGACTGTCCTGTTGTTCTTCTTCCCTCACAGCTCCGAGGAGCTGCCTGGTAAGGGCACTTAACTCCGCCCCTTCCGGAAGTTGCACTATAAAAAAAGCGGCGACTAAGAAAAAGGTGTCTTTTACCGAAAAACACAAACGAGCCGCACGACGGAGCACATGATTCTTGAAAGTCCTTTACAGGGAGGAAATCCCTGATCAGGAATAGTGCATTGGCGTTGTTTTTCGTTATTTCTTTATTTTTGTTTGTTTCATCTCGCAAAAATTAAAAGGGACAACCCAGTTGGGATCCTAACATTTCAACTGTTTCCAGTCTGTCCTTCCACTGCCTGACCACAAGTGTCATCCATGAAGGAAATCACATCCACAAAAAAGCTTGCATAGTGTTTTTCAGGGCCCATGTTGAGAAAGGTGAAGTTTATTTGGATTCTACACTTTGAAACGATGAGACAAAGGTAAATCTTTTTGAAACTGATTACATCCAAACTGTATGGCGTCACAATGGCAAGGAGTACAATGTGAAATGTATGGTACCCACAGTAAAGCATGGTGGTGGCAGTGTTCTTTTGTGGGGTTGTATGAGTGCTGCTGGTGTTAGGTAATTGCACTTCATTGATGGCATCATGAAATCACAGATGTACTGCAAAATACTGAAGGAGAAGATGCTGCCATCTGTCTGTGCCATCCGTTGACTGGCACTCTTTCAACATGATAAAGACCCAAAACATACACCCAAGGCCATAGCTACATTTCTGAGGAAAAAAGATGAAAGTGCTTCATTGGCCAAGCATTTCAGTCGACCTCAACCCATTAGAACACCTGTGGGGAGTTTTGAAATGACAAGTTGAACATCATTCTCCATCATTCTCCATCTAGCATCCAGTCTCTGAAAGACCTCATTCTCCAGGAATGGAGATATATAGACGTGGCAGTATGAATCGTCCTTGTATGCTGCATCATATTTTATCATTTTATATTTCATCTTCATGTATTTATTTTTGTTGTCCTTTTATATGTTACACCAATACTCTCAAGACAAATTCCTAGCCCACATTAGTGTACCTGGCCAATAAAGTGAAATCTGATGTCACCAGCTTCATTCCATATCTGGAAGAATTGGTGCTGTTGTTAAATATCATGGTGACCACAGAAAATATTAGATGTGGTGGAATTTGTTGTGGGGTGTATTCATTTTTGCAACACCTCATTTGAATAAAATTGATTATTTCCTTATCCTAATGATGTTTTAGGGCGAAGTGGTGGCTGTAAGGCTAGAGATCTGCACTGTCAATCCGAAGGTTGCTGGTTCAAATCCTGTAAATGCCAAAAGTGACTCTACTCTGTTGGGCCCTTGAGCAAGGCCCTTAAACTGCAATTGCTCCGTCCTGGGTATGACGTTAATCTGCATCCAGCCCTGCAAGTAGGCCCTCCAACCTGCAGGGAAAACCTGGGGGTTGGTGGCAGAATTGACACTCCAGCCACCATAAAAAACCTCACACTGTTCCACTCCACCTGAACTTGTGTGGGGCTGAGGTGTCACACACTGCGTGGCTACACTTGGGTCCCAATCTGGGATCCTGAGTTGGTTTGTCATGTGGTGGGTGCAGCAATGCGCTGTATTAGTGCGTACTCCTAACCTCTCTCTAATGATGTTGGTGACCACACTTTTATGTTTTTAATAAAAAAAGCTTAATAAAACTCAAAATTCTGCAAATTGATCCAATGTTCACTTAGAAATGAATGCAAATTTTAGTTTTCAAAGGGGGTGTGCTCATTTATCCTGAGTATTATAGCTGAAATGAGATGGTGTGTTTGTTGTTGGCCTAAGCTTTCACTCCATCCTGTTATTATACATTGGGTCTACTGGTCCTATTACCATTGGTTCTGTGATCCAAAGACAAAACAGGGAGAAGTTAAAGGGATTTAGGATTTGACACCCCCAATACATTTTATTATAGTTGCATCTGATTGAAAAAAGAATGAAATAATGATTTAAAACACTCTTTAATGTGAAAGTGAAAACAGAACCCTAAATTACTTAACAGTATAAAACAAAATAATCAATTGCATAAGTTTTTACCCCCTTGAACCACCTTAATACCATATTATGGTTTACACCAGAAAAGCAAGCAAAAAACGTTGAATTTGTTCAACAAAAAAAATGTTCTTACATATGAAAGAACAGTCAGTCAGTTTCCAACCCGCTATATCCTAACACAGGGTCATGGGGGTCTGCTGGAGCCAATCCCAGCGAGCACAGTGCGCAAGGCAGGAACAAATCCCGGGCAGGGCGCCAGCCCACCACAGGACATGACAGAACATGTACGTAAATACCAAAAATGTCAGCCTAAATGCAGTAAGAGAGGCATTGTTGTGTCCTCTGTGGTACGGATGCAGATTTAGTACACATCCTTCTTCGTGTGACATGTTTTGAGACAGTCACCAATATACAGCCTGATGATTCAATCGGGACAGTAGAAGTCTGTTTCTTCACTCTCTTTTCTTATAATGTTTTTCTGTTGCTTGCACTTGAGAGGGTAGAAGGTGTGCCTGGTCTGCACGATTGGCGCCACAAAGCTTAGTGACTTCCACATTTCCCCTAAAATGAACTTTGGTAGTTGTTGCACTGTGAACAGTGCTTAGGAGTGTTGTGTTTCAGCCAGTTCCAGGGCTGGGGTTCAAATTCATGTTTTAGGTCTGTTTTATTCATTTTTGATTCTTCTTTTTATGTTAGTGTTACTTTTGTTGATTATTTGCATTGGTTTTTTTTTATTATTGCATCAATGTATGTAAGCTGCCTGCATTATGTTCCGTGTGTTTTGTGGGTCATCCCAAAAAAAGGTGTTTTTAGGCAACTCCATTTTGACACATTTTGTAACAGGCCATTTTTGTGAAAGATAAAGCCTTTCTATTTTTATGAAGTTTCTGTGTTTGCCCGACTATCTAGCCAGGGTTTGGCAGGATATATCCCCCTCTAGTGGGTATTATTGGAAGTGCTTTTTCCAACATTTTGGAACTTATGTGCCTTGGGACTCCTAGTCTGTTACAAGGAGGCTAATGTCTTTGTTTTCCTTCTATTTGATCACAATCATTTTGCCTTTTTACCACACAGCTACTTGCACCACTGTGATGCTTCACACAATCAAATTCACCAGGGATGTCATGGCTGATTGGTCGTACAGTACTGCATACGTCAATTTCATGCCATGTCATGTCAACGTCTGATGATCAATGCAAATTGTCATAACTATTGCTTGATTCAAATAACTTCAGTTTCAATTTGTTCAAAAATGGGCTTTACATCTTCTTACTTACACGCCATTGTGTTTGTTGGTTGAAGGCTCCACCCCACTCATGAATATTGACGAGTTACCATAGAGTGGCACAATATATTGAAATATTCATGATTTTTTTTTGCATTATGTTATTTTATTTACTAGATGGCAGCAGAATGCTATCCTGAGAGTTAGTAGGACTTGACACCGCATAACAGATTATAACAGCAAGTCCCAGAGTCACACTTGGGGTCAACTGTTTTAACGTAGAATTTCAAGGAGGTTAGTATGACACCCCCAAATCTTCACTGGTGCAGCCAACTGGTTTTAGAAGACTCAGAATTAGTTCAGTGAAAATCACCTGTTTGGATTTTAATTGATTCTCATACGGTTGGCGGCACGGTGGCGCAGTGGTAGCGCTGCTGCCTCGCAGTAAGGAGATCTGGGTTCACTTCCTGGGTCTTCCCTGCATGGAGTATGCATGTTCTCCCCATGTCTGCATGGGTTTTCTCTGGCTGCTCCGGTTTCCTCCCACAGTTCAAAGACATGTAGGTTAGTTGCATGTCCCTAGTATGTGCTTGGTGTGTGGGTGTGTGTGTGTGTGTCCTGCAATGGGCTGGTGCCCTGCCCTGTGTTGGCTGGGATTGGCTCCAGCAGACCCATGTGACCCTGTGTTAGGATATAGCGGGTTGGATGATGACTGACTGACTGACTGACTGACTGATTCTCATAGGAATGCATGTGAATGTGGAAGGGACAACTTTTGGTGAGTTAACCTGCAAAATGAAAACAAAATAACACTCCAGGCAAGTCCATGAAAAGAGCAGGAGAAGGATACAAAAAATATCCAAATCAGTGAATATACAGAAAAATCAATCATTAACTGTAGATTTGCTAGAACAGGCCATCCACAAAAACGTAGTGATCGTACAAGAAAAAGATGAGTCTACCAAGAGACCTAGGAGAACTCTGAAGGAGTTACAAGCTACAGAGGCAGAGATTGGTGGGACTTTGCTGACAACTGGTACCTGGGTGCTTCACTGGTCGCAGCTTTGTGCATTTTATCAGAAGTCACATGGGGGACTCTAAAGTCACCTGGAAGAAGGTTCTAAGGTCTGATGAGACCAAAATAGAAAATTTTGGTCATCATAATAAACACCATGTTTGAACCCTACACACTTTTCTTGCCATGAAACATGATGGTGGTAACATCACGATGTGGAGATGCTTCTCTGCAGCAGGACTAGGAAGGCTTTTTAGTGAAAAATGAATGTAGCAAAATGCAAGGAAATCCAGGAGGAAAATCTGATGGAGTGTGCAAGAAACCTGCACCTTGGGAGGAGATTTGTTTTCCATGAAGACAACAACCCCAGTAATAAATCCAAAGCTACATAGGAATGGCTTACAAACAACGTGTGTCCCGAAGTGGCCAAGTCAGTGTTCAGATCTCATTCCAACTGAGAGTTTGTGGCTGGACTTGATAAAGGCCTGTTAAGTGACAATCAACGTGACACTTGACAAAGCGTGAGTAGTTTGGCACAGAAAAATGGAAGAAAACTGGCATTGTACAGATGTGCAAAGCTAATAGAAAGAAGGACCTGTGCACACAGACTGAAGGCTGTCATGGCTGCCAAAGATGTATCTACTAAATACTGACCTGAAGGCATGAATACTTACACCATCTTACATATGTAATTAATTTAGACCACTGTGAAGAGATCAGATTTCACTTTGACATTAAAGAGTGTTTCTGCTATTCAGAATCAAAAACACCAAATTCAGTCCCCTGAGATTCAATGTTGTATAATAGTAAAGTGTGAACACATCCAACGAGGTGAATTCCTTTTATAGCCACTGCATGTCAGAAGGGCAGGTAAAGTGTAACGCTGACCATCATGGATCCATCGCCTGACCAAGTGCACAAATGCCTACCTCTGCTTTGCGTTGGTGCCAGATGAACATCTTATTAGGCCCCGTTGAAACATTCAAGTGGGATTAAGGTTAAACAAAGAGGATGAGGCGATTTCCAACAAGTGGCCACGACTAATTTTGCAGTAATTGTTCCCAAGGAAAGCGGCTGTTGGATAAAAATGAAAGGAAGAACAGAGATATCCAGGAGGAGGAAGGTGCAAGGTAGAAAAGGAATGATAAATGACAGAATAGAAGGCAGGCTGATAGAGATGGGTGACAGTCACAAAAAATAAGAATAAATGTGCCTGGGACATTTAAGGGACAAAAGTGTCAAATGGAATCAGCAGCTAAATACAAGGGATAAGGTCACAAATTTGAGGTAGTACAAATTTGAATTGAACATACTGTAGTTCAGGGTTTGTGTTCAGGGGTGTTTTCCTTGCCATGAGTTAGCATGTTCTACCTGTGTTCTTGTGGGTTTCCTCTGACAGTTCAAAGACATGCAGGTTAGGTGGATCGGTGATGCTAAATTGACCCTAATGTGTGTGTGTGTGTGCTCACCCTGCATTGAAATGACCCCCTGTCCATTGGACTGTTCCTGCAGTGCACTCGATGCTTGGTGGGATAGGCTCCAGCTCCCTCATGACCCTGCTCAGGATAAGTGAGTTTGGAAAAAGGATGGATGGATCATTTGGATTCATAAAGGACACAGAGATGTCATGGAGGACATATTTCCAAGATATAGGAGGAAAGATTTGAGGTCACACTGTTGCACAAATTCTAGCAGATGCTTTCCGTAGAAATGCATATGGGAGGAAAGACTTGAAGTGACACTATTGCTAGAAGCTTACCAGATGCTTTCTGTAGAACTGCATATAAGAACGCTACTGGTTTTAAGTTTGGAAACAATAAACATGAAAATTCTAGAGCTGGTGGAAGGGAAGTAGAGAGCTTGATGAGACAATTGGCCTTGAGGACTGACCAGAGTTGCAGACATAAGGAAAAAGAAGAAGGAGGAACTGAGTATCTGGACCTCTGGGACTGGAATGTTACATATTTGGGGTCATTGTAGATGTGTCACAAAGTGTCACAATGCCTTTATCTTCCCAGGGAGAAAAAGAGGGTTTGTTTGCCACCAATATGAAGAGCATTATCATGGGAGATAGGAAGGTGTGTATACACTAGTCACGAAAGAGTTGAGGAGCATAGGACAATAAAGGGCTTAAGTTACATGAATGTGATTTTAATTTCAGAGGGTAGTCTGAGATAGTTAGACAATATTAAGTTCAGTGAGAAACCTGGTGACAGGGAGGGTTTAACTAGCTCTATACTGCTTGGGGAGTAACTGCCAAGTGCTGTCCATATCTCATCACATGCAGGGTGTCCACAAACAGATTCCATTGATACAGAAGCTAATATTCGCCACAGCTCTTGAATCCAGTCTGAGTTCCGGCTAGGTCCACCACAGTGTAGATTGCTTCTTAACCAGATATGTCTGTTTATGTACATACATTTTATCTAGGTTGTGTCTTTACCCATTGCCAAGCCTGCATGTATTGAAAAGATTAATATATGAATTAACTGGAACAAAAAGCTGAACAGAGTTTGAATATTCCTCTCATTACTCCCCTGCTCTTCCTTCATCAGTGCAGAAGCTTATTAGTTTACTAAATTGCTATTGACCCTTTATTACCTGGGTCTGCATGCCAGTGTGCTTTGTGGCGGAGGGGCCACATACTGATACATGAAATGCACTAAAGAATGATCCCATTGAACAAGCATCTGTGAAGTGTGGAAAACAAATACGCACATCCACAATGCACTTCGGCGCCTGTGCAGTGGCTCCACAAATTTTAGGGCTTGACTACTTAACAAAACTCTGCTTACGTCACCATGGAAACTAGTGGGGATGAGATGGGCCCCTTTGCCAGGCTTGGCTGAGCTATTCACTTCTTACGGAGTTTGGTTCTATGAAAGGAGATCACGTCCTGTTCCCTGTGCTGAAGTTGTCAAAGAGAATTTCTATCTTAATCAGCATATGAAGCAAACCTTCGTGTCTTCTGAAACCATTTGGTAAAGAGCAACACTCTCTGTTTAGCCTCACAACTACCTCATGACTGTCGTGTTCAAATTATTGTTAATGCCTTTAATATTATTATTGTGACTGTGATCAAGCAAGCGTGTACGCAAGGCAGAGAGCATTATGTTGTTATTAGTAATCATATTAGTAAATTTACTAGCATCTCTTTGACCTTTATAATTATGGAGGTAATTATAATTTTTTAAAGCACCTTGAATTATGCTCAGTAAGTGGAATGTGCTACACAAATACATCTATCTATCTATCTATCTATCTATCTATCTATCTATCTATCTATC
>JANRMT010062796.1:86381841-86397725 GCA_026402145.1 Polypterus bichir lapradei | reverse complement strand
TTTTGTAGCTCTTCCTGGCTTTCTACGTAATGCGTGATTACGTGAGACGCGTGATGATGTCATACGAAACTCCGCCCCTCCAGCTGAACTCCATTACAGTAAATGGAGAAAAACAACTTCCAGTTATGACCATTACGCGTAGAATTTCGAAATGAAACCTGCCCAACTTTTGTAAGGAAGCTGTAAGGAATGAGCCTGCCAAATTTCAGCCTTCTACCTACACGGGAAGTTGGAGAATTAGTGATGAGTCAGTCAGTCAGTCAGTCAGTCAGTCAGTCAGTCAGTGAGTGAGTGAGTGAGTGAGTGAGTGAGTGAGTGAGTGAGGGCTTTGCCGTTTATTAGTATAGATTACAATGACAAAGCGAAGAAAAAAGAGCATGGAGAAACATTCGAGAAAGTCATTTAATTTATTAGAGATAAAGAAACCAATATTCACTCACAGGTAGTTATACGTTGCGTTGTCACTATGTAAGTCCAAACACGGAATCAAAATTCAATGCGATCTTGAAGAAAAGATAATTTCAAATATTTTTTTTACGAAAGTTTTAAAGTAAAAGTGAAAATAATGCATAGGTAATAATTCCCATGAAAATAACTATCTCTTAAAATTGTATATCCGGTTAACCAAACCCAGGGGTGGGCGAGCAAAGCGATCAGGGGGCGGTCTCCCAACCGTGCAACTGACGTGAGCTGACCCTCTAATGTCCTCATTTCTAATCCTGTCCATCCTCGTCAATGCAAATCTTAGCATCTTTAACTCTGCCACCTCCAGCTCTGTCTCCTGTGCAACCGTCTCCAACCCATATAACATAGCCGGTCTCACTACTGTCCTGTAGACTTTTCCTTTCACTCTTGCTGATATCCGTCTGTCACAAATTACTCCTGACACTCTTCTCTACCCATTCCATCCTGCCTGCACTCTCTTTTTCTAACTTTCCAAGATTCCATTAAATAATCTGGTTGAAAACTCCACTGCCATCTCTCCTAAACACCTCCATGCTTCCACAGGTATGTCATCTGGACCAACGGCCTTTCCATTTTTCATCCTCTTCATAGCTGTCCTTACTTCCTCCTTGCTAATCCGTTGCACTTCCTGATTCACTATCTCCACATCATCCAACCTCTTCTCTCTCTCGTTCTCTTCATTCATCAGCCTCTCAAAGTACTCTTTCCATCTGCTCAAAACACTCTCCTCGCTTGTGAGTACATTTCCATCTTTATCCTTTATCATCATAACCTGCTGCTTGGACACTCTGTCTAGCCAATCGGTACAGGTCCTTTTCTCCCTCCTTAGTGTCCAACCTCTCATACAACTGATCATACGCCTTTTCTTTAGCCTTCGCCACCTCTCTCTTCACTGTAAAAACAAAAAAAACAAAGTTAAAAGGTACTAATCTAGAAATAAATGTAAGAATTAAATAAGCATAAATCTGTAAGCATAGAATGAATAAATTATTTAAGTCCTTAGTATTTATACTGTACTAAAAACATCTTACAGCTGCATTATCTGCAAGCTAAGATAGATCCAGTGTAATGTGGGAAGACCAAATGGAGGAAACCATTGAGCACAGAAGGGCTAAATACCCAGATCTTGTTACTGAGTGATGTACCAATGGCTGGAGAGCCCCCTGTGAGCCACTCAAAGTTTGGTGCAGGGGCTTTGCAGGCCATTTGTTACAGTGAACTTTCAACTAATAGGAGTAAAAGTACTGCGGTATAGAAGAGCCACCAAGAACATTCTGGAGGCTGTGGAAAAGATATTATGTTTATTCCTTCTGTTTATAAATAATTGGAGAGTATCACTTTAAAGAGAAGTGGGCATCAATCTGTGCTTGTGGGTTTTTGCATGAGGCGCTGTGCTGTGACATAATGGGATGCGTTCTTTTAAAAGAGGAGGAACCTGGGAATGAATTCAAGTGGCACTTGAAAGGACTGAGAATGGAATTCCAAAATTTTTGAATTGGTTAACATGCACGCTACTGAAAGAGGATATCCATTAATGTGGTGCTACATTTTCCTCATTGAAGGAAGCATATGTCACTTCTAAACTGAGGGACACTTAACACTATTAGCTGGGAGAGGTGATCAGCAGCTTCAAAGACAGGATTCAGCTCCAAACTGGTGAGTGCAATCTACAAGGAGGGAGTCAAGCTAAAGTTTGAAATTGGGATTTATTAGAAAACCAGTAACGGTGGTGCACTGCAGTGAATACACTCAACTTGAGCATTCATAGTTTTCATCCTGTTTCTCTGTACGTTTAGCATTCATTTGCTCAGAGGTTGATTTGCTTGATGCTTTATGAACAGCTCTTCTTTTCTCCACCCTAGTGGCCCGCTTCTTCTCTTCTTTCGTCGGCATCTTTTTTGCGTTGAAACTGATTAAGTCAGTGTTTGTGTTGCAATTACTTGGTATGTTTTCTTTAATTATTGACTTAGGCTCTTAAGTCTTTAATCTGCCTCAAGAATGATTTAAGATATGAAGAGGTCAGGAAGTAATGGCAAAGGTGGTAGGGATGAGAACGGCGCTCATATGCATGCACCGCATGGCCACTCTGCTGGCCGCTTCCAAGACTTGATTCTACGTCCTCACAGGTGGCGCAGTGGTAGTGCTGCTGCTTTGCAGTAAGGAGACTGTGGAAGATTGTGGGTTCGCTTCCTGGTTCCTCCCTGTGTGGATAGCGCTTTGAGTACTGAGAAAAGCGCTATATAAATGTAATGAATTATTATTATTATTACAATAAAATAAAATAAAAATAAAAAGAGGAATAACCTTTCAGGTCAATAATCACCCTGAAAGCTGATAGTAGACTTCACACAGTATATGTGTGCCAAATTTCAGGTCAATAGGTCAAATGGTTTGCAAGCTACAGGTGATTTAAAATCCTGCACAGACAATAATAATAATAATAATAATGCATTTTATTTATAGGACACTTCACATTAGCAGTAAATGTCAAAGTGCTACAGTAAAAAAAGTTTAAACAAAGGCAACACCAGATAAAAAAAAAATAATTATAGCATTCTTGTTAATAAGCTTTACTAAATAGAAAAGTTTTTTTTAAAAAAACAGCCCACAATCTGCTGTGTTCTCAGGTTCTCTGGTAGGGCAATCTAGAGCCGTGGAGCAGCGGCTGCAAAGGCTCGGTCACTCATTGTATGAAGTTTGGTCACGGGGGGCAAAGGCGGTAGGTATTTGCAAGATGAAGGTTTCTTGTAGTGGATTGTAGTATAAGGAGTTCCTTGAGATATTGTGGAGCATTTCCATGGATACACTGGTGAGTAAGCAGACAAAGTTTATATTCAATACGGAGGTGAAGTGACCGAAGGATTGGTGAAATGTGTTCATATTTCCGCACCCTCATCAGGATTCTTGCAGCACTATTTTGAATTTGTTGGAGCTTTTGAAGGCTCTTTCTGGGTATCCCGATGAGGAGTGCATTACAATAATCCAGCCTGGATGAGACCAAGGCATGAACCAGCTTCTCAGCATCACAAAGGGAGAGGTAGGGATGGAGTTTGGCTATGTTTCAGAGATGAAGGAATGCAGTTTTACAGAGGTGATGGACATGTGTATCAAATGACAGATGGGAGTCCAACTTGACACCCAGATTTGTAACAGAAGGGGAGAGGGTAATGGTACATTCAGAAAAGAAAATACAATTTACAGAGGAACGAAGTTGATGGGGGGTGCCAATTAAAAGGGCTTCAGTTTTAGTACTGTTCAGCTTGAGGAAGTTCTTGAACATCCAGGCCTCAATCTCATTCAAGCAAGAGGAAAGAGTTGATGGAGGCGTAAGAGAAGTCAAATCCAGTCTCACATAGAGCTGCATATCATCGGCATAGCTATGGAATGAAACTCCATGCTTGCGGATGATGTGACCCGGGGTAGCACATAGATATTAAAACGCGTCTGCCCAAGGACTGATCCTTGTGGGACCCCACAGGTTACAGTGTAGGTACGAGATTTAGCATCCCCCCGGGCCACATACTCAGGCTTACCTGTAAGACAGGACTCGAACCATTCCAAAGCAATGCCAGAAAGTCCAATTATATAGTGAGGGAAAGGGGAGCCATGGTAGCGTATTATATGTAAAGATGGAACAAACCTTCACAAAACTGATCATGTCATTTCTCAATGTCGTCTCCACCCTTCTCAAAGCACTTGCTCCACCTGCCTGGAATTCCAGCAGAATAAAAGGTTTTGTCTTGTCCTCACCACCGCTCGTGCACCCGAGTTATTGTCAAACACTCCATGCCGAGGGGTGCTACCGTCACCAGTGCTAGTTATTGTGACTTCTGGAGACCAATGTGAAGCCTGCTGTTCCATCCAAGCGGTGGGGACTGATGTCTTAAGGAGTCCTTTTGCTGCAAGACAATGACACACACACTGCTAAGAACACCAAGGCTTGTCTGGAGAAACTGAAGTTGGAGGTACTGCCATATCCTCCTTATTCACCAGATTTTGCACCATGTGATTTCCACCTTTTTGGACCAGTAAAAAAACATCTGGGTGGTCGTCAATTCAAAACAGACGACAATGTGAAGAGAGTGGTGCACCAGGAGTGGTGGTGAGGACAAGACAAAACCTTTTATTTTGCTGGAATCCAGGCCCTTCCAGGCAGGTGGTGCAAGTGCATTGAGAAGGGTGGAGACGACATTGAGAAATTACATGATTATTTTTGTGAAGGTTCATTCCGTTTTCTAATAAATGCCATTTTCTAACTTTAGCTTGACTCCCCGTCATATTATATTTCAAAGGGAATGTGCTCTAGTTGTTTTCATTATGCCTTTAAGAAGATTTAACCGTGGATTACCCAGTTGGGATGGACATTTCAAAATAAAACAGTTAAGGATTATTCTTTAACACTTTAAATGTGAGGTACAAGTTAACTCACACTCCATTCAGACCCATCACTCAGTACTTAGTTGAAGTCCCTTTGGTAGCGATTACATCCTGTGTAGGGGACTTTCTTCCATTTTTCTCTGTGGGTTCTCTCAAGCTCTGTCAGGTTGGTTGGAGACCATCAGAGGACAGCTATTGTCAGGTCTCTCCAGAGATGTTTGATAGGATTTAAGTCAGATCTCAGGCTGGTCCACTCAATGACATACCCAGAGTTGTCCCTAAGCCACATCTGTGCATCTTTGCTTTGTGCTTAGGGTCATTGTCCTGTTGGAACATAAACCATTCTGGAGTCCAGAGCTCTCTGCAGCAGGTTTTCAGGAGTACGAATATCTGTATACTTTGCTCCGTTCAGCTTGTCAATGTGAGATTTCAGTTTTTTATTTCTAATAAACTAGGGGGCTTTGCCCCCAGCTTGCTTTGCTTGCCAACTCCCCGGCCTGCACTACGTGCCAGCAAATTCACGTCTCTGTCACTTGCGTATGTGGATTTCACTTTCACCAAACAACAAAACTTTTAATTCTTGCAGATACACCTCTTCATTGGGAAGAAACACTACTTTTCCCTGATGGCAACATAAATTAGATAATCTACAAGCCTCCGACTTAAAGTTTAAAGTCAAACAATATCTACATACTTCTGTCATATCACCTATGTCCATATAATCAATCTCTTTTCGCTTTTACATTTTCGTCAATATCGCATTGAATTTTGATTCTATGTTTGTAATTACATCGTGACAACACAACGTATAACTGCCCGTGAGCGAATATCATTTCTTTCTCTCTACACACACTGTGTCTGACAATAGCATTCACACAAATGAGAAATGATTGAACCGTGTGCGTGGTTGTAAATATTTTAGATGTGGGCAGGACTTTTCCAAATCTCTTTGCATAAAGTCTTGTCTCACGGGCCTTGAAATTTTCACTTTCACCAAACAACAAAACTTTTAATTCTTGCGCATAGGCTTCGTCATTGGGAAGAAACACTACTTTTCCCTGATCTACAAGTCTCCGACTTAAAGTTTAAATCCAAACAATATATTCAATCTGTTTTTGCTGTTCCGTTATTTCACTTTGTCTGCACTAATGTGATCTTTACTATCATTTTTTTGAGACTTTCAAATTTTCGTACTTCCATTGTCTCTAACCTGCTCTGCATGTGTATCGCGCCAACGTTTTTGAATTCTTTACAACGTTCTACTTTGTCATCTAATCTTTGTCTTTTACTTCCGGCCCCGGGCGTGGTTAAATCTCTTGGCACAAAGTCTTGTCTCGCAGGACGTGAAAGTGTCTCTCTGAGAAAGTCACGTCTCGTCTCTCTTTCCAAGATTTTTTTATTATAATAGAGAGATTTGCAAAAAATTCCTAAAATTGTTTTCGCCGCTTCATTCTGCAGTATTGAGTATTCCTTATTCTGGGAAAGAAAATGAATTTTAACAATGTTAGCATAAAGCTGCAGCGTAACAAAATGTGAAAAAAGTGAAGGGGTCTGAATACACTGTTTATTAAAAAGAGTGGCCGGCCCAGCACTGACCCCCTGAGTGACGCCGCTTTTAACATTCCCTAATTCTGACAAAGTTCCTTGCACCATAACCCTTTGCTGCCAGTGTTTAAATGATTTTGCACCCATGCATACGGTGCATATTGATTGATCTCCAATTTATTTTAGTTTGATCACCAGCCTCTTCTGAAACAAAACTAAGGTATATAACATAATGGGCACTTCTCTTATTGTATCCTTTTGTTGTTTTCTCATAGAATTCCAGCATGTTTTTTTACAAACCCATGTTGAGTATTTGCTGGCACATCTTTTCTTGGCATGTTTTATAAATATTTTTTTGCAATAACTCTATGATGTTCCTTATGCCCACTGGCCTATAGTTACCTGGATCGGCCTGCTCTCCTCTTTTTACTTTCTCGTATACCAAGCATAGGGAAAGCATGGTAATCGTCCAAAGATTCAATGTTGAGATTTTGATGAATCTCAACGTTTTAGACCTCCCTGACTTTCTTTTATAGGGAAAGTATTGTAATTGTCCAAAAATTCCATTTTGAGATTTTGATGAATCTCAACGTTTTAGACCTCCCTGAGTCTGAAAATACAATTTTTGGAATTATGTCAATGTATGTGTGTTGTCACGCACGAGTGCTTGGGGAACAGCGGAGCGACCCGGGTTGTTACGGAAAACGTACCGCGAGGGGTCTACGACAGGGTACTAACTTGTCTTTCTTTCCTTCTTCAGAAAGCCCGAGGCCTCACAGACATAAACAAACGCCATGACGGCTATAGGAAGCACGCACTTCAGGGTCTATTTAATCCCTCTGATGACCCCTTTGATGGCATCACAGTTCCCAGAATCCATCACGAATACCCAGCATCCTTCACATCAATCTCCGGTCCGTCCTCATAAAAAGCCCATCCTTTCTCCCCTCATTTGTCTTTTTGCTTTCTTATGTTTTGAAAAGCGACTGACTGCTATACTTTGGTTACAGTATATGGGGCTAAACACCCCAAAACTTGCAACGTGTCTTGTCTTGTATTACAGTGTGTTTTAGTAAACTTAATAACTTCAGTGCGCTTTCATTTAGGTCAACCAAATTTTGCGTACAAGTATTGAGTACAAAACATAGATTTCTATCAACTTTTGGGCAATTTTGTTAACCAGAAGTGGTACTTTATCTTTTATTCATGTGGTTGCAGAGTACGATTTATTCAACTTTACTTTTATAATAACTAGGGGGCTTTGCCCCCTGCTTGCTTTGCTTGCCAACCCCGGCCCCGCCCCCCCCCACCAAGCACTACACGCCATTGTGAAGAGGTGGGCTGAACGCACCCCAAGGAAACATGGCCGCTCCTCTGAAACCCCTCTTAAACGGTGATACAATGGGAAACAAATAACAGTTGTTTTTTTACCTCCTCTTTGCTCGATCAGCTGCTAGCTCGCTGCTGCTGTGCCGTGTGATCTTTATTTCGCACGGCGCTTTGAACGTTTTAAAGTCACTGCCTTTTCTCTTCTCCCCCAGACATCCTCAAACACTATGTGATCTCTTTTCGCCATTCCGTTATTTCACAGAGTAATATTTTCCATTTGTTTGCGCTAATGTGATCTTTACTCTCGTTTTCTTGAGACTTTCGAATTTTCACACTTCCATTATCTCTAACCTGCTCTGCATGTGTACGACAGGACTTGCTTCCAAAGGTTGTAAGTATAAGGTGACTCGCCTGTCTCGTGGGACGTGAAAGTGTCGCTCTGTCTGTCTTCAAAAAATCACGTCTCATTGCAGGAAAAAAGTCTCGCCCCAAGTTTTTTTTTTATAATAGAGAGATTGTTCAATATATTATTAATTTGATTTGATTTGTTGTTGATGGTTCTTTAATGTACATAATATAAAAATATAATCATTGTATGTCGGTTTACTCCTCAAATATCCATCCCCATATACGAGAGAGTATATGTGAAAGTCTAGGCCAGACCACTCCTGATTTTTATCTAATGGGACAACATTCAGTCCCTTCTAATCTTCATGAATTTCTGCAGTGTGCAGTGATTTTTGAAGAATATGTGTGAAGAGTTTATCCTGTATGTTCTCACGGACCTCCTTAAGCACTGTCAGTTGAATGTCATCTGTTCTTTCAGTCCTCATGCTTTCCTTTCCTTTCCTCCTTCATTGATGCTCTTGGAGAATTTCATTTTTTTTTTTTTTTTCACATTTGCAGGGAATACAACTCCCTGGTGGTACCTGACTGCTTACAGCACCCTGTTACAAGTGCTGGGGTTTATTCTTGCAATTCTTTTAGAAACCATCAGAATAACAACATGCATTGATTCAAAAAGTATTTGGAGCCCTTCACTTTATGCCCACTTTCTTATGTTGCAGGTTTAATTTTAAATGGATAAATTTGCCATTTTGGTCCATCAATCTACACCCAATAACCCATAATGACAAAGTGAAAAGATATTTTGAGAAAAGACTGCAAATTAAATAAAACTTGGCAACTGAAACCTCTCAAACATAGAAGTATTCAGACCCTCAAATTCAGTACTGTACTTTGTAGAGGCCACAGTGGCAGTAATTCCAGCTTTGAGTCATTTTGGGTAAGTCTCTACAAGCTTTGCACACCTGGATTTGGGCAGTTTATCCTACGCTTGCTGGTAGATCCTCTCAAGATCTGTCAGATGGAATGCGAAACATCTGTAAACTGCCATCTTCATGTCCCTCCACAGATGTCCTATAGGGTTTTAGTCTGGGCTTTGGCCACACGGAGACTCCAGTGTTGTCTTGGCCGTATGCATTGGGTCATTGTTGTGCTGAAAGGCGATCTGACACCCCAGTCTGTATCACATGCACTCTGGAGCAGGGTCTCTTTAAGGATCACACTGTGTTTGGCTGTACTCATCCATCTCGCAATTCTGACCTGTCCCTGTCACAGAGAAGAACCCATGTAGCACAAGGAGGTCACCACCATCCTTCAGTGTAGGGATGGTATTAGGAGGTGATGAGCAGTGCCCGGGTCTTCACCACACATACTGCTTGGTGTTCTGTCCAAAGAGTTTCATTATAGTCTCAACTTTTCTCTCGTGCTCTCAGAGACCATTAAAATAATGTCATATCATCTAAATGGGCTGTCATGTGCCTTTTATTCAAGAGTGGCTTTCGTCTAGCCACTCTACCATAAAAACCTGAATGATGGAGTCCTACAGAGATGGTCCTACTTGCAAACCGTTCCCCCATCTCAGCAGAGGACCCCTCAAGCTCTGTTAAACAAACCATTCTACTATTGGTTACCTGTCTGTCCAAGGCCCCTCTGGCCCAGTTACTCTATGAAGAGTCCCAGTGGTTCCAAACTTCCTCCATTTCATCTTATTGAGGCCACTGTGCTTATTGGAAGATTCAGAGCTTTAGAAATGGGTTCATCCCCTTGTCCTGATCTGTGCCTCATCGCAATTTGATCGCAGTGGTCTGAAAAGAATCCCTTGGACTTCATGGTTTGGTTTTTGTCCTCACATGCAGTGTGAATTGTGGACACTTTGTACTCCGGTGTGTGCCTACTTAATGAGGTCCTGTCAATTCAGTTGGCCTCAGGTGGACTCCAGTCAAGGTTTAAATGCACCTCAAGGAGGACTTGTGAATAGAAGGTCCCACATTTCACACGGCAAGCCAAGGAACTCTCTGTGGACCTCCAAAATCAATCTGTGATGAAGCACAGATCAGGGCAATGGGATAAAATCATTTGTAAAGCTTTGGGTGATCCCAGGAGCAACATGGCCTGAGTAAATGTGAAATGGAAGAAGTTTGGAACCACCAGGTGTTGTGAATTGTGTACTTTGAGAATTATTATTTTGCTTAAATTCTTTCTTAGAACAATATATTATGTGGGAATCTCTGCTGCTTTTTTCTGGAGAATGTTCTGTGTGGTTTCTTCACAGTTTTACATGTCCTGAATGCAATGATTAATTATTGAAGGCACCACAACATTATTTGGTTTTATAATCAGGCGCCGCCAGGTTATAATTCCTGTTACCAGCACCCGACTCCCGGTTGAAGTTGCGTAGCATGCATTGTGTCATCAGCCTGACCCTTTACAGTGTTGACAAATGTTTTATCCCCTGGTCCACTTCTCACTTTAGGGCGGAATATCAGGACTCTTTGTAGAGATGGCTGTCTAGCCAAACTGAGTAAAGGGGCAACAAGGGCCTTGGTCAGGGAGATGAACCAATGGCCAATCTAAGAGAGCTTCAGTAGTCCTCTGTTGAGATGGGAGAGCCAGTCAGAAGACCTAACAGCACTTCATCCATCAGGCCTTTATGTACAGTGGCTTACTCATGCCTGGAGTTTGCCAGGTGGCCTTTAGTGGACTCTGAGAGCTGAGGAAGAAGATTCTGTGGTCTGATGAGACAAAATGTGAAGTCCATGCATTACGACTCACCAGGTACTGCTCATCACCCGCCTAATATCATCCTTACGGTGAAGCATCATGAAATAGGGGTGTTTCTCAATGGCAGGGAGACTGGTCAGAATTGAAGGAAGGATGAAGGCAGCCAAATACAGAAAGGTCGTGGAAGAAAGCCTGCTGCAGAGTACCCACCACCTCAAACTGGGCTGATGGGTCACCTTTCAGGACGCCAGTGACCCAAAGCATGGAGTCGAGATGACGCCTGAGTATTTCATGACGGTCCTTGGGTGACACAGCCCAGCTCACACTTAAACCCCACAGGACATGGGAGAGACCTGAAGATGGCAGTTTGCAGCTGCTTCTCATCCAGTCTCATGGAACTTGAGAAGAATCTGATAAACTGCCCAAATCCAGTACTTCAAAGCTTGGAGGGATTTTCTTTCTTTTTGTTTTTTTTTGATTTTATTGATTTTATTAAAATCAAATAACATTCCATACAAATAAGTCAAGTTTTATAAGACTTTATTTGAAACAAATCAACCCCCACCCATGAGAAAGAGAGCTAGGCCAGCAGATTAAAACTTTAAGTTAGCAAAAATAAATAAATAGATAAACTAATAAATGAATAAAAATAAATAGAATAAAAGAGGGGAGAGAATCTGCTTCCTCAGTTTAAAGGCTTATTCTAAAATGTTATTGATCAGATCCTGCCAGGTTTTAAAAAAGTTCTGCACAGATCCTCTAAGTGAGAATTTGATTTTTTCCAATTTCAAATAATATAAAACATCATTTACCCACTGACTTAGAAGAGGAGAGTTAGGATTCTTCCAGTTTAGCAAAATAAGTCTGCGTGCCAATAGTGTAGTGAAGACAATCACAGTTTGTTTGTCCTTCTCCACTTTAAGCCCCTCTGTGAGCCCACCAAACACAGCTGTTAGTGGATTAGGAGGGATTGGGGCACCAAGGCTGTCTGAGAGGCATTTAATGATTTTTCTCCAGAATGATGTTAATTTGGCGCAGGCCCAAAACATGTGACCCAGTGAGGCTGGAACTCGATTGCAACGTTCGCAGGTTGGATCTCACCCTGGAAACATTTTGGACAACGAGACAGATGTGCTCAATATTTAGTTTTAAGTTGAATAATTGTATGCTTTGCACGTATGGAGATCGAGTGGATTCTGTGTATTGCTGCCTTCCACTCCATGTAGGGATTTTCCTAAGAAGACTCAGAGCTGGAATTGCCACCAAAGGGGTTTATACAAAGTAGTGAGCAGGGGCGGACTGGTCTGGTCATGGGCCGGTCGTTTCATGAAATAAATTTTATGTGCAGTGATCCCTCGCTATATCGCGCTTTGACTTTCGTGGCTTCACTCCATCTCGGATTTTAAATGTAAGCATATCTAAATATATATCACGGATTTTTCGTTGGTTTGCGGATTTCTGCGGACAATGGGTCTTTTAATTTATGGTACATGCTTCCTCAGTTTGTTTGCCCAGTTGATTTCATACAAGGGGCACTATTGGCAGATGGCTTAGAAGCTACCCAATCAGAGCATGTATTACGTATTAACTAAAACTCCTCAATGATATATGATATGCTTCCCGCGCGGTGCTTGATTGTTTGCTTTTTTCAGTCTCTTTCTCTCTCTCTGCCCGACGGAGGGGGTGTGAGCAGAGGGGCTGTTTCCACAGAGGCTGTTTGCTTAGAAGATACAGACGCTCCTCTAAAAAATGCCGCTTTATTGCGGTGCTCGGTATACTTAAAAGCCCAAAAGCACGTATTGATTTTTTGATTGTTTGCTTTTCTCTGCTCTCTCTCTGACATTCTCTGCTCCTGACACGCATTCTTTGAAGAGGAAGATATGTTTGCATTCTTTTAATTGTGAGAAAGAACTGTCATCTCTGTCTTGTCATGGAGCACAGTTTAAACTTTTGACTAAAGGGTGTTATTTCATGTCTAGAGGGCTCTAATAATGTTAACAGTGTGGGAGAGTTTATAAGGGCTTAAAATATATAAAAATAACCATACAAACATATGGTTTCTACTTTGCGGATTTTCATCTATCGCGGGGGGGTCTGGAACGCAACCCCCGCGATCGAGGAGGGATTACTGTACTGGTTACAGTTTGACATTAAAATGAATTTTCTAAACTACTAAACATTATCTGTCCGGTACTGCGATTTATATTGTCCTATATAATATACCACATTACGTCATCAAGTTGTTTTAGTTGTCAGTACACAACGTTGCAGCGAAAAATTTGGTCAAAACTGCCTTTTACTGATTTCTGTTTCGATAGCGCTACATTTCGGTTAGCATATACATTACAAGGTGCTACTCCGGTGGAACCTCTTAACTGATGCTTACAAGAGCACTGGGCTTGCCTACAAGCTCCTGCTAACACTGCCCGTGTCACAAGTGCAGTGTGAAAGATCATTCTCTGTGTCTGAGAAGCACAATGACGCAAGAACATCTTGAGGCGTTCATGTTGAAGTATTCCAGCCAAACTTCACACTAACAGTATTCTTGATGATATGGCTGCTAAAAGCAGTGAACTGCGTAAACTACTAGCCTACTAGGGTACTGGCACTTGGACACGACATTGACATTTGACATCTACTCCACTAACGTGTAAGCCAGCGTTTCTCAACCTTTACGTATTTGCGACACGAGTTTTCATAACAGTTTTAATCGCGCCACCCTAACGCTTTTTTGAAAGGAGCCCACTAATACCAATTTGTTCCTTTTTAATTGATGATATATCATAGATGCATATTTTATTATACTTACTTAAGTTTTATTGACATTTATCTAACTCTATGTTTATTTTTCTAGTTTCAGAATGTAGTATAAGTTAATTTGTTTTGGTTTCAATAGATGTATTTTTCATATTTTCGAGTCTTGTTTTCTTTTTTTCACATCTCCGCGCCCCCCTTTTTTTTTACTTTGCGCCCCACTAGGGGGGCCCGCCCCACAGTTTGAGAACTACTGGTGTAAGCCGTGTTACTAAATTTTTATTTTTCATTAAATTTTATTTCTAAGCATGTCGTCAAATTTCAAGTTGTGTCTAAACCACAGTGTACAGATTAAGTTTGGCAGTTTAGATAGAGTTCATATCATAGGCTCATAGCAAGTAGCGAGCTGCGTATTCATCACAAATTTTAAGAATATTACAATTAATAATGGGCCGAGTGGGTCGACCTCGTCACCTCACTCATTGAAGGATACCCGGGCCACTCCTGGTAGTGAATTAAGGGACTGAATACTTCTATGAATGAGTGATTTCAGTTTTTGATTTTTAATAAATATGCAAACCTTTCTGAGAACATGTTTTTGCTTCCTCATTATGGATTATTGAGTGTAGATTGATGGGCAAAAATGGAAAATGTAGTAATTTAAAATTACATCTACAAAACACTAATTGTTCAGAAGGTATCTGTGCTAAGAAAGGCTTTTGTACTGTGTAACTTGTGAAACAAAAGGTCCTTTACTTATGAAATTTTCTGGACAGCTTGCACTCTGGTTTGGTTTATAGACAATTCCAGCTTCAAAATTTTAATATTTGAAATTTTTATAACCAATGCCAACTGCAGACAAACCACCGCTCAAAAACAAACACATTTAGGAGTTTCAAAGCAAGGGTCTCGCGAATTATGAGGTCAATCCAAAGCTCAAATGCAGTTGTGGTGTTGCGTCTTACATATTTTATGGTAAATTCACACCATATACTGAACTCACATTGCAAATATGGAGAAAATCAATGGACTGGCCACATCAGATATTTCATCTTTAGTGCTGGGCAAAGGGATGCACCATTCTGGCCAAGTATGAAAAAATAAAAATAAAATCTAATTACAAAGGTCAAGTGAGGTAGCAGATTATTTGCATTCATTTGAGACTTTGTTAATTTATTTTAATTATTACTTGTTATCTTTGAAGTTTTTGGCTTTAAAATGATACATTTTTGGTTGAGCGCTATTATCATTGCCATATGCAGATTTAACAAAATTTCTTAGAATTTGCAGGACTCATTAAATTCAAAAGCAGTCTTTCAACAAAGACTTAGGTCTGTGCGCTCCTTTGAGGTTTATAGACGAGAATCGGGTTGGCTCCAAACTCAAGCAGCAGGCCTCCCACCACGCATAGGCCAAAACTGACAAGACAGAAGGAAAAAATAAGAAAAGAAAAAAGGCAAAGGCAACTGTTGAGACCACTGGCCGAGTACTGTTAATATTTAAAGATTTATTAATATATTCAAACAAGAACAAAAACAAAACCCAGAAGGCATTTTATTATTATTATTATTTATTTGGCACACGCCTTTATCCGACAAGAAGGAAGGTACAAGCGTCAAAAGCAAAAGAAAACATAAAAGATGAACACAAGGGAGTAGAACTACTACATAACTACCGTTAAGTTCTCTCACAGGCTTGATTTTATCGTATAATTTCCAGTATTTTATAATGTCGGTCATATAAGTCGAATGCAGAAAACTCGCGCTATTGGTCCAAGAGATTACGACATGCTAACGCCCACCTGAGAGAGTCACCACGGAGCACACGGTCTTTTTGTTTTCTGTGTATTGTGCCTACGTGACCACACGGTAATACCCGAACTATTTCGAAATGACATTTGCACTGGTTTGTGTTTTTGTATCTCACACCCTCATACAACTTTATCGTAAGAGCTTCCCTTATCTACGATGGAGCGTTCGATCAGAATACAATATGAAGCTGGTTTTACATTAAAGTCGTTGAAGTGACGAAAGAAATTGGTAACATCACTGCTGCAACAAAATTCAATGCATCTGAGAAACTGGTGTGAGATTGGAGGAGGCAAGAAGAAAAAAAAAATTAAGTGTATTTTTGAATGGGCGAATAAGTTGGGGTCTGATTTTATGACTGATGTTTTGGGTTTCAAGACCCGACTTATTCGCGAGTATATACGGTATACCTGCAGGCAGACTCAGACACACATCGGTATCCTAAAGTCTTTGTAACCATAACAGCAGCTGTCCTACAGAAGAGACACTAAGCAGTTCCAAAATATTTCATAAAAAGACTCATTTTCAAATGATGCCTAC
>JANRMT010062796.1:86330451-86379978 GCA_026402145.1 Polypterus bichir lapradei | reverse complement strand
TATATATATATATATATATATATATATATATATATATATATATATATATATACACACACTAGGGGGCTTTGCCCACCAACCCCCTCCACATAATTTTTGCTACATATTGCCTTTGATTCTTGTAAGTCTAAGCATTATCCTCTGATGATGGCTCCTGGCAGGGGCTCAAAGCTCAGGAATAACAACTACTTTATGATACGTGATTCATTTTCTCCCTTTGTGGATCTCCAGCTGCAAATATGTAAACCGTATCACAGACCTTCTCTTCCATATTTTATATATATATATATATATATATATATATATATAGTGACAGATTAGGGCTTTCTCGCTCCCTTGAACCCTGAGACCACTCATCAGACACCAGATAAAAATCCAAATAATTATTATTTATTATAATAATAATGTGCACAAAGCACCTCCTCTCCACAATACTCCAATAAACAATAATCAGATAAACAATCCTCCACTCCCAGATGCTTAGCCACCCTGCCTCCCAACTCAGCTCTTTGTCTGGGAGTTCCCACAATCCTTTTATAATCCCTGACCCGGAAGTGTTCCAATCCCCAGTCCCCAGTGATCTCCTATCACTTCTGGGTCAGATAAAAAGTCCTTTTCTTCACCCCGGAAGTATGTCATTTCTTCTGTCCATGTGACTGGGACGCACCTCCAGGGCGTAGGGAAAATAGTCCCTGGGCCTCCCTGCAGCGACTCCTGGCGGCCCCCATGGTATCCAGCAGGGCTGTGCATTAAAAGTCCACTGTCCATAATTCCCTGCTGGCATTCGGGGCATCTCCATGCTGCAAGGAGGGCTCCATCTGGCAGTTTGGGGGTGTTGGCCGGGATACACGGCCGGCAATCCCTCACAATATATACATATATAAAGTATTTTTCATTTAATGTGGATGTCTTTTTTGTGTAACCTGATTCAGCTGCTCCATTTGCAGTTTTGCACCATATGATCCTTGGTAAATCTAGCAATGGAAAATGTCTGTGGTGCCCCCCTTCCTTTGATCCCCCAAGCATGGGCTAATTTTGCTTAATGGTTACTCCAGCCCTGGTGCAGGTACGAGACAATGTCTATGAAAGGTTAAGTTTAAGGTGATGAGCATTCATCTAGGATAAAATGGCAGGGGCTCAGCTGGAGAACTGCGCTAAAGCCTGTGGGCTGTAGGAAGGAAATGAGATGAAGATCTGTGCATCATCAGCATATGAGTGGTAGGAGAAACCATAAGAAGAAATGACATTGCCTAAGGAACAAATGCAGAGAGAAGACAGAAGTGGACACCACAGTGATCCTTGAGACACACCAATGGAAAGTTTAAGTGGAGAAGGCAAGAACTTAGATCAGTAGACACCAAAGGATCTGTCCAAAAGGTAGGACTTGAACCAATCCAAAGCAGGAGCTCTAATTCTGAGTTTATGAAAAGAAGATTGAGGGAGGGAGTGGTAAACTGTAACAAAAGCTGATGAAAGGTCAAGGAGAATGAGGACAGAGGATAGATAAGCAGCTCAAGAAGATCTAAGAACATTTCTGAATGAAAGCAGTGCAGTCTCGGTAGGATGACCCTTGTGAATAAACAGCATTGAAGCTGATCTAGTAGATTGTTGTCAGAGCTGTAAGAGGTGAGTTATTGGTGCACCATGCATTCTAGAATCCTGGAGAGGAAACGCTGATGGGAGACAGGACAGATATTATTTATTCAACAGGGTATGTAAAAAGGCAAACAAAACCAGCCAGAGATCCAGAAACCAAAAGTATTCAGACCCCTTCACTTTCTGCACACTTGACTCTGTAGTAGATTTCATTTTAAATGGATACATTTCCCATATTTGCCCATCAATCTACACCCAATAATCCATAATGACAAAATGAAACGGCAGATTTACTAAAGATCAAAAACAGAAGTCTCCCACTTACATGATAAATGGCTTAAGGCTGCATGTCAGCATTCCCATCTCTCTTTTGCCCACATATTCGCTGGCTCTCCTTTTCACACCTCCATACTGCTTCAACCTACTGTCCTGTACTTTCTTAGACAGCTCTCCCATTTTTGTTGTACCTCCGATTGTCTGATCTGAAAGAAAACATGCTGGAGAGCTGAGTGTAAATGGAGAAGAACTAAACTGAGTATCCACTGTGAGATATTGAAGGCTAAAATAACAGAATACAACAACATAGTCCGTCTTGAGAGGCCGTGTTATTTCTTTAGAATTATAAATAACAATGCTAGTAATCCCAGAGGCTTATTCTCTACAATTTGATTGTCTGTTAAACTCAGGTCACTCAATGGAATGCCTACAAATAACTTCCAATGAAACCTGTGAGGCTTTTGCTGTATTTTGTAATCACAAAATTAATGATATTAGAAATAATAGATAGAATTCTTTATTGTCATTAGGCATACATATAACGAAATTTTTCTGTTGGTAGGACTCGGCTTCAAGGCAGAATACTTAAAATACACAATACACTATAAATAATAAAATAAACATAATAAGCATAAAAGACAGCAGCAATAAAACATCATCAAGTCCAGACTTTTCCTGAGGTAGTACGCCTGCAGAGACCAGTGATCTGTGTGTGTTTGATTACAAAGGAGAGAGCGTGTGCATGTCTACAAGGGTGTAGGTTAAGGGTAGATGTAAATGTATGTGTTTGTATCAGCAGGGGCAGATGGACTTCACAGCTTTGGGGAAAAAGCTGTCTTTCAGTCTGCTGGTACGTGTTTTTATGTTTCCGTACCGCTTTCCCGAGGGCAATGGTACAAACAGTCCATTTCCCGGATGAGTGAGATACGCAGCTATACGTTTGGCCCTCTTCTGCACCCTTCCAGCATATACAGAGTCCAGGTCTAGGAGAGGACTTCCCACGATCCTCTGTGCTGTTCTCACCACCCGCGCCAAGTCCTTCCTGCCCTGTGCTGTACCACACTGTCATACTGTGACAGAGAATGCTTTCAATAGCGGATCTGTAGAAGTTAGTGAGTAGTTGAGAGGAGAATCCAGCACATCTCATCTTCCTGAGGAAGAAGAGTCTTTGTTGGGCCTTCTTTATCAGGTGGGATGTGTTCAAAGACCAGGTCAGATCCAATGTGATGTGGATACACAAGAACTTGATATTGTCCACACACATTACAGCCTCCTCATGTATGAATATAGGAGCATGTTCTGTTCTTCTGGACCTCCTATAGTCCACAATGACTTCTTTGGTCTTGCTGGTGTTCAAGATGAGGTTGTTGGCTGAGTACCATAGTGCTAGGTGTTGTATCTCCTCTCTGTAGTGAGTCCCATCATTGTCTGATGCGAGACCCGCCACGGTCGTATCAGCCGCAAACTTCACAACCATATTTGTGGCATGGATGGCAGAGCAATCATGCGTAAATAACGTGAAGAGTGCTGGGCTGAGCACACAACCCTGTAGCGTGTCTGTGTTCAGAACCAGTGTGGCTGATGTATTATCTCCAATTCTAACCACTTGAGGCCTGTTGGTAAGAAAGTCCCTGATCCAGAGACGCAACGATGTGGACAGACCCAGATTTTGAAGCTTTTGTACCAGCTTGTCTGGGATTACTGTGTTAAATGCTGAACTAAAATCGATGAATAGCATCCTAACATAAGTGTGAGGGCACATCTCCCAAATACTGATCCTCTTAAACCCTGGTACTCCATTTTAAACAAATTAAATTCCTCCACCAGGATAGATTTACCAGATTTATATGAAATAATTTCTCAACTGAGACCCTCGACCTGCGTCCTTGACCCAATACCAACAAGTTTTTTCAAAGAAGTATCTGGCGTGTTAATTGATAGTATTCTTGACATAGTAAACTCATCATTAGATACGGGGTCTTCCCAGACTGTCTTAAGACTGCTGTAGTTAAACCCCTACTCAAGAAAAATAATCTTTTAATGCCTCTGCTTTTGAAAATTTTGGACCTATTTCTAACCTGCCTTTCTTAAGTAAAATTGGTTTACAATGATGTCTTTATGTTATGGGAGACTCTGTGACTCGGTGTTCACTGGCAGTTCAAACTGTTCTTTATACAGCTTCCAGTTAATCCAAAATGCTGCTGCAAGAATTATTACAAGAACAAGAAAGTATGAACACATAACTCCAGTTCTTAAATCCTTTCACTGGCTCCCGGTTAAGTTTAGGGCAGATTTCAAAATCCTCTTTTTTTAACATATAAAGCCTTAAATGGCCAACATCCGGCTTACTTATCTGAACTTATCATGACTTACAAACCAGAGCGCACATTTAGATCTCAAGATGCCGGTCTGCTTAGGATTCCAAGGATTAATAAAATAATAGAGGGAGGTCGAGCTTTTAGTTACAGGGCCCCTAAACCGTGGAGTGGTCTGCCTGCTACTATAAGAGATGCCCCTTCGTTCTCAGCCTTTAAATCCTGGCTGAAGACTCACTACTTCAGTTTAGCACACCCTGACTAGAGCTGCTGATTAACTGTACAGACTGCATCTCTGTTGTTAGTCATTAGCGCTAAAACATAAGTAACATGATAGTTAGAATTTGCTACTAACCCTCACCTATTCTGTTTCTCTTCTCAGTACTCAAATGTGGCACTTGGTGCCACGGCCCACCTGCCAACTTGTTTTGCCTGCCTAAGGTAAAGTCATCTCTGATGGAGGATCGCAGGAATCAGCGGGTAGAGGGGTCCTTTCATCAGATTGGCTGGCCCAGCACTGTTTTAGCCGTGAAATGGCCAAATGGGGGAGGCAGCTTGATGGATGAGGTCTCCAGGACTCTGAACAAATCCAAATCATAATATGGGATATCATCTACTGTTGAATTCTGCTCTGTACTTGTAATATTTTTATTTTTATACTGTATTGAGGATTACTTGTGTTCTGTTCTGTGTATTGTATTGTATTGTATTGTATTGTATTGACCCCCTTTCTTTTTGACACCCACTGCACGCCCAACCTACCTGGAAAGGGGTCTCTCTTTGAACTGCCTTTCCCAAGGTTTTCTTTCATATTTTTCCCTACCAGGATTTTTTTGGGGAGTTTTTTCTTGTCTTCTTAGAGAGTCAAGGCTGGGGGGCTGGCAAGAGGCAGGGCCTGTTAAAGCCCATTGCGGCACTTCTTGTGTGATTTTGGGCTCTACAAAAATAAATTGTATTTTATTGCACTCTGAGATGACTGGTGACGCACTCCTCCTGGGTGGGCAGGGGTCATCTCTTAGTGCCCTCTCTTCACCACAAACATAAACATGACACGTATCTTCCATGTTCAGATTGTTTTCTTAAGCTGGAGTGATTCTGCTGAATGATCCAGGCTACTCCATTACTTCCTTCTAAAGATCTGATGAATTTGTGTTGAACGTGAGGAGTCTGTAGACATATTACATTGTGGTTAAGCTACAGGAATGAAGAGAACTTGTTTATTTCTTTTGTCTTATTGCTTAAACCAGGGGTGACGAACTCCAGGCCTTGAGTGACGCAGTGGCTGCAGGTTTTCATTCTTACCATCTTCTTAATTAGTGGCCAGTTTTTGCTGTCTGATTACTTCTTTTAATTAACTTGACTCAGGCCCCATAGTTGTTTCTTTTTCTTTAATTAGCAGCCGAACAATAATGAGACACAAAACAAGCCACCACATGACCAGCTCCCCTGTGCCACCACACAATATCTGAAATTAAAGAGAGGTCATGGTCTTGGTAAGGTTGAACTCTCAGTTCACCAAAACATTTTGACATTGGTGTTCTTAGAAAGAAAAGAAAAACAACAGTTTTCGAAATGTGTGTTGTGGCAGAATAAGAGCAGCAACAAGCCATGGAATTAAATAACGGGTTTAATTAACAGCAACATTGGCTTCTCATTAAGAAAGTGATTGGAGTGAAATTGGTTGGAGTTTGAAGCCCCAGTTTAGCTGGTCATCTGTTAGCGCGTTTGACGTCTCATTTCTGCTTGGCTGTCATTTAATAAAGAAAGGAATCAATTCAGAGGGCTGAACTTTTCTAACTGGGCTATTAATTTGATGGGGAAAAAGTTAATTAGTAGTGAAAACTGGTCACTGATTAGGAAAAGAGTTGCAGCCACTGTGGCCCTCAAGGCCTGGAGTTCACCACCCCTGGCTTAAACCAAGGGTCTCCAACTCCGGTCCTGGAGAGCTACTGTGGCTGCAGGTTTTCATTCTAACCCTTTTCTTAATTAGTGACCAGACTTTGCTGCTAATTAACTCTTTGCCTTCATTTTAATTGATGCACATTTTAAGCCTCAGGCAACTTAAAAATAATTTCTTTTTTACTTAATTAACAATCAAACAATATTAAGACACAAAATGTAGCAACACATAAACAACAACCTGCGTCCATCACACAATAACGGAAAATAAAGAAAGGTGAAGGCCTCCTCAGTAATGTCAATCTGCTCAGGTCCACAACAACAACAACAACAACAACATTTATTTATATAGCACATATTCATACAAACAGTAGCTCAAAGTGCTTTACATAATAAAGCATTTGGACAGTGCTCTTAAAAAAGAAAATCAACAGTTTTGGAAATGTCAGAATGAGCACCGTGGAATTAAATAACGGGTTTAATTAGCAACGGCTTCAAATTAAGAAACTGAATGAAGTGAAGTTGGTTGGAGTTTGAGGCCCCAACTTAGTTGGTCATCTGTTGGCTCACTTCACATCAAATTTATGTTAAGGTGCAGTTTAAGGAAAAATGAATCAATTCAGCGGTCAGAGTCTCAAGAAATGTCAATTAAAATAAAGGGAAATAGTTAATTAGCAGCAAACACTGGTCACTAATTAAGAAAAGAGTTAGAATGAAATGTTGCAGCTACAGTAGCTCTACATGGGCCTCATGTATAAATGGTGCGTACGCACAAAAATGTTTGCGTAACGTTTCCACGCTCGAATCACGATGTATAAAACCTAAACTTGGTGTAAAGCCACACACATTTCCATGGTAGCTCATACCCTGTCGTACACAAGTTCTCCATTCGGTTTTGCAGACTGGCGGCACCCAGCATCAAAGCAGTGCTACTGTTCCTGTGTGGTTTCCTTTTCTTTTTCAGATGCACATCCCTGACATGGCTTTATAAATACACTGAAATGAACCGCATATTGTTTATTAGTGTAATGCATCTGATTGTAATTAACCTGTAACAATATAATGGTCCACGGAATGGTCAAACTATTCTAAATACCATAGCTGCTTTAGTGTTGTTACTCTCACTGCACCTTCTTCTTCTTCTTTCAGCTGCTCCCATTAGGGGTTGCCACAGCGGATCACCTTTTCCATATTACTCTCACTGCACCACTCAGAGTGTTTATATCACTGTATCTGAGTGGGGAATCAAAGCTGTACAGCAGCTGATCAGAAAGAGAATTATCGGTATACAGCATCAAGCACACGCTGCCTCAGCCATGCTGTCTATTTGAACTGCTTCTCACACGGCTAACGCTTCAAAACCTTTCCTGTACGGACCTCGCAGAAACAGTTTCATTCCAAGAACTTTAAACGCACCCAATCAATTGCTCCTTGTAGAACTGTTTGTACTTATAAGTACAATCACCTCACTGTAAACTTGCACTGCAGTTATAATATTGCACAACCTGCGCCACTTTATAAAGCCCGTATTTACATATGATGACAATATCGTTTTTAAGATGAAATGCAGCAAAATATGTTTATTATATTATACAGATAAAACTTTAACTTAATTTAAATAATCTATATTGTTAATAATTAAACATGTGAGGACACGGTGCCGCAGAGCTAACAAAGAGCTGGCGTTCCGTTCATGAATTGTTCCTGCCTTGCGCTGTATTCTGCTGGGGCTGGCACGACAAGGGAAGGATAGAATAATTAAACACGTGCTACGAAGATATTTCAATATTCCTTAAAAGTTTTGAAGAATCGGCGTTCTAAGCTTACAGATGGCTTAACGTCTATTACAGAGCTGATTGTGTGCCGATTGGGTATTTGGAGAAAGAAAAGGAAGGACAGGAATTGGGGATTAGTACGTTTGAAAGAGACAGCACTGCTGCAATAAAGTATTTCATCGAAGGTCGCGCACAATCACTGCGCCACCGTGTTCCCATGTTTAATAACATGCTTTAACTCCTATCATCATGAAAATGATATCACGTATACATCTCAGTATTTTAGTTATTCAGAGAGCTGTAATATCACAAATGTAATGGATTCTGTGTCCTGTCGGAGGAATAGAAAGCCGGTTTAAGAAGCACGTAGTGATTCACACACATAGACCACATAGAAGATCAAATACAAAATAAAGCATTTAACGTGCTACTTTAGTTACGATGGGATTTGAGAAACTAGTAAATTAAATGATTTTAAAATGAAGTTTATTATGTTCTACTTTAATGACAAAGTAAACTACGTGATTAAAGTGGAAATTTCTTTTTTCACACTGTGTGCCTTTTTTTTTTCTCTGTACCCTAATAAGCTTTCATATGACACTCAGACGGTGGGCTACGACTCGGCTTTTCATGCTGAATTTGATATCTGACAACTTCTTTTTTATTTCGGGCGCTGTGCGACTTATGTGAACTTGAGCTTTCGAGTTTCTCCGACACTCTCTGTCACTTGATCAACTTCCTTTTGTTGTTTATACCACTGTTTAAACCAACAATAGTACATTTTTCTTTGCCTCCACTTGGAATTCGGTGAAATTCTTCTATTTCCCCCGTGCTTTTGCCATTGCCTTTTCACAGAAGGCTGAGCTTAAGGGCTATTTATATTGATTTGCATATTCAAAGAGGTGTAATTCTGGGAGGAGACGGGACGGGACAGCAGGCGTGTGCATGTGCGTTACTTTTCACGCTGACCGGGATTTATGTAGCGGAAGAACGTGGAAGTTGGCGTTCGCTTAGATTTATGCATTTGGATTTTTTTGTGCGTAAGCACATTTCCGCTTTTGTACTTACGCAATGTTATAGTGTGAATTCTACGCACACCATTATGCATGAGGCCCCTGGACTGCAGTTTGAGACCCCTGGCTTAAACTAATTCTTTATGGTACTGATAATGAAAGGCACTACAAAATAAAAATTGAGATCTTTTAATGGGTGCAGCAATAATACCACAAAATCTTAGCTTTACAAAATTGTGTTTTTGCAGTGCAAAACGGATTTCGATTTTCCAAGAATGAAGATAACTGGAGTCCCCTTTGTCTGTCAGTCAGTCATTGTCCAACCTGTTATATCCTAACTACAGGGTCATGGGGGTCTGTTGGAGCCAATCCCAGCCAACACAGGGCACAACGCAGGAACAAACCCCCTGGCAGGGTGCCGGCCCACCGCAGCCCCTTTATCTGAATTGTGGTAATTTCCTTAGAGGGGGAGTTTCTTCTGTGAATCATAACCAAGGACATACAGTAAATGTGCCATATGGATCCTGGGCAACACCTTGAGGAATGAATGCAGGTTGGTGTGACCAGAGGAGTTTGTGCCCTTTTCGTTTTTGACTGTAGTAGTGCAGACCAATCCATGCAACCTGCACCTCCAGGGTGGTGTCTGTGTGTGTTTTCCTCCAGTAAATGCCTCATTTTTAATTTGCGACAGACCATCTGCTTTAGTTTGCTTTCCTTCATTTCCAAGTCATAGTCTGAATCCCCACACTGTGCTCACTTCTATGGTCCAATGATGATGTTTGGAGGGGTGCCATCTGTCGTCTGTAATGCCAATTTTTTTGGCCAAGGTCTTTCCATGGGTACAAGGCAAAAAAGGAGTCCTGGATGGGGAGCACACATTCTCAAAGAGGGACATTAGGGTCACTGGCTAGGCGACACTGGAGGGCTCAGATGACACCCATTTGAACACTGGGAAAAAAAGCAAAATCCCCACGTATGACCGACCAGAGAGGACGGGATTGGGCCTGTGTCTGTGAAGCAGAAACACATTCCTTATTTTATTGCAAGTGTTGTTCTAAATTCTACAGAATTCATTGAAAAACATTTTCTTCTTTTAATAAAAAAAAATGTTTCTTATGTAAGTTTTCATGAAAGAGGTTTTTCAGGCCCTCAAGGTCAATCCTTTTTTCTTTTCCCCTGTGCTTTCATTGCATTCCACTGACAATGAGAATAACGGGTAACATTTCTTTGCACTGCCACAAAGGTTTTGGTTTTCACTTCTTCACGTGGAGGTCACTCAGCTGCTGGTGACATTGTCCTGCTTCCCAGAAGTGTGGGTAACCACCTACACAGCGAATGCTGATCATTTCTGATCTGGCATGCCTTTAATCCCCGAGCCCTCGGCTCATGAGTGTTGTATATATCTAACACAAAGCGACTTGAGGGAACATATCTTTCAAAAGTCTACATCCCAGCCCGAGTCTTCATCCAGAGGGGGGCCTTCATTATCCTCTGGAAAGCAATCAAAGTTAGAGGTGTCCACTGGGCTGTTGACCTGCAGAAATATAAAAAAAAGAAAGTCAGCTCAGAGCTTCACGTTTGTCATTCGTTTTATGGAATGTGGCATAAAAGAAGCTCAGGTGTCTTTTGCAAACTTTAGGTTGAAATGTGTCTTTGTTGTTTTGGGGACCAAGCTGATCCACCTCGACTGGCACGGTAGTCAAGATGAAGTGGAACTGTAATGGAAGCTGACCTGTTGTTAAACTACAGACTGGGGTGAAGTTATATATATATACTGTATATATATATATAGATAAGAATATATATATATACTGTATAGTCTCACAAGCATGTCAGAGATCTCCTTACAGGCTCTGTTGAGGGGGGCGCCATCACTAACATTATCTTCTGTGAGCGCACAGGGATCAGTGTTATATATTTGGTGACAGTACGCTTACAGTTGTTATGTCTCATTCAGGGTTCCCCTGGCTAGGCTTCACATTGCTTTCTCATGTCTTTTTTATTCTTTTGTTTGTAAGTTAATATTGATGTTCATGTTTATTATTTGTATAATTATGTAGTCTTTGTCAGTGTTGTTGATCATTTAGTCTCTATGTATTTTGAGTTCTGTGTTTCCCATGGGTGGCTCCCTAAGAGGTGAGGCCACCTGCCCATCGAGTGTCACTTTTCAGCCAGGGTTTATCATCTGGCTGGGGTTCACATCTTTATTGTATGTTCTTTTTTGAGTCCTTGGTTCTTTTGTTTACTTTAATATTGCTTGTGTTTATTATTTGTATCCTTCGTTTTTCATATTGCCTTCGTATCAATGACTTGGTTATGTCCCATGTGTTTTGTGGGTGGTCTCCTAAGAGGTGTGGCCACCTGCCGATCACCGGCCTATTAATGCGGAGGGTCTCCCATAGCTCCTGTCGGCTCATTTCAGATTTACTTGGGAGTCTGGCAAGTGTATCTTTGTATTGTTTGGTGCTTGGCGAGTCTTTGGATTTTTCAGCTAACTGCTGTGCTTTCGTCCATAACTGTATTGGGACTTTGTCTGCTTTTGGAATTGGCTTTACAAACATTACCTGCTTTTTGCACTCTTTGGAGCTTCACGTTAATGTGACACAGCATTTTTGTTAACAATAATACTTTTTATTTTTTAAATAAAGGTTTACTGTTTTCTTTCTGAGGTTTGGCGGTATATCCCTGTAATAAGTACATACGTTTAATATGTCACTGTGCTCTGTACAAAAAATATTTTATAAATCCATTCACATGTACAGCTAACACAAGGCCAGATTTAGCACACAGGGGCTCATCATTTAGAACTGCTAGGCAAGCATTAGAAGACGAGAAAGGGACAACTGCGAAATGGGCATTGTACTATTTCTGTGTGTCAGAGTCAGCATGACATTAGATCTTCTTTTCCTTGCTTGGAATGGCATGATATACCTAAGTAGGGACCTACACATGGAAAAAGAGTATAAAGCCTTGGGACATTGCCCGGCACACCATTGAAGCCAACAGACGGATGGGAGATAATGTCATCTGAAAACATCCTGAAAATCCTTCCAGCGCAGCGACAAAAATGGCAGACTCTATACATCGAGCTCCCACTTCGGTAATAGTCTTGCTATGGCTTCCTTTGTCTGTAATGCTGTGTAAATCGTCATTAAAGAAAGCTAAGTTATTTTCTCTTATGTGATTTCTTACCGCTGTATCACTTTGGGAGGGGTATCGCCTCTTTATGATATATCTATTTAGGTTCACGTTACTTAAGACGCCGCAATTGCAAAACGATGTATTTCCAGGGAGCTAGCGCATCCTAGAGGAAAACAATCCCCTCTAGTGGACATTTTTGGAACTTGGCGCTTCAGGACTCCCAGTCATAATAGCAGAAGACTCCCATTAACCTAATAAAGGCTTTGGAAAAGTCTTGCGGCACATTGTATGCACCAGCATTGGTGAGTTCTTGTAATTATTATTTTTATTATTATGATTGTACTTTGTGGATTATCTGGATTTTTGGGCCTCTTTGCTGCTACTTGACATTTCTATTAATGATTGTTTTTGGACATGTCTGCCACTGGATTTCCTATTTCTGCGCCTTTTTTGCTCCTGGTGGGAAAAGGGCATTTGTGTAAAATAAGTCTTTTTATTTTATAAAGTTTTCTCATCTACCCTTTATGTTTTTACAAGCCAAAGGTTGACGGATCCTTCCACTTGTTGGGGATTTTATGCTCAGAGTCTCACAAGCCCATGACAACAGTACTTATGCAAGATGTTTCTGCGCATGGCTGCTTACAACTCACACAGACCTTGCACGGTGTCACAGGGAGCTGAAAATAAAATATTCATCTAAGCCAGCCACACGGTGAATTTCCAGGAAAGCAGTCGGTGCACAAGGTCACCACTGAACACAACATAATCGCTGTGAAAAATAGTTTGGTCAGCTTTTTCAATCAATACTAAAGAAGGAACAGAAAAGGGAGAATGAGGCGGGAGTGCGGTGGTGGTGGTCCCTATAGCAGAATACAGTGGGAGTTGATTTATTTTTTACAGAATCCACACTGAGATGGAACTGCAGTCCAAGGAACTGCTGCTCTTCAGGACAAGCAGATCCTCTTCTGAGGACGGTGAGTGAGCCCACTGACTCGGTACAAATTGAGTTGGGTCTGCAGACCAAGCAGCCTTTGTACCTCAGTACAGGTGGGGATTAAGCTGCAGGGGGAGTGGATTCAGCATTTTTTGTTCCACATGGAGATGGAACCACAGTGCAAGCAGCTCCTGCCTTTCAGTTCAAGTGGATTCACTTCTGAAGACTGCAGGGTGAGTGACAGACCCCCATGACTTTGGATAAGTTGACGTGGGACAACAATGAATGAACAGACAGGGCATCTTGTTGTTGAACTCTGTGGAAATGAAGTGCAGAGGAACGAGAACCAAAATTTCCAAAGCATTCAGTTATTAGACGGAAGTGCTGAATTTCCACCACTTGAACTATTTGGATCAAAGCTGTGATTGTGCATTCATGGCTCCCCTGTGACTGCACTTCCTTTCCTTCAGACATGTACTGTACACCCTGACTGCATTATGTAGTCCAAGACACGTCATTCTTACATTTGGGACGATGGCTGCCAAAAGCGTCTTTTTTCTCAGACCTTCCCAATTAAATCCTTCAAACCACCTGCAGTGGAGACAAAAAAAAATCAAATAAAGTTAGAAAGTGGAAATTTATAAAAGTAGAGAGAAGTAAAGAAATAGAGAGACAGGGCAGACAGCGTGCTGCTGCATGAAAATCTGAGATGCCATATCTCACACACATCCAACTACTTAGATCAGCGGTCCTCAGTCACAATCCTGGAGGGCCGCAGTGGCTGCAGGTTTTTGTTGTGACCCCGTTGCTTAATTAGAAAGCAATTCTTGCCAGTAGTTTAATTTCATGGCCTGTTAGTGCTTTAACTCTGCTATGTCAGGTCATTCTCATATCCTAGATTTTTTTCCCTTTTTTCTTTCTAAGGATATCATCCAAATGATCTGAAAGCTAAAAAGGATGAGTGATTCTCAGTCCTTCACGTTTTTTTTCTGGATTGTATTGTTCCCAAAACACAGAACTTGGGGATAAACACATCACTTAATTAGCCCAGGAGTCCATTTAAAAACAGAAGCTGGTTGGAACAAAAACCTGCAGCCACAGGGGGTCCCCAGGACTGATTCTGGGAAGCACCGACTTAGACAAATGACACGTCAAGCCTGGAGAGCCATACTTGTGTTTCTGAATGTCTCTTAAGCCGCTCTTCTGGTTTCCCAGCCTTTCAGATGGATTGTCTCTGTAAAATAAATACATGCTGGATTAACAAAATAAATATATGCTGGGTTTGAGTATCATGAGTTGTTCTAAGACTTTGGCCACTTTCACAACATCATGTCACTACACGCCAAACCCAGGGACACTGCTGGAAATTTATTAAGTCAAGTCAAAGTGAACTTTATTGTCACCTCAACCAAATATAAGTATACAGATCGACGAAAATGCGAAGCTCAGGGTCCACAGTGTAACAACATGATGTGCAAATAATAAATTAAAAATAGAATTAAAATTTTAATGTAAACTTAAATTACAAACAAGACAAGACATTGTGCAAAGACAAGACAGAGAAGTAGCAGCAATATTGACGTCTAGTTAGCAGTATGAACATTGATGCAATGTATGGTATTTGCAATCTAGATACGTAAATATAGTCAATAGATATGTAACATAATAAATAAATAATAACTAATAGATATAGATAATAGAGAAATTATCAGTGTATGATAATAGTTAAAACATGTGTAAACAATGACAGGTCAGAATGTTTCACAGCAGAAGGATATCAAGAATGTCAAAATACTTAAAGGTCAGTATGAGATTTTCAGCTCTTTTCTACATGCTCACTCGTCTTTGCAGGAAAGTGGCTCGCATGTATAGAAGTTCTGTTTTTAGAGGTGGTTAAGGCCGTGTGGAAGATCCCAGGTGACAGCATGTTGTTAAAGAGTCTGACAGCGTGGGGGTAAAAACTATCCTGCAGCCTGGCAGATCTGGCTCTGATGCTGCAGCATCTTCTCATGGATGGCAGAAGTATGAAAAGTCCATGTGAGGGGTGTAAGGGGTCCTGCACAATGCTGCAGGCCTTGCTGACACTGCGTTTGTAAAATATGTCCTGTAGTGAAGAAGGAGACACCCTAATAATGTACTCTGCTGTCTTCACTGTCCTTTGCAGGCACTTGCGGTCGGATATGTTGCAGTTGCCATAGCAGACAGTGATGTAGCTGGTCAGAACAGTCTCAATGGTGCCTCTGTAGAACATGGTGAGGATGGAAAGGGGAAGACTTGCTCGCTTCAGTGACCTCAGGAAGTGTAGTTTCTGCTGGGCTTTCTTCATTAGTGATGAGGTGTTATGCGTCCACGTAAGTTCCTCAGTTATGTGCACACCGGTACTCCTAACAGTCTCCACATCTAAACCGTTGATGCTGAGTGGGATGTGGGCAGGATGTGATTTTCTGACAGATTTCACACAAATTTTAGAAAGGTCTTCCTCACACTGAGGATCATAGACACATGTAATAAGTTATCAAGTAGGGTGGTGTAGAGCAGGACTTAAGGGACCCTCAAATCCTGATTTGATGTTATTTTAGACAATCGAGGTCAGGGGTCTCCAGCTCCGGTCCTGGAGCACTACTCTGGGTGCAGGTCTTCATTTCTAAATTAAGGTTTTCATTTCCAAATCAGTAAACATTTTGTGCTGCTAATTAACTTCTTTTCCCTTCAATTTCCCTTCATTTTAATTGTCGTGTTCTTTTAAGGCTCAGTCCTCTGAATTGCTTCATTTTAAACTTAAACGGCACCCAAACAAAAACAAGATGTGAAGTGAGCCAACTGAGCCAATTTCACTCCAACCAGCTTCTTCATTAGAAGCCAGTTCTTGCTGCTAATTAAAGTCGTTATTTAATTCCATGCCTTGTTGCTGCTTTCATTCTGCCACAGCAGACTTTACCAAAACTGTTCTCCTTTTCTCTAAGACCACCGTCAAAATGCAAACCTGAGCAGTTCAGCATTAGCGAGACCTTCACCTTTCTTTATTTTCAGATGTTGTATGAGGCACACCTACTAGCTCAGTTTGTATCTCATTATTGTTTCAGTACTAATTAAGAGGGAAAAAAACTAAAAATTGAGGGGTCCTAAAAAGCAAGTCAATTAAAATTAAGGCAAATGAGTTAATTAGCAGCACAAAATGGTCACTGATTAAGAAAAGAGTTAGAATGAAAACCTGCAGGAGTTGGAGCCCCTGATTTGGGTTGGGTTGGGTTGATAGTACAGAGAGTACAGACTGGTGCCAAGTGTGAGTGACCTGATTTCTTCTTGTATGAAATCACCAAGACACGATTAAGGCCAGACACAAGTCCTTCCTGGGGGATCAGGCTCTTAGACAAACTAAATGCTTTGTGGGCCAAGAAATCTGGAAGTAAAGCTGGATTGGAGTCGAAAGTCACGTACGGTCAGGGCCTGCCTGCCTCATGGTAATAAAATGTGCAAATTCTTTGCATGACATCATTTTATGGCCAATTTAAGGAATATCTATTCCAATTTCCCTGACTCACAAGTTACTTAACAAATGTCAAAAATATTTTTGATTGCTCTGAATTTGTAAATTACTCAGAATGCCAGTGGCTGATGTCTTTATCAACTCATATTAAAGCTTCTGAAACAGACACAGGCAGTACACTTCCAACTTAAACAGTGACATGGTGGCACAGTGGTTAGTACTGCTGCCTTACAGCCTCAGGAGACTGGGTTCTAAACTCTGGCCTGGTGGCTATTTTTGTGGGCTTTGCCCATTCTCCTCATGTTTGTTTGTGTGGGGTTCACAGGTTCCAGCTCTGTCTTTGAGGCTTTTCTCTGGATGTTTTCCTCTAACATTATCTGGATGTGCAGTTTTGGGTGGTGATTGGTGAATGATCAGGGGAGTATTTTCCGTACGTCGCTTAAATCATCTGAGATCAGATGCCTCATCTTGGATGAGTTAATGCCGGTGAAGCTCATCCAGGATAAGTCGGTTTTTCAAACGCAGCTGTGTAGTAGATTAGTCTAGATGGATCTAATCATCCGAGATGAATGCGCGCGCCTGCGCTGATTGAAAAGCCCATATATATTGAATCTAGAAAACATGATCAGCAAGTCTTTGATAGGCTGTGACAAAATGACGAAAGAACGGCTGGCAAAAAGTGACCGACAAATTAAATGCTAAGTAGTGTGCATTGTACTTACTGAATGCAGCGTTTCATTTCCTACTGTATGTGTCAGATTATTATTTAATATGTCATAATTCCAGATCAAACGTGAACACAAGGAGAACATGGGAACAGGTTAAAGTGAAGTACAAGAATATACTTCAAACTGGTAAATATTGGTATATAACTATTTAAAGAATTGTTGACATAAAGAATCATATATAATATAAAAAACATTAATATTAAAGCTAATAAGAAGGCAGACAAGCAAAAAAACAGGTGGAGGTCCACGCGGTCTAGACCTAACCAGAAGACCGGGCTCTCCAGCAAAATGCCCATCGCCCTGTTTCTGAGGGTGTTTTCTTTGTTGGGTCAGTTGCAGTGAATGTCATATCCCTAGAACTTGTGTCTGACCAACGAGATATTGACGGAGGTCAAATATTTGATGAAGACACTGTGTCTGATTATTCATCAGGAGGAGAGGTACATTTTCCAAATAATGTTTGATCAAACTCCACTCTGATCAGTCCCATGTGCCCCAATCACATTTGGAAATCCTGGGTAATGAGAATGTTAGGCTGATTGTGAGATTCTTTTTGGTACGGTGGGTGTTTTTGCCTGTGTACCTGCAATGGCATGAAATGCTTCTTTTATTGTCTGCACACGCAGGTGTCCAGGAAAAAGTATGAAAACCTGAAGGAAATATTTCAGAGCCAAACAGACTTTACGAATTGCCTGGCAAACTGCACTTTTAGATAGATTTTCCGCATCACCTACAGTATATAAAAAAAGTGCCGCTTGCAAAAAACCTCAAAGCAATGCATACTGTCTGTGGGGTTGTGAGAGCTCGACTTTGCCGAGTTTGACTTCAAATATAAGGTGTTAATAAATCTTTGAGGTACAATATTCCCCCTCGGTTAAAGCGGTATCTTTCGAAAATAATTTCATCCAGGAACAATAAAGGGTCTTGCTGATCGCGCAAAACCCTCTCTATATGAAATTCTCTTCTTATAATTTGTGTACCGATATCAATTGGTCGCTCATTCATGAACGGTGAAGCCATGACTGAATGAATTCCATGCACAGAAACTGACTAAGTGTGTGAGCTAATCTTTATATACATAACATGCTCCAAGAAGGTTTGAGGATTTGGATGTGCTGCTATGACAACACATCCAGCAAGAGTTTCAAAAAACCGACAGATCCAGGATCAGGTCAAATCGTCAACTATTACATCCGGCTAAACGAGTAATCCACGTACGAAAAATACCCCCCAGGGCAGCAGTGGTAAAATCAAATCAAGAATTTTAAATCCTAAATACCAGGAACTCTGTGTGGCAGATTTTCCCTTCCTTCAAGCCCCAAAGAAGCATCTGATCAAAATCCAGGGTTTGGGAGTAAATATTTCAATTGTAGCGGACCTGTGACTTAGTCTAAGAACCAGAAAGGATGGCAACTGGTAAATTATTCTGTTTTTGGAAAAGTCTCCCAACTTTACTAACCTGCACAATTTTTTGATGAGATTGGCTGAATTTTTGGTGATTTTCTTTGGAAATTCCACCATGTCGATGCCCCTGAGGATGATGTTGTAGGTTTTCATTGGGTCAGGTCCAGAGAAGGGAGGGCTGAGAAGAAAGAAGAATGGAAAATTAATTGGAAACGTGAATACTTGGGTTTAAGAGGGGGCTTCATTAAATTTCTTTATCTGTTTGAATGGAGTCAAACCTGAACTGGGCTCCCCATCTATAGGGTGGTCCAGATCTAATTTTGATCGTCTGGATGACTTTGATTTATGCGGGGACGATTCCAGTTCGGCACAAAGACCATTCTTCATATCGTCAGTTCACACACTTCTCAATGGTCTGGGATTTTTCGGGTGATTTTCTATGTAATAAACTTAATACGTTATAGTGTAATGAAAATTGCATAATTAGATCTGGACCACCCTATATATTAATGCATAGGCTATGGGATATTCTATTATATCCCCCACAAGCTAAATTGAAATGGAATATTCTAATTATTACAGATTAGTCCCAGTTTATGATCTGCCTTGCAGTTGGTATGGCATGGAGGGCAGCAGTTTCAAACCGTGCCCTGTTGAATACATCGTGCCCTACTGAACATGCTGTGTATACAACGTACTGAATATATTAAGTAAAGCTTATATAAGTTTGCCATAGAGAAATAACACAACCTTTAAGTGTATAAAGCAACAGAACTTTAACAAGAAAAAGCTAAGTTTGTAGAAGAAACCATTTTTTTCCTTTTTTGCCTTTCATTCTATGTGTGTAACAACTTTTTTCTCTATTTTTGTGTGAACAGTTTCGCTTTGAATTTTCAGTCAACCTTTTAAAAACAAATTCTAATGGACAGAGAAATTTCTTGTGTACGCATTTGACTCATGCAGATCCTTTCGAGGATGTCCGAGTGCTCTGAGATAAACCCACACAGACACAGGGAGAACATGAAAACCCGTCACAGACAATGACTGAGCTGGGATTTGAAAGCAAAACCGCGGCACTGTGAGGCAGTTGAGTTAACCGCTGCACCACCGTGCAGGCCTCACAGTTCATCTTAAAGTCAGTGACTCCCTCTAGTGTCAGAACGGAGCATCAGCGGGCAGCTTCTACTTCTTGAAATCACTCCTACGCCAGGTTTCTACAACAGAGACAGATACCAGCTGACAGTCAGAGCTCACATCCTGGTAGAATAATATGGTGTTATACTACATTTTTCTTTAATATTAATGTCACTCTCTCTATGCTCACTGGTATGGATTTATTCACATGTGCATGTTAAATTTGGCACACAGGGGCTCAACAGTTAGAATTGCTAGCCAAGCATTGGATTAGATAGCCAAAGACAACTGGAGGATTGTATAGTCAGCTGAAACACAGAAGAGTATTTCTGTCCTCTGTCAGTACAAAGTCTTATTTCCTTGTTGGGAGAATGAGAACTGGCATGTAAGCACTATGATATTTCTGTATTTTGTGGAGGAGGAGTTCAGCCCTTTCCTGCCCTTGTTTGGAGACAGAGAGGACCAGCAAGTTGAAGAAGAACAGTATAAAAGGCTTGGACAACAGCCAGACCCTTTGAGGCTGAGTCGGCACAGTTCTGAAAAACCTCCCAGCGTGGGGACGAGAAAATGGTTGACTGTGTTGATCCAGATTCCCACCTGGATAAAGTCTGTCATATGCCTCCCGTCTGTAACCGTGTTAACCGTCAGTAAATGTAAGCTAAAGTATATTTTTTCTCATGTGATTCTTGTACCGCCGTAATCACGATGGGAGGGATATCGCCTTTTCTGGTATATTACTATATTGTTTAGTTACTTAATATGCCGCAATTTCAAAAGAACATTTTCAAGAGAGCTAATGCCTCTTCAGGAAACATATGGCTTCTCCTCTGGCTGAAGAGTGGCCTGATTTGACAGTACACATGGATATCGAACAGGTCTTGGGACGCTGCGGTGCACTTTGGGAACGTGCCACAATTGATACCATAACAGAGATTTGCCGGGCAGATGATGAGTAGGTGCAAAAGTGATGTGTTTTTATTTAAAATCCAACAGTCAAAAACAAAACGTTAAACAAATAAATAATACAATAAAAATACTGATTGTGGAAGTTAAAAATGAATCCAATAAATACTTCATAAAAACGAGGTTCAAATTTCCTGGCAGGAAACTGTCCTTTAAAATCACAGTCCCCAGTATGTCCTTTTAAAACAGACATCTCTTCAGCTTACCCCCAAACAGGACCTTGCAGCCAAGGAGATGCCTAACTGACAGTTCTGCCAGCCTTCTCTGCCAGGTTCAGGTCCCTACAGCCCATGGCTCCCACCAGGACACCATGCCAAACAACCTTGCTCCTGCAGTCATCTCTGGCCCCAGCTGGGCACCATGCCGAGCTTCCAACTCCTGTCGCCAGGCCCGTGGCCCTGCGGTCCATGACTCCCCTGTAGAACAACGACTAATCACTCATCACAAACCTGCCACTCAGTAGCTCAAATATCAGAATCCCCAGGGACCAGTAATCTGCTGAGATGTCGTGACCCTTGTTCAGAATGATCTCAGGGGCCACATATTCCGGAGTGCCACAAAATGTCCATGTTTTCTTCCCAAAGCCAATCTGTTTTGCAAAACCAAAGTCAACCTGCAGGAAAAGGAAAAGTGCAAGAGGTGTTATTATGGCAAATAAAAATGTCAATGGGAACTAGAATACCAAAATAAATCCACTGTTACCAGTTTAGCATAGCCACAGTGATCAAGGAGGATATTTTCAGGCTTCAGGTCTCTGTAGATAATTCCCCGACAATGGAGGTAAGCTAAAGCCTCAACAACACAGGCTGTGTAGAAGCGAGTTGTGGCTTCGTCAAATGAGCCTCTGAAATACAAAGACGAATAAAGAAAGGTCCAACACCATTGGCACTACTAGGGCACACAGTCCATCAGAACATACTGTAGGCAAACAACAGAATTCAATTTAGTGCCAAGGGTGGGCAAACGTTAGGCTGGTAGCACTGGAATCAAGGTAGGTAACAGACCTGAGCACTGCATCAGTTCACAAAGGGGCCCAATCTTGAAAAAACATACAGAGAGAATTTAGACTCACAGACTAATCTAACTGCGGTGGGCTGGCACCCTGCCCGGGGTTTGTTTCCTGCCTTGTACCCTGTATTGGCTGGGATTGGCTCCAGCAGACCCCCATGACCCTGTAGTTAGGATATAGTGGGTTGGATAATGGATGGATGGATGGACTAATCTAACACACACACTCACAACCCGTCAAAAACTGTAATAAAGAAAAATACAATAAGCATAATTAGATAAGAGCATTAGAACATACAGGACAAAAACCTTTGATGAGAACAGGCCGTTCAACCCAACAGAGCTCATCAATTCCAACCATGTAATTTCTTCAAAATAAACAGGTTGACATTTTGAGGTCCCTATTAGTCCTATTTTCCACCACACTACTTGATAATTTATCCCATATGTCTAAGTTTCTAGGTATGGACAAAAACTTTCCAACATTTGTGTCCTTATACTTTGTTGAAGAAATTATTTCCCAATAACCACTAGGAATCAATCACTGTACTAGTGTTATTCTTAATTTTAAATACTTCAGCCATGTCACCTCTTAATCTGTTTGCGTAAACTGAAAAGGAACAGCATCTCCAATTTTCTAATCATAATTCATACCTCTCAGTTCCTGAATCAGCTCAGTTGTTCTTTTCTGGACTTCCTCTAGTGCTGCTATCTGTTTCTTGTATCATGGAGACCAAAACTGAGCACAGTACTCTACGTGATGTCTCAATAGTGCATTTTAAAGAACATTACTTGACTCGCACTCCCCACATACTACATAACCTAATATTCTGTTAAACCTCTTAATGTCCTCTGCACACTGTCCTGATGTAGATAGCGATACAGTGCATTATGACTATTAGGTCCCTCTCATAATGTGTACTTTAAAATTTCAGACGTCGAACTGTGTTTTGAAATCTAACATTTCTACTTCCTATCTTACACTTACTTAAATTAAATGTCATTGTCCACGTATCCGAACTAAGCCTGTATGCTGTCCATGTCCCTCTGTAATGATCTGACTGATTCTAGAATATCCACAATACCTACTAGTTTGGTATTGTCTCTCTATTATATAAAAAAATCTTGGGACGAGAGGAGACTTTTTCAGAGAGATAATTTCAAGTCCTGTGAGACGAGACTTTGTGCCAAGAGATTTAACAATTCCCACAGTCCACTCACCTCTCATTCTTGTGAATGCTATTGTCAGACACAGTTCTTGTGCTCTCAGCTCTTATAAATTTTTACGTTTTCCTCATTTTAATACAAGACATACAATCTATTCATTTCCTTCAATGTAGTCTTCTTCTGGACAATAATTTTATACGTTCTAGATGAAACATCAACGACTAAATGAAGAAGAAAGGCCAGCACATCGAAAAGATGCCCAAAAGCGTTGGACAGAAAAGAATTCAAAAAAGAACAATAATAATCTAAGTGCAAATTCATAAAATAAGGAAAGTTATAATCAGCCCAGACCAAGTGGAATTGAAAACCTAGCAGGACCAAGCAGGGGAGGAAATAAAAGACAAAAAGTAGAAGACAAAGTAAAACATCGTAAAGAGGTTCAAAAACATTGGCACGATACACATACAGAGCAGGTTAAAGATTATGAAAGTACTAAAATTTGAAAGTCTCAAAAAACTGATAGTAAAGATCGCATTAGCGCTAACAAACGGAAATTATTACTCGGTGAAATAATGGAACAGCGAAAAGAGATCGAAAATATGGACATAGGTGATATGACAGAAGTATGTAGATATTGCTCGGCTTTAAAGTTTAAGTCGAAGACTTGTAGATCATCTAATTTGTGTTGCCATCAGGGAAAAGTAGTGTTTCTTCCCAATGAAGAGGCGTATCTGCGAGAATTAAAAGATTTGTTATTTGGTGAAAGTAAAATCCACAAGAAATAAAAGATTTGTTATTTGGTGAAAGTGAAATCCACAAACACTACATGCAAAATATCTGAATCGACAATAATCTGCTCACGTTTGCATCATTCAAAACGTAGATTTACATGATTCAGGACTATATGCTATGAGAATCTGTGGTCCCGCAACAATCAAAACTACTACAAGTTTAATTTCAAAGAAACCACAATTCGGTCAGGTGTATTTTTATGATCATGGAGAAGTGATACAACATAGAATCGAAAGAGTTAAACGACTGGACGTATTCAAAATTCTACAGCCAATAATGGATACAAATCCATACATCCAAAAGTATCGCACTTTACATGAAATTTATCTGAAAAACACAGACAAAGAAGTTTTCTTGGATTTCTATATGAATCTGAAAGATCACGCTCGCATATAATATAAACCAACATGAGACGAATTGTCAGCGCTAATAGTTTCGAAAGATGGAGATATCAAAGACAGAGCTGATATTCATATTAATCCAAAAGCACAGCACGATTTGTCGCAAGCGGCAGATCCGGGAAATGACTAGGGCGTACGGGGGTTGGCGAGCGAAGCAAGCAGGGGGCAGAGCCCCCTAGTGTATTACAAAGGAAACTGTATATTATCTACATAGTGTGATTTCATATATATGTATATACTACCTGTGTGTGGTCTTCAGGACAAAAAAATAACCTGAAGACTCCCTAGCAGTTTTACTCTATTTGTGAATTTGGAGAGGTGTCAGATAACTCTTTAAGAATTACGCAGTGCAGAGGATGTGGACCCACCTGTGCTTGCTGCCCCCCTAGCTTCGTAAGAAGACACTGGTAAGACCATATCTTAGCCGTATTGCTGGCATGTGAGTCCTATTAATCTTTGTCTTGAGAAAATACCTCCAGATAGATTATATTTTATGTGAAAACTCCAGGCCTTGCACTCCGTTACTGAGGTGTTTCATTTGCTTGTTGTTGAGCTGTGGTATTGGCTTCCTTTAAATGTTGTGCCTCTTCATCTGTGTCATTAGCACGATGTTGTTGCATGGTGATGTTTGCTGCACACAGGTCTTTCATAGTGAGAAGTGAGGTGCATGCAAGTGCCGAAAAAATTTAAAAGTGTATGCATGCGCCATTCAGAGGCTGTGTTTGAGCGTGAGCCGAGCGGACTGCTCCACACACACACAGGTCTTTCATCTATATACAGGTATGTCTAATAACACATTCTCATTTCATACACTTTGTATTTTTGAGGGTAAACTTCTAAGCTTGTATTTGCTTCTGTGCAATTAATTAAGGCAACAGCCCTGACGGATTATAGTCTGTGCATCATATTCATCACTTTTGAGGTCTAATATGTTTGTCACATAAACGCACATTATGATAACGGCCCAGTGATATGAATTATTATACACGTGAGTTGGTTTAGCAATATTTCCTTACTTGATTGAGGGAGTCGTCATTTCCCAGTGTGTCTGAAATGTTGGGTCCACATGGGTCAGAGTTGCTGTAACTATACGCACGCTAGCTGTCAGGTCAGGTTTTCATTTATAAATGCCAGCGTTTGTGTGGGAAGTTGCATATGCACATTTCGAGCCTCTTTTTGTGCATATGCAAGCTTTACAAATGAGGCCCCGAATCTTACTACCAGAGCCTTCTCCTCAACACGTTATACTTACTCTGAATATTATTCGTACACTAGCTGTGTAAGTCCGTGCTGTAAAAAGCCCAGGGTCCTAGAAACTATTGAAATCATCAGAAAAAAAAAATCGAAATGTGGAGATGTCAGGTAATTGAAAGGAACTTCTCTCTCCTAGGAGGATTCGTTTTGCCGACGTGCTCGTCTCGCTTGTGTATTAGCGGAAAAGTAAAAGGGATACCGTTTTGCTGATGTTAAGCGACTTTGTCTTTCTTTGGAGGTTTTGTTTTGCTGATGCGCTCGCATCGCTTGTGTTAATAGCGGCTAAGCGAGTTGTCTGTTTCCTCGGAGGCGGAGCCTTTACCCCGACTCCACCTCTCACTTCTCGGCTGGACAGACACACAGACACACATAGACGTTTATATATACAGTAAGACTAGTTCAGTGGTTCTCAAGCTGCATCCTGGGAACCCCATGAGGCTGCAGGTTTCACAATCTGAGAGCCTTTTCCTTCAAATTGATCCCATTTCCTTAGCTGGTCTTTGTGTCTTTTCTTTTATTCTGCATTTAGAAGAAGACAGCAGTGTGAATTTTTAAATTTATACAGGGCATTTAGAGATATATTGCATTTTTGTTATGGCTTTTTAATGCTCAGCTGTCTTTTGTTGTTTTCCAATTAATTTAATTTTATTTTTTTCTGTCTAATTTTCTTTCTTACTTGTATCTTAATAAGGACAATTAACAATGAACAGAGTAGGTGCCCGAGTGCTCATTTAGTACTCACTAGTGTATAGTGGATTAAATAACCAGAGCACCTGGAAAAGCTGAATGACAAACACAAAGATAATGAAAATCTTAAAAACAAAAAACAAATTCTAAAATATACCTGTGTGACACTGTAAAATGGATAAATGATTACTGTATTCTAACAAAAATTTAAAAACTTAGTTTTGTAATTTCTACAAACACAGGGAATTAACAGAAGTCCAATTAAAAACAGAAGTTGGTTTAAGCAAAAACCTGCAGCTAGCCACATGGCGTCCCCATGACTGAGTTTGAGAGGCGCTGCTCTACTTTAACTGACTGTAATAAATGATCTTCCACCACGTCCCAGTTGCTCTTCCATCATTTGTTACTAATACATACAGAAATCCTTCAGTATGAATGTACGGCTCCTGGGAGTTGTAGTCTATTTTAAAGAACCACAATAGACTTAATTATCAAAATCTCTCTATCCCAGGAACTGAGGCTGGCTAATAGCATGGCGTATCTCTGTCTTTCTCTTACTGTGTGTATCCTGTCCATTTTCTCAAATTATTCATCCAGAACGTTCTTCTCCTTCCTCTTGTGTGTCTTTCTTCAATCTGTCCTGCTATAATGTATTTAATGGTTTATGTTGATACAACATTTTCATCATCTAAGCAATCTGCAGAATTTATTAAAAAGGCAAATAAATTGTTAGGTTATACCATTAAAACTGTTAAATATTATGCTCAGACTATATAACGCTCTAGTGAGATCAAATTTACAGTATTGTGTGCAATTCTGTTCACCACACTACAAGAAAAACATAGCAGCACTTGAAGCTGTGCAGAGGAGAGCAAATAAGTACATCTGAGGACTTAAGGACATGTCGTACTGTGACAGACTCGGAGCAGTGGCTCTTAAGCTTTTTATTCCTTTTTTTGTGGCTTCGTGACCCACAATCACTGCGGTGCATCATCCAGGGTAACCATCGCCATTGTAGAATCACCAGCACTTGTCATCTCGCATCCCACTTGGAGAGTCGCCACCGGTCGTATCTGCAAACCATTCACAGCCCTTTCCTAAGCTCAGACATCACACGAGTTGTGACCCATAGTTTAAGAAACACTGTCTCAGAGAATTAAACCTGTTTAGTCTCGAGCAGAGGAGATTGCGGGGGGACCTAATTCATGTCTTCAAAATTTTCAAATACAATGATAAACTACATTCAAAGGAATTATTTCAAGTTAACAGTGAATAACATACTTGAGGACAGCAGTGGGATTCAAGGTGAAGTGCAATTAGGACTGAAGCCATGATAGTTATAATTGAATACTAACCCTCACCTATTCTGTTTCTGTTCTCGGTACTCAAATGTGGCACTCGGTGCCACGGCCCACCTGCCAAGTTGTTTTGCCTGCCTAACTGTAAAGTCATCCCTGATGGAGGATCGCAGGAATCATGGGAAAAAGGGGTCCTTTAATCGGATTGGCTGGCCCAGCACTGCTTCAGCCATGGAATGGCCAAATGGGGGCGGCAGCTTGATGGATGAGGTCTCCAGGACTCTAAAAATATCCAAATCTTATTATGTGATATCATCTACTGTTAAATTCTGCTCCGTATTTCTAAAATTTTTATTTTTATTCTGTTTTGAGGATTCATTCTGTTCTGTGTATTTTATTGTATTGTATTGAGCCCCTTCTTTTGACACCCACTGCACGCCCAACCTACCTGGAAAGAGGTCTCTCTGTGAACTGCCTTTACCGAGGTTTCTTCCATTTTTTCCCTACAAGGTTTTTTTTTGGGAGTTTTTTCTTGTCTTCTTAGAGAGTCAAGGCTGGGGGGCTGTCAAGAGGCAGGGCCTGTTAAAGCCCATTGCGGCACTTCCTGTGTGATTTTGGGCTATACAAAAATAAATTGTATTGTATTGTATTATAAGCCAGAAAGCCCCTCTTCTTTATGAAAAATGTTGTGGGAATCTGGAATAAACTACCGAACAATTTGTTAAAGGAGAAACCTTTAAGAAGTATCCAGAGATATTGGGACAGCTTAACTATTAGCTAAACAAACAAGCTTGATGGACTGATTGGTCTCCTCTCATCTGTCAATTGTTTTACATTATTATTGTAATAATTTGTACTTTTCATGTTTTTATTTGTGTCAGAAGTATTTCAGTGCTCTTGTTTTTTTCTTATATTTTCATCCTCCAGGTCTTATTCAATTTAACCTCTTCAACCTGCAGGGAAAAACTTGGGGGTTGGTGGCAGAATTGGTACTCCAGCCACCATAAAAAACCTCACACTGTTCCACTCCATCTGAACTATTGTGGTGCTGTGGTGTCACCCGTCGCATGGCCGCACTCGGGTCTTAATCTGGGATCCTGAGTTGGCTTGTCATGTGGTGGGTGCGGCAATGCGCTGTATCAGTACGTGCTCCTAAGCTCTCTCATTAGTAGTTTACTCTATCCATAATAATATACATAGAATGTCCCATCTTAAATGTCTTTATCCTGCACAGAGTATCTGATTTAAGCATCTATGGCTCACAAATGTAAAGAAGAGTCGGAATCGTCAATGTTAGATTTAGTTGTCTATTACAAAAGGTGCTTTTCATTTTTACAAATGCAGAACATGCTTGTTCTAATCTAGCTCTTCACCATAATGTTAAAGTGGCTATTTTCTCAATATATTTGCGTATAGGTTGGGTCTTGAAACCCAAAAAATCGATCATAAAATCAAACCCTGACTTATACGCCTGTATATTTACATCTTCTTGCCTCCTCCAATCTTGCACCAGTTTCTCAGACACATCGAATTTTGTTGCAGCAGCGCAGTTACCAATTTCTTTCGCCACATCAATGACTTTTAATTTAAAACCAGCTTCACATTTTCTTCTGATTGAACACTCCATCATAGATAAGGGAGGTTCTTACCATAAAGGTGTATGAGGGTGTGAGATACAAAAAACACAAAACAGTGCAAACGTGGCTTCAGAATAGTTCGGGTATTACCGTGTGGTCGCGTAGGCACGATACACAGAAAACAAAAAGACCGTGTGCTCCATGGTTACTCTCTCAGGTGGGCGTTAACATATCATAATCTTTTGGACCAATAGCGTGAGTTTTCAGCATTCGACTTATATGACCGACATTATAAAATACCAGAAATTATATGGTAAAATCAAGCCCCTGCTTATACGCGGGAGAACTTAAACACGAGTATATAAGCTTATAAGTTTATAAAGTATATAGGTAAATGTTAACTAAAAAGTACTCTGGAAGGTATGTTTTGGTCCCAAAAAGCTTGGTGTGACTAAAAATTTGAAATACTACAATATTGTGAAGTCATTTATTTTAAATTAGAAAATGGCAGTATGAGCAAATGTGGTAATAGGTTTGAAGGGTGTCACTGTAATCTGTGAAATTTAGTTCAAAACCACTGTAATCTGTAATTTATTTCAAAGCCATTAATAAACTGACAGGATGAAGCTGACAAAAAAAAATGTATATAAAGAGGTGGAAGACGACTCGGGTAGGCTAGTTGGTCCCTGTCTTCTATTCTCTCTGTGAACAATCTCAGGGAGAGTTATTTACAGACAGAGGCTGTGAGTGATTAGAACAGAGGAAGGTGCTATTCAGCCTCAGTCCAGAAACAACATAGTCAGCTCAGATGGCAGTTTCCCATACCTGGCAAGATTCATACCAGATTCTATGAATATGCAAATATGCGAGTATTTATCACGATGACGACCCATGTCAAAGCTAGAAGCTAACCAATGCTGCCCCCCCTACCCTGCCGGATCAGAATCTTACAGTTGTCAGCATTCCCCAGTGAAGAACGGAATGACGACTGTATGTACCATCAGCTTCTTGCCAACCTGGATATGTATGTATTAATAATTATACATTGTATTTTGTGGGTGGAAGCTACATATGTCTCTTTTGTACCATATTGCTCTCGCCTGATTACTTCCGCCATAGTTACTGAAGGGATATGTATGGCTTGAGTCTGTTCTGCATCAATAAAGAACACAATCCCAGGAAGCAAGCGCTCCCTGCTGGAGACAGCAACAAAAGAATCTTCAACTCATTTCTATAAAATGGGGTAACAGTGGGTTTAATGATTGCTACACTAGAGGTGCTGAAAAACATAAGGGCACAAAGTGCAGAATTAACAAGAAATGACCAACAGATGAAAGAGAAAATTTGTGATCAAAAATAAGCAGGGTCTAAGCCAACATCCTGAGCATGGGGTTTGGAAAACAAATGGATGGACACAAACTGAGAAGTGTGAGAGTGTGTAAAATTCAGGGCAGAAAATTCATGCGAGTGAATTGTAAAAAGGGAATGGATGCTAAGCAAGAAGACCTTTTCTCTGTTCAGTGCAGCACTCCAACTCTGAGAAGTAAAGTGGTGATCACAAGAGCAACATGGAGTTGATGAATCAATGTCTAAAATTCTTGAAGATGGGAAATAATTACATTGTTTCATTAGTTAATTAAACACACACAGTATCAAAATCATATAGAAGATGAAACAGCAAAAGACAAAACCACTGGAACCAAATGACAAAATGGAAGTAACTAAGACCAGCAGTTGGAATTCAACATGCAATGCCCATCCTTAAGCTCTTAAATGCCTTTAGAATAAGGCACAAAGGCACAATGCTAGAGCACAGTCTGACGTGATGGATGTGCACAGTATGCATTGGTAAAGAAAACAAACCAGATATGCAGGACAGGGAATGACCAGTAGATGGCTGACGGGCCAGAGTCAAGATTGCAGGTACCTGTCTCTCAGCAGAGTCCATAATTCACCCCCTAGGCACACCTCCATCAACATGTACAGGTATTTGCTGTCTCGAAAAGTCCAGTAGAGCCTTACAAAAGAAATAAAAGAGACTTGTTACCATGCTGAAGGGGGTCCAAAATAAATCACAGCTAGGAAATTTATGAAGTGAAAACTGAATCTATAATAAATGTATAGGATGGTCCAGATCTAATTATGCAACTTTTAGTGCAATGCAGGAAAACAATATAAGACAAAAGAATTGCTCTTCGACTGACAACCGTCTCCCCACCATTTTGGAATGCAGGGCAAGTGCTGCCATCTATCGGCAACAAAAAGAATTTTTTTTTGTGAATTCTCTATGTAATAAACTTACTAAGTTAAAGCGTAATAAAAATTGCATAATTAGATCTGGACCACCCTGTATAATAAAGTGACATATTGCATGTAATGATTCTGGGAGTTTGTTCTTTGTAGTTATTTTTTGTTACTTCCTGGTTGTAATAAATGCTCATCATTATGTTACTTATGGGCTCCACTTTTTTGGATTGTTACTAAATCTGTCATGCTTCTAGCAAGCTTCTTTAATTCCTGATAGACAAACTCTTATGTGTTTAAATGTTGTTTTAGTCTTTGGTGTTTTATATTTTGTGCTTTCCTGATTTTTGACCTCTGCCCATATAAAGATATTTTTTCCTTTTCACCTTCTGATATAATGCTCAGCCTTTTCCATGTTTGATAAAAGCAGGCAGTTTTGGAATTAATCATTTCTCTCATTAGCTTCTCTCTTTTCTGTATCTTGTGGCACAAAAGCCTTATTTTTAACATCTGACTTTCAGAACTCATTTTATTATTTATTATTATTACCACCCTTATATTAACTTCACCTGTTTGTTGTCTGGTATAAATCTTGTAGTCGATATTTAACCCACTTCCTATTGTCCAAATGACTTGAAATGCTGCACACTTACTCACTTCTGATGACAATACATGAATCAATAATCAGTTTCACTAATTGATCAATCAATCCATGTTAACTCTTTGAGGGCTGAATATTTTTTCCAAAAAACAGTTTCTGAAAAGCAATGGTTTCACACAGAAATCAACATAAACTGTCTGTTGCTGTATGCTGTGGCTGCCAGTTTGCCAAGAATATGTGGCAGGCTTGCTGCCAGGCTGTCTTCGCATGGCTGGGGCGGCAGCAGCAGTAGTCACGGTCGCAGTGCATTGCAGTGTGGTTTCTACCTTCTCCTACCTTATCATTGCTAAGTGGCAGTCCTACCCGGTGAACATTGTCAGTACCACAATTAGATGGGGACCAATCAGCTGAAGCTGGAATGTCACATTCGTTTTCGATCACCTGTATCAAAATCTGAGTCTGACAAGTCATAGTCCAGTTCAGAGATAATAGGCAAAATTTTGTCTGCGGAGTATTTTGCTTTATGCATTTGCTTTGATCTCTCACCAGATGTCAGTCCCATTTTTGCCATTGTTTGCGCCTTGCTGCTCACGCGAGCGCAGGAAATCTCAGTCAGACCAATGAATCTAACTTTCCTTCAGGCAACGAGAGTCCAACTAAAACATAACGGTTGGTCTTGGCTCAGTTTACAGTTGATTACCATGGTTAACTCCTCCTTTTGACAAAAGTCGACATCAGCCCTGAAAGAGTTAATTAAGAAATGAAATTTTCATATTAAGAATAGTTCAAGATTTCACCAATAGATGGCACTAGTAACAGATAGAAATATTAAAGGAAGTGTTAAAATATTGATTACAAAATTAAACTAAAACAAACCCAAGATTAATAAGTTGAAAACAATATATATATAAAAAATACTTTTTAAAAACCATGCTTATATTAAGTTAAAAAGATAAGTCTCCCATACATCACTTGCAAAATAAAAGCGTGGGCACTTAACATCAATCAACATTCAAAAAGTGCCCACACTTTTATTTTTTTACAAGTGATGTATGGGAGACTTATCTTTTTACTTTTTAGTACACTTTTTAACTTAATATAAGCATGGTTTTTAAAAAGTATTTTTTATACATTATTTTAAATTACATTGTCATGGGGTGTCCCCTTTGTAGTATGGGGCATAAAGGCAGAACAAGATACTAACACTCCATAGGATTTGTTCACACACAACCATCCATCTTCTTTAATGGAACAATGTTCCCCAAAACCTAAATGAATTCATACCAGGACAATTTAGAGCTGGCAATTAACCTAGCAGAAAAAAATGTTCCTAGAGAAAAACTCAATTCATTTCAAATTATTCCTACTAAGTTGGCAACTTCATAAGAGCCAATAATCATAAATGTAGTACAGGTTGAGAATCTCTAATCCAAAATGCCTGAGACCAAAAGTATTTTGGATATTTTTGGATTTTGTAATATTTGTATATACTGTAATGAAATCACAAATGAGGTAATAAAGTGTTGGGGCACCACCTGGTGACCCTGTGTATTTACAAAAAAGCAACAAACAGTTGTTTGGGAAAGAATCAGTTTAACAACTTTTCAGACATGAGTCCACAACATGACTGATTCGAGATGGCAATGTCTGTGATTTTATATGATCCTGACAGGAAGGGGCGGGTCCAGGAAGGCAGACAACGGAAGTGACATCAGCAAATGGAATGGCTGTCAGTCTTCCGTTCTGTGGATGGAGGAGGACAGAAGGCATTAGACAACAGCGCCAACCCCTTGTTCAGTGAGTAATTACCATCATTAGAGTCCTTAAGCTACTATGTGCACACGTGAGACAATACATAACGACATATCTTGAATATGAGTCTAAACACAAAATTTATTTAGGTTTCATTACACCTTATACACATAGCCATACATATATTTGTAATAATTTTGTGTATGAAACAGTATTTGCACAACAGTATCAGCAGAATGACTGCCTTAGCTGAAAAACAACAGCAACAACAACCAGCGGCAGATGTTTAGTCTCCACATGCAATGCGGTGTTTTGATTAATGTGTCATTGTATTAATGCATGGCGGTGACAATGTTTGATAAGAATAAGGGGGATGTGCAGGACTGCAGTAACTACAGGGGAATAAAATTGATGAGCCACAGCATGAAGTTATGGGAAAGAGTAGTGGAAGCTAGGTTAAGAAGTGAGATGATGATTAGTGAGCAGCAGTGTGGTTTCATGCCAAGAAGGAGCACCACAGATGTGATGTTTGCTCTGAGGATGTTGATGGAGAAGTTTAGAGAAGGCCAGAAGGAGTTGCATTGCGTCTTTGTGGACCTGGAGAAAGCAAATGACAGGGTGCCTCGAGAGGAGTTGTGGTATTGTATGAGGAAGTCAGGAGTGGCAGAAAAGTATGTAAGAGTTGTACAGGATATGTACGAGGGAAGTGTGACAGTGGTGAGGTCTGCGGTAGGAGTGACAAATGCATTCAAGGTGGAAGTGGGATTACATCAGGGATCGGCTCTGAGCCCTTTCTTATTTGCAATAGTGATGGACAGGTTGACAGACGAGATTAGACAGGAGTCCCCATGGACTATGATGTTTGCTGACGACATTGTGATCTGTAGTGATAGTAGAGAGCAGGTTGAGGAGACCCTGGAGAGGTGGAGATATGCTCTAGAGAGGAGAGGAATGAAGGTCAGTAGGAACAAGACAAAATACATGTGTGTAAATGAGAGGGAGCTTAGTGGAATGGTGAGGATGGAGGGAGAAAAGCTGGCGAAGGTGGATGAGTTTAAATAGTAGGGATCAACAGTACAGAGTAATGGGGATTGAGGAAGAGAGGTGAAAAAGAGAGTGCAGGCAGGGTGGAATGGATGGTGAAGAGTGTCAGGAATGATTTGTGACAGACGGATATCAGCAAGAGTGAAAGGGAAGGTCTACAGGAGGGTAGGGAGACCAGCTATGTCATATGGGTTAGAGACGGTGGCACTGACCAGAAAGCAGGAGACACAGCTGGAGGTAGCAGAGCTAAAGATGCTAAGATTTGCATTGGGCATGACGAGGATGGATAGGATCAGAAATGAGGACATTAGAGGGTCAGCTCAAGTTGGATGGTTTAGAGACAAAGCTAGAGAGGCGAGATAACATTGGTTTGGACATGTGCAGAGGAGAGATGCTGGGTATATTGGGAGAAGGATGCTAAGGATAGAGCTGCCAGGGAAGAGAAAAAAGAGGAAGGCCTAAGTGAAGGTTTATGGATGTGGTGAGAGAGGACATGAAGGTGATGGGTGTAACAGAACAAGATATAGAGGACAGAAAGATATGAAACAAGATGATCCACTGTGGCGACCCCTAACGGGAGCAGCCGAAAGAAGAAGAAGAAGAAGGTGACGATGTTTGATAACAACCCGGTGACAACAGAGTGTCACAGCCTATGCCCCCTGTAAGCTGTGCACCTTTTTCTGTGTGCCGTGCATTTTTAAACTGCCCCCTAAAGCTTGCCATTCCTATCCACTTAAGGCCTTGTTCACACGGGCGTTAAAATCGACCGTTTTTTTTGCGTTCGTAGTGTCCGGTGAGCGCGGATCAAGCGCCGAGTGTTTTCTACACGTAGGAGTCAATGAGAGTGTTCACACGGGCTTTGGTGACGTGCGTTTGTCCGGCTGCGCGTTTATACGGCATCAAAAAAACGTTGCATGCAGCTTTTTCTTGGTGTTCAAAACCCAACGAACGCAAGGAAACCGCTTCTAGTTCGTTTTCTGCGCGTTTATTTTACGCTTCGGAGGACCGGATATATATATACAACATATATATTTTCATATACAACATATATATTTTCATATTGCTTATTTTATTTTATTGTCTCATGTAATTTGTAAACCATGAACCTATTAATTTATGTTCTAATATAATATTTGATAACGATTATGTAGGGGGGGCAATCCATGGCGGGGGGGGGGGGCATTTCAGTGCATAACACCGGTGTAAGCGCACACTCGACTACTGTTGCCTTACCTCAAAGTGACAAGTAGTCCCTCTTCGGGGCTAACACCAAGTCGCATATTGGTTGATCGGCGTGCAATGTGGAAATTGCACCAGCTGCAGCAGACAATCAAAAGTGGAAACCGACATCCGACAGTAATTAAAAAACTTGCGCGGAAATTTTCGCATTTCTTCATAAAGCACAAAAAAACTTCCTTTAACCCGACGTTGTGCAGTCAGAGGATGAACCCAGTAGCGGCGGCGATTTTTTCTCTCCCTACGTCGCCGTATTACGAGTATTTTTAAAACAAGAAGATTAATATCTAACATAGCAAAATGGTCCATATTGAAAGGAAGCACCTCAAATAAAACGACAAGGGCTTTCATATCCAGTTCCCGACACTGCCTCCACAGGTTAACACACAAACTACAATTTGGGCTGCAGGCTGGCGTTAGACAGAGACAAACGAACGCCGGTGTAGAAGTCAATCGATCGCCACCACAAAATGCAACATAAACGTCTAGGACGTTCAGAGCAAGTTCGTTTATCCAAAAACTTAACGCCCGTGTGAACAAGGCCTAATTCTTCTAAATATCATGAAGTTGAGTTTTGAAAGTCTCTAAAGTCCTAAGGTCTACCGTACTACTTGGTTGCTTATTCCAAGTGTCTGTGGTCCTCTGTGTAAAGGAAAACTTCCTAATGTTTGTGTGAAATTTACTCTTAACAAGTTTCCAATTGTGAATCCGTATTCTTGATGAACTTTAAAGTCACAGTCTTAATCCACTGGACTAATTCCCTTCATAATTTTAAACACTTCAGTCAGGTCTCCTCTTAATCTCCTTTTTCTTAAACTGTAAAGGCTCAGCTCTTTTAATCTTTCCTCATAACTCATCCCCTGTAGCCCTGAATCAGCTCAGTCGCTCTTCTCTGGATCTTTTCTTGTGCTGCTATGTCCTTTTTGTAGCCTGGAGACCAAAACTGCACCCAGTACTCCAGATGAGGCCTCACCAGTGTGTTATAAAGGTTGAGCAGAACCTCCTGTGACTTGTACTCCACACATCAAGGCGCTATATAACCTGACATTCTGTTAGCCTTCTTAATGGTTTTTGAACACTGTCTGGCAGTTGTTAGTCTCAAGTCCACTATGACTCCTAAATCCTTCTTATAAGGTGCACTTTCAATTTTTAGACCTCCCATTGTGTATTCAAACCAAAAACTTTCACTTCCCATGTGTAATACTTTACATTTACTGACATTAAATTTCATCTGCCACAAATCTGCTTAAGCCTGTATGCTGTCCAAGTCCCCCTGTAATAATTCAATGGATTTTAGATTATCTGTCAATCCAGCTATTCTGGTAACATCTGCAAACTTAACCAGCTTGTTACTTGTATTCCTATCCAAATCATTTAAATATATTAAAAATAGCAGCGGCCCTAGCACTGACCCCTGTGGACACCACTCTTAACATCGGTCAGTTCTGATGAGGTTCCTGCACCATCACCCTCTGTTTCCTGTGTCTGAGCCAATTCTGCACCCATCTAAAAACATCACCCTGAACTCCCACTTCTTTTAGTTTGACGCCCATCCTCTCATGTGGCACCTTATCAAAAGGTACCTGAATGTCAAGATAAATAATATCATATGCTCCACTTTGATCAAATCCTCATAGAATTCCAGCTTTTTGGTAAAACAGGACCTCCCTCTTCTGAACTCATGCTCACTGTTCAGTAAATGTCCTGTTGTTGCCATGTTCTGCACAATCTTACTCTTAATAATTCCTTCCATTAATTGTCCTGTGATGCATGTTAAGCTTACTGGCCTTATAGTTGCTTGCACAGTCACCCTTTTAATATAACGGTGTAATGTTTGCCGTTTTCTAGTCCTTCACAATTCCCTAAGTGTACAGTGACTTCCTAAAAGTATGCGTCAAGGTTTTATATCTGTACTCGTTAACCTCCTTAAGAACTTGAAGGTAAATAATATCTTGTCCTGGTGATTTATTTGATATCAGCTGTGGTAGACAGGGGGCGCTCTCGCTTCCTTGAACCCCTGTCCGTGACTCCAAACACCAGGTAAAAGTCCAAATGTTGACTTTATTTACTCTCCACAGTGCACAAAGCACCCTCTCCACCACAATACTCATATAAACAATCACTAATCACAATAATCCAATCCTCCAGCTCCCAGACGCGTTGCCACCCTTCCACCCAGCTCAGCTCGCCGTCAGGGAGCTCCCACAGTCCTTTTATACTCCCTGACCCGGAAGTGTTCCTAGCCAACAGTCCACAAGTCCTTATTCCTTCCGGGTCAGGGTAAATAGTACTTTTTTTTCAACCCGGAAGCCTGTCGCTCTTCCTATGATGAACTTCCGGGTCATAGGGCACGAAGAACTCTTCGGTCCTCCCTGCAGCTCCCTCTCGTGGCCCCCATGGCATCCAGCAGGGCGGTGCATAAAAACTCCATTGTCCATGATGCCCTGCTGGTCTTCTGGGGACCTTCATGCTGCAAGGAGGGCTCCACCTGGCGGCTTGGGGTTATTGGCCAGGATAAACGGCCGGCCATCCTCCACACAGCGTATTTTATCTAAGCCGCACTTCTCTCTCTACAATTTCCAAATCCCTCAGTACCTCCTTAGTAGCCTCTTTTAACTGCTGGGCGGTGAAACGTGGCATTGTTAATGGAAACACTCAGGTCCACTGGACTTCTGTAATTAGGTTATGAAAAAATGTTTGCTGTAACCAACTCTCCATTTTAAAAATTACTTTTGATATTTTATTTTCAGAAAGAAACAATCATTTTAAAAAGTCATATGTAATTAAAAAGATAATAAATCTATATATATAATTCACTAAGGCAAGACACCCATGGAAAGCACGCCGGAAGGGGCGTGGATTCACTAAGCCGCCGACAAGTAAGACACCTATGGCGCACGCAGGAAGGAGCCACGTCGGAGGTGAATCGCCATATGCAGCGTGTAAAACGGTTTGCGAGGGGTATCACATGGGATCCTTACAAAAAAATCCTTTACAACTGAGGTTAAAACACAATGAAGTAAGCAGTCTTTAAAAACTGAGTTTTTGGTTACGACGCACGACCGCGTGCACCACAGCAAACTGTTTTACACGCTACATACAGCAATTCGCATCCGCGACAAACATGCGTCTTCTTAGATGCTCCTGCAGGAACACGGAAAGTCTACGTGAGTCACAGGTGCATCTGGACTGTGCAAAGACGACAACGACTCAAGTGACGAGTTGGAGGTGGGCACATAAGCGGTCAGTGCATACTGAACGAGAAATCAGCAGACTAGCATGACGGAGGGAGCTGAATGGACGTCCTTCTCCTCTCCTCCCGTTCCACACTCCGCGCCTCAGCGCACCCCCATCCCTCCGTCTGGCAGGAGAAGGCGTGAAGGCGGTCCGCCAGTTTTCAGTCACGGACGATTGTGTGTTGGTTCGTTCCGTGCATTGTTACAATGTTGCTTTTCTTGCTGATTTATTACATCACCGATTTTTCAAATGTTAATTTTCTCCTTGTGTTTAAAAACCGGCCTGATTATGTGGCGTATGGTACGCCGCGGGTTGGCTAGTTTAAGTTAAAAAAAGAAGCACTTTTGTAAAGATTGCAGCAAAAGTACACAAGGGTAACAATCATGGCCAGTGTGTGTGTGTGGTTCACCTATTCTCATGGTACATGGTGGCAATTTGCAGGAATAAAGGATGAGAACCGCTGCTGTAACCTCTCATTCATTTGATTTTTGTGGCAACTGTATGAAAGCACTTGACTTCATTGTAAGCAATAAAATCACAAAAAGAATAAGCGAAATTAGCAAGAATTAAGCTTAAATGGAGACATCATATCCACTTTAACTAAAGGATCAGTGATTGTGTGTCTGTTCTCATGGCGGTCTCATGGTCTGGAATCCCTACAGATTTTATTTTTTTTTTCTCCAGCCGTCTGGAGTTTTTTTTTTTTTTTGTTTTTTCTGTCCCCCCTGGCCATTGGACTTACTCTTATTCGATGTTAATTAATGCTGATTTATTTTGTTTTCGTATTGTGTTTTTTATTTTTCTATTCTTTATTATGTAAAGCACTTTGAGCTACTGTTTGTATGAATATGTGCTATATAAATAAATGTTGTTGTTGTTGTTGTTCAATTGCTATGTCTCTGTCATTCCAACAGATGGCACATCAAAACATCCATCCATCCATCCATTTTCCAACCCGCTGAATCCGAACACAGGGTCACGGGGGTCTGCTGGAGCCAATCCCAGCCAACACAGGGCACAAGGCAGGAACCAATCCTGGGCAGGGTGCCAACCCACCGCAGGACACACACAAACACACCCAGCACACACTAGGGCCAATTTAGAATCGCCAATCCACCTAACCTGCATGTCTTTGGACTGTGGGAGGAAACCGGAGCGCCCGGAGGAAACCCACGCAGACACGGGGAGAACAACATCAAAACATTTTTATAAAATGCATTGCATTGTCATTCCAACGAACATTAGCACTGCTTTTACAATTCCTCACCGCTCGGCATATAACAGAGACAGATGCATTGTGTGGTGCACTATAAGTGTTAACGCTGGAGTCTGCATTGATTACTTAGACTTCAACCCATCTGAAACGGGTAGCACAACTACCGTAGTGTAACATTTAAATGAATACTCTGACTGTGTGTGAGTGCGCCTTTCATGTTATCTCATAAATCTTTTATTTGGCTCCTACCCTGCGTCTGATGCTGCTGGGATTGCCTTTGGCAGCCCACAGTCTCACAGTGGAATAAATGACCTGCCAAAATGAAGGCATCAGTACATTTAAACATCATGTGATCGCATCTTTAGTCCAACAGTTCCATGGCTTACCATCTGGGCATTTCTCAGTAAGGCGGAGAGGTGGCTCTGAGGCTAGGGATCTGCCCTGGCAATCGGAAGGTTGCCGGTTTAAATGCCAAAAGGGACTCTGCTCTGTTGGGCCCTTAACCTGCAATTGATGATGCACTTTGAGTTGTTGAGAAAACGCTATACAAATGCAAAGAATTATTATTATTAAGGTCAACTAATTGTAGGTTAGGCTCGGTCACCTTCACAGCCCCAAGCAGGGCAATGGAGTTTTATAAAATCAATGAACTGTCTGATTCTAATTGTGTTTTATTATTGTTGCCCTTCTATGGGTTAGTTCATGCCTTGTGCCCATTTCTGTCGGGTTAGTACAGGCTCAAGAGTCTTGTGACCTTGAAATAAATAACTAGGCTAGAAAATGCATTGATGAAGTTTACTGCATTTTTACATATTTTAGACAGAGTAGCTAGAAACAGGAATATGGCGCACACCAGGTAATCTGACTTGTATTTTATACTACCTGGCACTGTCAGGTATATCTGAAGAATGGGTTGAGGAAAGAAAGTCAAGGGTTATGTGTTTTTTTTTAAATGGTGACACTGTTGTTACTGCCAGCTGTCTCATCTGTCATCTACATTCTTTATTAATGTCGCTGCTCTCGTGATTTAATTATTCGTTCTTTTTGGATCTGATTGGATTCCAGAATTGCAGTAATTCCTTGCTGGGTTGTAAGCACGAATGCTGTCATGTCCGATTTAGGCTCTTAGTTCAAGGTGGAAAGCTCGTTGTGCTTAAATTATGAAGAAAAGATGACAAAGCAGGAGTTAAATAACCACCCTTGGATTCTCCTTTGTGTTGTGCTGGACTTCCCCTCTTGATATTACATTATAGTGGGCAGAAGCAGAATGCAGCATTACCCTTGTACAGGAAGTAATGTTAAACTCTGGCCAATTTGTCTGCTAGTCCGGCTACAATCTATTCAGATGTTTCACTTGGTCTGAGCCAGCAGGTGGCACTGCTGTGTAAACAGTACCATCCACCCATTATCCAACCCGCTATATCCTATCTACAGGGTCACGGGGGTCTGCTGCCACACAGGGGAAATAAAACACAAAACATTGGGACCCCCAGCATCAAAGGTTTGCGTTCCAAAGTAATCTGTCTTGTTCGCATGGTCCTAGACAGCAACTATGCAAAACTTCGTTGATATTGTCAACGAGTGGAAGAATGTATAGAGAGACATACAGACGGACAGACATTCACAGGGGTGGGCAAAAGTAGGTTTACAGATGTTCATATGGAAAAAAGACACAGAGGTTATGAATATCACAATGGCACAGTGCACTGTAAAATCCAGTGTGGCGGACGGCTGAGGGTTATGCCTGGCCGGGACGCCTAGAAGGACTGGGAGAGGGGCTACACGAGAGGGCAGCCGTCCTGGTCTGTATGGGGGCCACGGGAACCAAGCATGGAAGCTCAACCCTATTGGGGCCCATGGTCACCACAGGGGGGCGCCCGGAGGATTGTGGAGCCCTGGATGTCAGCACTTCCACCACACCATGAAGTGCAGCTGGAAGACCCTCACGGAGCACCTGGAGCACATCTGGGTGGATATAAAAGAGAGAAAGCTTCAGTGGAGAGGAGTAAAGGCAGCAGGAGACGACCGAAAGAGAGAGATACGGACTGGACTAGGGTGTTTGGTGCAGGACACTGTGTTGTGTGCTGGACTTTTGCAAATAAAGCGTGCGTGTTTTGGAATGTTCTGTGTCTGCCTGTTTGTGTCCGGGCTAACCTTCCACACTAGTAAGCGCTAAAAATTACCAGCCTCGCGTACTCCAAAAAAAATCTTGGAGGGCTTGGAATGAGACGATATGTGATTTTCTCAGAGACACTTTAATGTCCCGCGAGACAAGGCAGTGAGACAAAAGGAAAGCTGCTGTACAGGCTTTTAAATGATCGAGACGCAGCGCGAAAAGCACAACATGCAGCTCGGCAGCAGCAGCAGCAACACAGCAGCTGATCTGACCGCATCTCCTTGGCATGCGTTCAAACTCCCCGACAACGCGAGTGGCAGAGATGTGAAGTGGTTGGCGTGTGGTGAGTCCCGGGTGGGGAGCGGACGGATGAGGCGTGGGCGAGCGAAGCGACCAGTGGGCACAGCCCCCTAGTATATATATATATATATAAATATATATTGTGGCAGACGACCCGGGACCTTGCCCCACTGGGACGCCTGGAACAAGGAAGGACCGGGAGAGGAGCAATATATTCCCCAGGACACAAGAGGGCAGCCCCCCTGGATTCCGTCAGGGCCACGGATACAGAGCTGGGAAGTTCGTCCCTGTGGGGGTCCGTGGCTGCCACCAGGGAGCGTCTGGATGGTTCCCGAGCCATGGACTGCAGGACTTCCGCCAGACCAAGAAGTGCTGCCGGAAGATCATCAGGGAGATCCTGGAGCACATCCGGGTGTGCCATAAAAGGGACCGCCTCACTCCATTCAGAGAGCCGGAGTTGGGTGGAAGAGGACGGAGCTTGAGACGGGAGGAGTAGAGGCGGCAAAAGAAAAGAATTACAAAAGGGACTGTGAGCTATATTGTGGTGTTTTGTGCACTGTGCGTGTTGTGTACAATAAACGGGTGTGCTTTGAACATCTGGAGTCCGTGTCTGTCTGTGTCGAGGCTGATCTTTCACAATATATACACACACACACTGTATCCCCTTGTTGTTAACAGCTCCACAGAGTGTCGAATGTTTCTGCACACTGCACATGTGACAGCACTGCCACTCCCTCTCCGACACTTCCTGTTGCTGCTGTCATCACTGTGATTGAGCTGAACACATTCTGTCAGGAACACGGCAGCCATACGTATCGGAAGAGACAGTCCAGCAGGAATAAGTGTAGGGATTTACTGTCTCATTTAATGCCTTTGAGTCTCAAAAAAGAAAGCAGACACCTGTTAATGAGTGAAGGGGGCCTGAAACAATTCTCAGTTTGGAACAAAGAAAAACCAAATCCTTGAGAACTGTCTAACAATTAGAGTGACATATGCAATGATTCTGGGGTTTTGTTCTTAGGGCTGATTACTTTTGTTCCTTTTTTGCACTTCTTTTTCTATTAATAAATTTCATTGTAATGTTTATTTATTTTAATATCACCATTTTGTTTCTCAGGTGGCACAGTGGTGCAGTGGTAGTGCTGCTGCTGCCTCGCAGTTAGGAGACCCGGGTTCGCTTCCCGGGTCCTCCCTGTGTGGAGTTTGCATGTTCTCCCCGTGTCTGCATGGGTTTCCGTCCAAAGACGTGCAGCTTAGGTGGATTGGCGATTCTAAATTGTCCCTAGTGTGGATGTGTGTGTCCTGCGGTGGGTTGGCGCCCTGCCCGGGATTGGTTCGTACCCTGGGATTGGCTCCAGCAGACCCCTGTGTTCGGATTCAACGGGATGGATTTTGTTTCTCACGGGCACGGCCTCTTTTGGATTGTTACAAAACCAGCTTTGCTGTTACAATAAAATCATTATGTGTACAGTATGCATGTCTTTGTTTGTTTTTCTTTTTTGGCCATGGAGATTCCAATTTTGAGGTTTAATCTTTATTTTAATTATTTTGGAAAAGTTTTGATACCATTAATGTTTTATTTGTATACATGGCAGTGTTGAGATGAGGTATGCGACCCAGCCGTGGTGTTTGTGACTTCATGACTTCATGTTTGTGACTCCAGTGTCAGTATGCATTATCCTTAGATGGACAAACAGCAACTTGTTCTTTTTTAGAGTAGTTAGTTTACTTCCTAAGCAGGCGCTCGCAGCAGGATCTGTACTGTCTCAGAGTGGACACTGCGTATTTAAAGAGACAGACCAGGAAATTATGTATAGTTGAAAGCATAGGGCAAAATTTGATACACAGTTTGTCTGACTGAGTTTTCATTAAGGCAAAAACAAAACCCAAACCTGAAGTCAAAAGTATGTAGACAAAAGCCTGAGAGAACAAAAGCAAGAAAACACACTCAAAGTCTTTAAAGGACTTCTCAGCAATCTCTGATAGCCCTGACGTTGTAACCTGCCGCACAGCTGACTTTACACACCGTGTCTCTCTGGTTTGCTACAACAAAAGCTCCAAACCGGTGACTCCCAGGAGAAACAAACATGGCATCAAAAACAAGGTAACATAATTTAAATAGTGTTAAATACATTTAAAAATACAGCTGCAATGTTTGAACTCCTCATAATTCAAAACTGCACTGAAAGAGAAAAAAAAACTTTATTCAAGTAGAGAAAATAAAACAGGAAGTACAGGCAAAGAAATTTATCATATGGAGAATAAAACTCACAATAATGAACTGAGAATTAAATTAGACATGGATAAATAAAAGACCCGTGTGTGTGTGTGTGTGTGTGTGTGCGTGTATGGAGCAGTCTGCTCTGCTCACACTCAGCTATAGCCACGGGAGTTGGTGTGAATTGTACAGAAGATGTAGAAGCTTATATAAGTGTAACTTGCACTTGGTGCGATTGTGAATGCATACACTTTAACATTTTTTCTGCGCTTGCATGCTCCTCACTTCTCATTCAACCCAAGCAGACAAACTCAGCTTTCTGGTACAAGCCTATTGTACGTTCACACCATACGTTTGCCTGATCAGCTTCCAGCCTGTCCTATTCAATTTGTGCCACAGCTGCCCTCGACTACACGTCCATCTCGGACAAGATACGACTGTCCCGGCACATTTAGGTGACACCTCTGCAAGTCCACCAATACAGTAAAACTGCTAGGCAGTCTTCGGTTTGTTTTTTCTTCTGAAGACCACACACAGCTAGAATATTTACAGTGCATCTGGAAAGTATTCCCAGCGCATCACTTTTTCCACATTTTGTTATGTTATGTTATGTTCACAATGGATTAAATTCATTTTTTTCCTCAGAATTCTACACACAACACCCCATAATGACAACGTGAAAAAAGATTACTTGAGATTTTTGCAAATTTATTAAAAATAAAAAAACTGAGAAAGCACATGTACATAAGTATTCACAGCCTTTGCCATGAAGCTCAAAATTGAGCTCAGGTGCATCCTGTTTCCCCGATCATCCTTGAGATGTTTCTGCAGCTTAATTGGAGTCCACCTGTGGTAAATTCAGTTGATTGGACATGATTTGGAAAGGCTCACACCTGTCTATATAAGGTCCCACAGTTGACAGTTCACGTCAGTGCACAAACCAAGCATGAAGTCAAAGGAATTGTCTGTAGACCTCCGAGACAGGATTGTCTTGAGGCGCAAATCTGGGGAAGGTTACAGAAAAATTTCTGCTGCTTTGAAGGTCCCAATGAGCACAGTGGCCTCCATCATCAGTAAGTGGAAGAAGTTCGAAACCACCAGGACTCTTCCTAGAGCTGACTGGCCATCTAAACTAAGCGATCGGGGGAGAAGGGCCTTAGTCAGGGAGGTGACCAAGAACCCGATGGTCACTCTGTCAGAGCTCCAGAGGTCCTCTGTGGAGAGAGGAGAACCTTCCAGAAGGACAACAATCTCTGCAGCAATCCACCAATCAGGCCTGTATGGTAGAGTGGCCAGACGGAAGAGACACATGGCAAAGACAAATGGCAGCCCGCCTGGAGATTGCCAAAAGGCACCTGAAGGACTGTCAGACCATGAGAAACAAAATTCTCTGGTCTGATAAGACAAAGATTGAACTCTTTGGTATGAATGCCAGGCATCACGTTTGGAGGAAACCAGGCACCGCTCATCACCAGGCCAATACCATCCCTACAGTGAAGCATGGTGGTGGCAGCATCATGCTGTGGGGATGTTTTTCAGCGGCAGGAACGGGGAGACTAGTCAGGATAAAGGGAAAGATGACTGCAGCAATGTACAGAGACATCCTGAATGAAAACCTGCTCCAGTGCGCTCTTGACCTCAGACTGGGGCGACGGTTCATCTTTCAGCAGGACAACGACCCTAAGCACACAGCCAAGATATCAAAGGAGTGGCTTCAAGACAACTCTGTGAATGTCCTTGAGTGGCCCAGCCAGAGCCCAGACTTGAATCTGATTGAACATCTCTGGAGAGATCTTAAAATGGCTGTGCACCGACGCTTCCCATCCAACCTGATGGAGCTTGAGAGGTGCTGCAAAGAGGAATGGGCGAAACTGGCCAAGGATAGGTGTGCCAAGCTTGTGGCATCATATTCAAAAAGACTTGAGGCTGTAATTGCTGCCAAAGGTGCATCGACAAATTATTGAGCAAAGGCTGTGAATACTTATGTACGTGTGATTTCTCATTTTTTTTTATTTTTAATAAATTTGCAAAAACCTCAAGTAAACTTTTTTCATGTTCTCATTATGGGGTGTTGTGTGTAGAATTCTGAGGAAAAAAATGAATTTAATCCATTTTGGAATAAGGCTGTGACATAACAAAATGTGGAAAAAGTGATGCGCTGTGAATACTTTCCAGATGCACTGTATATATACAGTATAAAATAGGAACTTGGGCTGCAAGCAAGTCCACTTTGTGAGCTAATACCGAATGAACAAGCCAACTCCGGACCACCCGCACTTTATTCTTTTAGGACTATTGCTGCTTTCATGTGTTCTCTGACTTTTTCGGAGCTCAAAGTTGTGATGTTCCACCTTCCCACTTCAGTACATTCGCCAGGGTTTACAGTTGGATTATTGGGAAAAACGCAAGATTTCAGTTGATTTGTTAAAAAAAATGATTAAAAATAAATGGAGTTTTCAGTGAAAGGAAAAAGCGAAATACATGTATTGACTATTTATCACTTTGCTCCCAATGCATATTGATCATGAAATGGCATTTTGGGCTGACCAGGGTAAATGTTTTATTTAAACAGCAGACTAAGGTGAAAGGTGAGCAATATGGCACACTCAGACAACTTTGCTAACTTTGTTTTGCCCAAATCATTGGAGATCCTGTGAATGCAGCATATCACCTCCTCAAATAAATCATAAAACTCAACACTGCAAGGAATTTATTTAAACTCATATCTCAAAACATACCTAAAAGCATAAACAAGCCATACTTTTACCTGTTGAAATTTTTATTTGATATTTTTTACTTTAACCTTTTAACTAATATTAGTGCAGACTGCTAGATATTGACCAAAAATTTGAAATTTTCCTCGATCTGAATCTGCATCTTTTGGTCAATTTCTTTGGAATGTGCAAAACTAACTTTAGTATTAGCCTGGGCTAACTAGGATCAGCGTGAACAATCTGCCTAAGAAAGACAGACACGTCTCGATTATTCTTGTTATTATTATCATTTCCATGTGAAGTGAGGCCTTTAGAGTTTGGGATGTAAGCTGTGCATTAAAAAAAGAGAAGAGTAGAAGGTGCAGACAAATGAACAACAAAAGAGAGAAGAACGCAAAGAAACTGGCAAGACCTCTGAGGACTGAACAACAATCTGAAGCAACTCTGTATCCTGACTTGAAGACTCCTCTGTCATCACCTTTATTTTCTTCAAAAGTATTTTTAATAAGATTCATTTCAAATATATTTCCTACTTTTGCTGCCATTAGTTTATAATAATGTTGATTTTATGCTGTGTGAGTGAGCTATTAAGCACTCCTGGTGTGCGTTTGGCCACAACCTCAGTGTGACGACTTGTCCTTTGATTCTTGATTGCTTGGTTATTATTGGTCCATTTTTACTTTCTCGTATAAATAGTATAGACAAAGTATAGGAATCATGAAAAAAATTGACATTGACATTTTGATGAATCTTGACGTTTTAGACATTCCTGAATCTGAAAATACCATTTTTGAAATTATGTCTGCCTGTGTGTCTCTGTGTCTCTGTGTAAACACAATAACTCGAAAACGCTTTGACTTCGGTACAATATGGGAACAATAAGCTGCTGTGTTCCTGGTAATACATTTAATTTTATGATATTTTTTTCCACCATCATTATCATAATTAAGTGTAAGTAAATGCAGTTTTACTTATATCAATTTATTGCAACAAATATTATATAATGCTAACAGTTTTTCTGTTTTTAGGTGACTATAACTCTTTTTACTTTGCACATAATCTAAGTAATGCATATGTAATCATGAAAAAATTCTACCACCGTTTTCAATCTCCCTAAGTGTGAAAATATCTTTTTAATATAATTGATTATAAACGTTGATAAATGACTCTGTATCGATATAATCAATTAATTATATTGACAAATAAAGACATATGGTATTTGAAAAATATTGTACAACTGGAAGTGGTTATGATGACCTTTTCCTCTATCTCAGTATACGAGAAAGTCGAGGGGAGCGCACTCCCGATTTTTATTCCTGCTGTGACTTTGCCTAAGCATGCCACCTCCAGGTAATTTTGTTCACTCACAATAATCTTCGGACACATACGTATCTCAGAACACTTTTCTTCCTGATAGACAAAATCTTGAGAGTTAATTTTGCTACAATTTTTAATTGATTTTTTTGTGCTTTTCTGTCTTTTGTGGTTCACAGAACTGCATTCTGTCAGGCATGCAACAATCAGATGTATCCACAAGGGTATTTCAGCAGGAAAGACTGAGATAATGGGATGCAGTTCATTGTGCTCCCTGGTAAAGTGTGGCCAGTGGTGGACCTCCATTTTTGGGGTCTGAATTTTGAACTGTTATGGGGGACTCTTTGAAACCAGCAACAAGGTCTTCAGTGGACTTGTTCCATGACAGATCACCACAAATATTTTAAAAAATGTAAGCACTATACCTCAGACTTTGATTAAAACTGCTGTACTGGATCGACCGCAAGCAACAAAATATGCTTTATTTTTACAATTATGGCTAACCTAAGATAGTTTTAATAAAACTTTTACATTTCTGTCAAAAACGTTAACAGTGTATTAAAATTACAGTTATTTTATATGTAGAGAAGAGCCAAGCAAAATGACACCTTTTATTGGCTAACTAAAAAGATTACAATATGCAAGCTTTCGAGGCAACTCAGGCCCCTTCTTCAGGCAAGATGTAA
>JANRMT010062796.1:86315332-86325451 GCA_026402145.1 Polypterus bichir lapradei | reverse complement strand
TTACATCTTGCCTGAAGAAGGGGCCTGAGTTGCCTCGAAAGCTTGCACATTGTAATCTTTTTAGTTAGCCAATAAAAGGTGTCATTTTGCTTGGCTCTTCTCTACATTCGTAATGGCTAACACGGTACAACACCCTAGTACTACAGTTATTTTATATTAAATGTATTAAAAAAAATCCATAATATGAACAATTTTTAATTCATGGCTAGCCTTCTTGATACTTTAATAACCATTTTGTTTAATTTTTAACTATTATTTTGTATTGAATTACACTACATTAGTATTAAAAGCCTCCTAATGTTTTCCATAATGCCTTGCTAGGATGTGATAATTCCTGTAGGGAATTCACCTTCAGATGTGCACTGTATTAGCACAATAATAACTAACAGTAGTCCAACAAAAAAAAAAAAAAACAGAAAAGTGGCATTTATTTGAATAATTTAATTACCATTTCACATGTAGATGTGCACTATATTAGAACTTTAACAACAGAGTATAGAATAAAGAAAAAAGCTGCACAATGAATAACCTTAGTACTATTTCAAGCTGCTGTTACACTCCATCCCAGCTCTGCTCTTCTGAGTCCTTAAATATGGCTCTGCTAAATATTAGACTAGTAACCAGCAAGACTTTTTTGCATTAATGATCTCATCAGTGATAGGAAAATGGACTTTCTCTCACTAAGTGAAACATGGCTTAACTCCATGGTGCTGCCAGATTAACTGAAGCAGCAGCTCCAAATTACAGCTTTAATTTATTCATTTTCCTAAGGCAAAAAAAGGAGGAATAAAAATGACAATATTGGTACATTCACGTCCTTCAAGTGTATAGCCTTTGTTATTCAAGGCGTCTCCTATTCACTTGTATTGACCATCTATAGGCCTCCAAAATATAATGTGTCCTTTAATGAGGAATTCTCTGATTTAATATCTATAATGGTAACTAACTATGACAGGTACCTAATTGTAGGCGATTTTAATTTCCATGTGTACAACTAGTGTGACCCAAAAGCAAGAGAATTCATGTACTTACTGCACTCTATTGATCTTGGTCAGCACGTCAGCCAGCCCACACATAAGGGAGGACACATGCTAGGTTTAGTTATTTCAAAAGGATGAAAAGTTTGACGTGAATCTGGTTATGGATGCCTGTATTTCGGACCATTTTTGCATATTATTTAATGTAAAAATACTGATAAGTACAACTAATGAGAAGTGTATTTTTAAAAAACATTATTTTGATACTTCTGCAGCTTCTAGGCTTCCTAATATTCTAATTAATTAGTCAGGTTGCAGTGCTTACCTTAATAGTTCTAATAAAGTAAATATTAACGTGGAAAATGTTAATGCTAAAGTAAGAGCATCAGTAGATATAGTGGCCCCTGAAAAGACAGCTAAACAATCGTCCAGCACTATTATATCATGGAAGACCCAAAGAGTGTCTGATTTAAAGAAAACATGCCAGAGAGCTGAGCGTAAATGGAGAAAAGCCAAACTGATAGTCCACTATGAAATAATGACGGCAAAAAAAATTGAATATAACAATGCTGTCAGCCTTGAGAGGCAGTCCTATTTCTCTAAAATTACAAAAGATAATGCTGGTAATCCAAGAGTTTTATTTTCAACTATTCATTGTCTTTTTAAACACAGTGCACTCAATGGAATGCCTCCTTAAAGCTACTGGGGAAACTTGTGAAGGTTTTGCCATATTCCTAAAACACAAATTAATGTTGTTAGAAATAACATAGTACAACCTCCCAAATTTAATCTATTTGAATCCCAGCATTCCCTTTTAAGTGAGTTAAATTCTTTTAATGGAATAGATCAACCCAAACTATGTAAAACAATGTCTCAACTTAAACTCTCCACCCGTGTCCTTGACCCAGCAGTGCCAACGGGCTTTTTTAAAGAAGTCTCCAATGTGTTAATTGTTACTTTACTTGACATAGTGAACTCATCATTAGATACGGGGGTCTTCCCAGACTGTCTAAAGGCTGCAGTTTTTAAGCCCCCGTTCAAGAACAGTAATCTCACCTCCTCCATCTTTGACAACTTTAGACCAATTTCTAACCTGCCTTTCTTAGGTCAAATTCTAGAAAAGACAGTTAAGTAGCTCCATGATTACTTGATTCAACATTCTTTTCTTGACAATTTTCAGTCAGGTTTTAGAACAAACCATAGTAGTGAAACTGCACTGGTTAAAGTAGTAAATGATTTGTGGGTTAATGAGGACGGAGGCCGCATATCTATTCTTGCTCTCTTTGACATGAGTGCAGAATTTGACACCATAGACCACAGTATTCTTGTAAATCACCTTAGTCAATGGCTGAGGCCTCTCTGACATTGTCTTAAATTGGTTTCAGCCTTAACAGGTAGAAAATTCTTTGTTAGTTGTGGTGATTGTTCTTCAGAGATCCATGATATTTTATACGGTGCACCACAAGGATCTGTTCTGGGCCCACTCCTCTTTTCAATCTACATGCTTCCATTAGTTCAGATTATCTCAAAGCACAAGATGGGCTACCACACCTATGCAGATGACACACAGCTTTATTTATCTATAGCACCCACTGACCCCAATGCTCTTGACTCTCTGATCCAATGTCTTAGAAGTATTTCCGATTGGATAAGTAGTAACTTTCTAACACTAAATAAGGAAAAAACAGAACTCTAATTGATTGGCAAACATGGATATGCCGAGGATATTAGAAATAAACCTCATCCCTTAGGTTTAAAAATCAATGCAGAAGGTGAAAGATTTTGCAGTAATCATCGATTCAGATCTAAACTTTAAAATGCATATTAACCAGATTACTAGGATGCCATTTTTTCACTTAAGGAATATAGCAAAAGTTAGACCTTTTATAATTTTACAAGATGATGAAAAATTAGTTAATGATTTTGCTTTTAGTCAACTAGATTAATATAATGATCTCCTTTTAGGACCACCAAAGAAAGAAATCAATCATTTGCAATTAGTGCAGAATGAAGCAGCCAAAATCACAACTAGAAAAAGAAAATTTGAGCACATCTCACCAGCTTTAGCATTGTTACATTGGTTACCTGTGACTTTAAAACACTACTAATGGTTTATAAAGAGTTAAATAATTTTACTCCTTGGTATATTGTTAAATGCCTGTCCCCTGCACTCCAAGTCATAACCTTTGATCTTTGAATAGAGGTCTGCTTATAATGCCAAGGGTCAACCTGAAAAGAAGTGCTGAGGTGAGGTGGTAGATCTGCCCGAGTGTGGCCGACAGTACAGATCTGGGTGAGCCAATATGAAAAAGTCATAATTAAAAGATTGTGAAGTTAGGCTTTTTAAACAAACATGTACACAGTCCAAAAGATCAAAAAGCATGAAGAAGACCATGAAGAGAGAGTAACTAATGAAATCTAAAATGAACAAAGACACTTACATGATGAAACACGGATTAAACACACATGGCAGAGGATCATTAACTGGCCCTTGACTAAATTCCAAAAATCAGCCAAAGTCAAAAAGCACAACAAAATACAAACACCAGTCACCAGAGGAGCTCTAAATGGTGGCTCCCCATTTGATCTTCAGCTTTTTATTTCTGTTAAACCTCTTAGCAGGCGAGTGTCATATAACAGGTGCTGTATAACAGATGGAGAGAAATGGAAGGGGCGAAGGACAAAATTGCAAATGACTGGCAGGCTAGTGGAACAGCTCCAGATCATGCCAGATATAAAGTGAAACCCTCATAAAAGAGGAGCCCATTAAAAATAATTACCGTATATACTCACGGATAAGTTTTCAAGCGGATAAGTCGGGACTTGATTTTACAATATAATTTCTGGTATTGGGCAGCACGGTGGTGCAGTGGTAGTGCTGCTGTCTCGTAGTTAGGAGACCCGAGTTCGCTTCCCGGGTCCTCCCTGCGTGGAGTTTGCATGTTGTCTGCGTGCCTTTCCTCCCACAGTCCAAAGACATGCATGTTAGGTGGATTGGCAATCCTAAATTGTGTATGTGTGCCCTGTGGTGGGCTGGCACCCTGCCCGGGGTTTGTTTCCTGCCTTGCACCCTGTGTTGGCTGGGATTGGCTCCAGCAGACCCCCGTGACTCTGTAGTTAGGATATAACGGGTTGGATGGATGGATTTTTGGTATTTTATAATGTCGGTCATATAAGTCGAAAGTGGAAAACTCACGCTATTGGTACAAGGGATTATGATATGCTAACGCCCACCTGAGAGACTAACCACGGAGCACAGGCCGTTTTTCTTCTATGTGGGTGTGGCAATGAGCTGTATCAGCGTGTGCTCCTCACCTCTCTCTCTATTGTGCCTACGTGACCACACGGTAATACCCGAACTATTCCGAAGCAATGTGCGCACTGATTTGTATTTTTGATATCTCACACCCTCATACACCTTTATCATAAGAACATCCCTTATCTACGATGGAGCGTTCGATCAGAAGAGAATATGAAGCTGGTTTTAAATGAAATGTTGTTGAAGTAGCGAAAAAAATTGGTAACTGCGCTGCTGCAACAAAATTCGATGCATCTGAGAAACTGGTGCGAGATTGGACGGGGCAAGAAGATGTGAAAAAGAAAATGTAAGGGTATATAAGTCGGGGTCTGATTTTATGATCAATTTTTTGGGTTTAAAGACCCAACTTATACGTGAGTATATACGGTAAATAGAAGAAAGTGCACCAATCCTAACCCACTGCATTGTATGCCTGCTTTTTATTATTTTGTATTCCTGAAGATCATTTACTAGCTGGGCAAGAGGACAAGAAGTAGAAGGGGAAAGGAGACAAAAAGAATAAAGATTTGTTTCTATTTCCCCTTGTGATATTAACATGAAAATAATCAATGTAGTGAAATGGCACCGAGTTCACCTGACAATGAAATCGCAGTGAGCCTCCTGCATGATGCGTTTCTCGGAAAGGATGTGGCCTTGCTGCCGTGTATCCACGATGTGCTGCTTCTTTAAAACTTTCATTGCAAATGTCTGGGACGTGTCGTTCTTGAGCTGCACCTGGGAATTCAGGCATGACGAAGGTTAAATACGTCAGGATCGCTCATCTAAAAGAAATCGAGAATATGTAAGAGGCTCTCTGGATATACTGCAAGCACTGTTCTGCTCAGTCGAGCTTCTGGGCACACAGCTACAATACTTCAAGTTGGGTTGTACTGCATCTTGGGGTAAGTAAGGATACTGTATTACTGATCATTCTATTCCAGCCACAAGAATACGTTGGTTAAGCAGTTAGCAAGGTGGCTGGTATTGCTTGTGAGCAAGAAGTTAAACGACACCACATTCAGAATAAAGTGGCAGTCAAAAAAAGACAGAAATCCTAAGCATGAATCCACAACAGTACTCAACAACTCATGAGCCTTACCAGTTCTACTCGTCCAAAACCCCCAACTCCAAGAGTAGAAACAAACTGGAAATCGGTAATGGTCAGACTGGAGAAGAATGCAACTTCCATCTCAATCCTGAAACAGAGCACACCAACAGATAGACGGGTTATTCAGGAAAAGAGCAAGCAATCCCCAGCCTAAATAGACAGGAAACTTCAGGCCATTCCTGTGCTGTTTGATTCCCTTTTTATGAGATGATCTGTCATTGTCATAATTGCTAAGGTTGAACAAAAAGAGAACTGGAGCTGGACTACAGTACATTGAAGGTAGTTATGTCAGAGAGGGCAGACAGACATTATGAAAGGAAGGAAGTAATGAAATAAAATTTCTACAAACGACATAGATAATCTTATAAAGCCTGTAAGATATGAGCAATTACTCCCATGATCCTTACTTCACTTTGGCCTCGGCACTTTCATACACCTTGGTGCTGATGTCATCCATTCCACCTATCAACTGCCTGAAGGATCTGGAAGACAGAAATGTGACATGGGTATTTCAGTGAAGTCTTATGAATGAAGGACTGTTGTTGCGATTTGCTTTCATATTTAACAAATAATGTCAAGACCTGTATCTTTGTAGTGATTCAGTATGTATTTAACTCCTTCGAGGCGGATGTCGACATATAACCGGCCGCTACATGAACACATTCAGAACTACGATCAGCTGGAGATCAATCAGCTGATGCTGGTACATCACTTTCGTTTTTGAGATCTCCAGATCACTTGCATCAAAATCGGAGTCTGATAAGTAAGAGTCCGATTCAGCAATAATACGCAAAATGTCATCCATGGAGTATTTCGCTTTGCGCATTCGCTTCACATTCCGCCTTTAACTCTGGCTGTCGGCAGCCGAAAAAAATATTCAGCCCTCAAAGAGTTAAAAAACTTTCAGATGTCAGCAGAAAAAACACAGACACACACACACACACGCTTTACTTATGACATTCCATGTACCAGAGAGAGAAACCTTTCCATTATAACAGAGAAGATCTACTCTGCTCACCTCTTAACAGGTTATAACTCTAATAAACTAAGAATTGGGGGTCTCTGCATTCATATTAAGTGTAGGCTGCGAGTGAGCAAGGACAAAAACAAGTTTACCCTAGCAGAGGACTACGAGTGAATGCCAAGTTGGTAGCACATCTAAAGTCACGTCTAGTCAGGACCGGTCATAAGGCAGGAGGCCTTCACTAGCGGTCACCAGACAGCCGCAGCACCCGTGTGTACGATGTTACAGAAGTCAGGAAAAAGACTTAAGTCTTAATAAAAACGTAATTTTATAGGGGCCCTCGGCAACTTTTGTCATATAAGTAAAAGTTTCACACCCACACAAATCACTCCAGAAACTCCTTTCTTTCCAATGCCATACGACTTTTCAATAAGAAATATCGGAGACAATGATTAAGGTTTTGATATTTATCCTGTAACCTTTCTTTTTTTTCTCTCTTTTTGGTGCAAATATGTATTATCTAACTGCCTTACCTTAACCTCTCTTGCTTCTATTTGTCTGCTTTATTTCATTCTGTCTGTTATTCGATGCAACTGAGAAGGCAATTTTCATGTTTTCTCATGTAAACATGACTAAATAAAGAAACCTTAAACCTTAAAAGTTTCACATTTGGTGTTCAGCTGAATGTAATTTAAACACGTCCTTTTAGTTTTCTGCTTTTAAAAATAAAGATCAATAAAATGGCACGTACCTACATACTTTCAGGTGCACCTGAGGGAGTTTTAAGGGCATGTCAACGGCAGAGGGCTGCAGCATTCCTGGAGTATGGCAAGCCGTTTTAACATTTCATTTCTTTAATTTGATATCTGCTTTCAAAATATTGGTATGATGAGGCTTAAAATTGATATCACCACTTAGAAATTTGATATGTTGCTTATAAAATTCGATACCATGCTTTTAAAATGTAATATTGAACTTTTGAAATTTATATTGTTGTCTGCACAAGGAAGGATAGGATTAGAAATGAGGACATCAGAGGGTCAGTTCAAATTGGACGGCTAGGAGACAAAGTCAGAGAGGCGAGATTGTGTTGGTTTGGACATGTGCAGAGGAGAGATGCTGGGAATACTGGGAGAAGGACGCTAATGATAGAGCTGCCAGGTAAAAGGAAAAGAAGAAGGCCTAAGAGAAGGTTTATGGATGTGGTGAGAGAGGACATGCAGGTGATGGGAGTAACAGAGCAAGATGCAGAGGACAGGAAGATATGGAAGAAGATGATCTGCTGTGGCGACCCCTGACGTGAGCAGCCAAAAGAAGAAGAAGAAGAATTGAACTTTTGAAATTTGATATGATAGCTTCAATGCTAATAATATGCATTTTAACTCTCACATCATATTTTGTCATTTTAATATCACATTTATGAACTTTGGTGTCAGGCTTTTAAAATTTGAAATCGAGCCTTTGAAATATGATATCTAGGTTTTAAAATTTGATATTGTGCTTTGGAAATTTGATATTAAGTTTTGAAGAAATGGATATCAACAATGTACTGTTTGACATCAAGCTTTTAAATTTAATATTGAGCTTTTGAAACTTAGCATCACTTTTAAAATCTGATATCAAACTTTTGATATTTGATATCAAGGTTTTAAAATTTGATATTGTGCTTTTATCGTGATATCCTTCTGGTGCAGAAGACTGCCATGAGGGCCCTTGTAATATCAATTAAAACAGTAAGAGCATTGATCTCTTTAAGAATATCTCTTTTAACATTGAAAAAGAGCTTAAACATTATATTGTGAAAATATTGTAGTGGTTGGTGAATAGAGGAGCAGAGAAAAGTAATGCTGTGACAATACACAGTCAATAGAGATATAACAAAAAGATATAACAGATAGTGATATAACAAAAATAAATGGTATTGTAAAAATAATAATAAATAAATTTAATGTATTAGGTTTATTGATAAGAGAGATGAGACAGAATATGGGAGTCAGGTGAAGAAGTTTGTTTCTTGGTGCAAAGAGAATTGTCTGCAACTTAACTATGGCAAAATGCAAGGAACTTCTTATTGACTTTCGCCACACCAAAGAGTCTCTCTGTCTGGTCTCTATTCAAGGAGTGCGTGTAGAGGTGGTCCATCCTACAAGCAGTTGGGGTCAACATCAGTGACAAACAAGTTGGACTGGTCTCAGAACACAGAGGAACTATATAAAAAAGGGCAGAGCAGGTGCTTTTTTCTTAGGAGACTGAACTCCTTTAATATGATAAGTGACATCCTTCACATCTCCTACAGCTCTGTGATGGCCAGTGTGATTTTCAACACTGTGGTGTTTTGGGCTGGTAACTTCACTTTATGAGAGGCCCACTGAATCAACAAGTTAATTAAAAGGGGAGGCACAGTTATGAGATGCACTCTGGACCCTCAGGAGGTCGCAGCAAAGGAGAGAATTAAAACAAAACTGAGTGCCATTATGAACAACGCTGCACATGCTCTCTGTGACACACCAACAATGAGGACTCTATCTATCTATCTCTCTCTCTCTCTCATATAGTGTGGTGCGGTTCCTATCTATCTATCTGTAGATATTCAGTACAGTCATATGACTGGATTAATTCATTTTCAAATGTGGAGAGCACAGGATGATAATTCTAAAAATCCTGGAAAAACAGTCACAAGTGAGTGCTCACTATGATGAACACTCACTCTGTCCAGCGTCAGTTCTTTCCCTGGTGCCAGTGCCTTTCAGATAGCAGTTTGCAGTTTCTCCTCCTGCCTGTGTGTGTTTTCCTCCAATGCTCTAATTTCCTCCCACATCCCAGGAGTGTGCAGGCTAGCTGCTGATTCTAAACTGGCCTGGTTTGATGAGGTGGGCGACTGAGTGAGCCCTCTGGTGGGTTACCTCTCGCTCCAAATGCTGCCTGGATAGACACTGGTCTTTCATACCCTTGAAGTGAATAAGAAGGTCAGTACAGCAGACAGATGAATGGTTAGAAGGGTGCAAACTGATTAAACAGAGTAATCAATTTGAATTTTTATCTATTACTCTGCTTAGCACATAAATGATGATACAGTTTTTTATATGAAGTCAATAAAATAATAAGTTTGAAAAACATGAAATAATTTAGCTGGTGACATTGAATAATTAGACTTTGCTCTATGATGTTTACTAAAAATAAGACTGAATAACCTCTCTTGCAATATGTACGTGAGAACCCTAAATGTTCATTCATCCATCCATTTCCTGAAGTGGGTGATTAGAATCTGTTGAATATATTTGTATACTTTTACATATACTTCATATACTTTTTTCAGGTAATATTGCATGGATAGACTAATAATCCTCCTCAACACACTGAAATACAAGCAGAGATGATGTTCCCTCTCCTGATATTTAATGTGTATCATGATTAAAAGAAACTCTCTTGCTATATTCAGTATAAAGATGATCTGGACACACAGCGGACTCAAAGATTATTGGGAGCTGAAAAGACCAGGAGATGGTCAGGACGCTGTGGAGACGAGGTCAAAGGCAAAAAGCAAAGGTCAAAATTCTGGAGACAGAACGATAACTCAGGCATACATTGAAAATTGTTTTGTATATTTTTCAGTGCTGAATTTAACAATGCAAACCATTTTTCCTCATCAGATAACATTTTTTCACAGAACACATTTTTTCTGTTGCCAAGTTATAGGTTTTTTATTGTTTTCACAATTAATTACTTAGATAGATAGATAGATAGATAGATAGATAGATAGATAGATAGATAG
>JANRMT010062796.1:86271370-86315322 GCA_026402145.1 Polypterus bichir lapradei | reverse complement strand
ATAGATAGATAGATAGATAGATAGATAGATAGATAGATAGATAGATACTTTATTAATCCCAAGGGGAAATTCACATACTCCAGCAGCAGCATACTGATAAAAAACAATAAAAGAAAGTAGTGGGAGTGATCAGTGAAATAGAGAAAAAGGTTGAAACATAATTACCGTATATACTTGCGTTTAAGTTCTACTGCGGATAAGTCGGGGCTTGATTTTACCGTATAACTTCCGCTGTTTTATAATGTCAGTCGTATGAGTCGAATGCAGAAAACTCACGCTATTGATCCAAGAGATCATGATATGCTAACAGCCACCTGAGAGAGTCACCACGGAGCACACTGCCTTTTTTTTTCTATGTATTGCTCCTACGTGACCACACGGTAATACCCGAACTATTGTGAAATGACGTTTGCACTGGTTTGTGTTTTTTGTATCTCACACCCTCATACACCTTTAGCGCGAGAGCATCCCTTATCCACTATGGAGCGTTCGATCATTAAATTAAAAGTCGTTGAAGTGGCGAAAGAAATTGGTAACTGTGCTGCTGCAACAAAATTTGATGCGTCTGAGAAACTGGTGCAAGATTGGAGGAGGCATGAAGATGTAAAAAAAAATATTTAAGTGTCGCATTTTTGAACGGGCGGGTCGGATTTTATGATCGATTTTTTGGGTTTCAAGACCCGACTTATATGCGAGTATATGCTGTAATTAAATATCAATATTTTATTTTAATAATAACTTGTTTGAATTTAATTTTCTTTTATCTATGTTTAAAGCAAAACGGTGAGACAATTAACTACAGAGTGCACCATGGGTTCATATATGTGTACAAAATCTCCAGGTTTTTGTCTGTGAATGGGACAGCATAGCCAAGAATGGACATTTGGGTTCAGATGGAATGGCCAGTGTCACGCATGGGCGCCTGATCAAGTTACAGGCTCAGACAAAGCATGCAATACCCCACCAGGAAAAGTGGGGCGCCAACACTAGCAATGCTGTCTCTTTTGTCCTCTGCAGCTCTGAGAAGCTTCCCGGTGAGGGAGCCTAAGCCATGCCCCGGTTCATATAAGCCACATCTCTTCCTGTTGCAACAATATAAATTCAAGGGCTCCTGGAAGCTGGTATCTTAGTCCTGCATGATGGAGCTCCCTGACCCAAACACGGTCGATACAGCAAATCGTTTTGAGAAGCTGTAGAGTCTAAAGGCATCTATTATGTCTGATTTCTGTTGCTTATTTTTGTTCATTGGTTTAGACTTTGGCAGCAAAGGGCATGTTCACCTCACACTAGCTCGAAAACAAAAACGACAGCTTGGTGCCAAAGACATCATCTGACTTAGTTTGGTGGATCTAAATAAAGTGCTGCTACTACCACTTCATATCAAGCTTGATTTAATGGAGCAATTTGTCAAAGTCATATCAAAAAATTGAGTCTGTTTTATGTTTTCATGTTTCTGGGTAGTTTTCAGGTCAAATTAAAAGACGACATTTTTGCCAAACTGGTGTCTAATGCAGAAATTGGTGCAATAAGTGATCTGAAACAAGAGGTCTGGGTATCATTCAACAAAGTAATTTCCAAGTTTTTGTATAATAATACATCTTCTAATTATAAAGAAATTATGAAAAATGTATTAGTTACATTTAAGGAATCGTGTTGCAACAGAAGAGCAGGATGAAAGATTCATTACATTACGAGTATATAGAGTGTGTTTATGAATGCAAATTAAAATACATTTTCACAATTAAAACAATTTTGCAGACCTCCGTAATAATCAACCACAGACAGAGAGCAAAATGAGAGACAAGGTCAAAAAGGAATTGAAATAAATTAAAACTTGACGCTAGGGCCTACTTAGATTTGTGGCTAACTAACACTAAAGAAGCTGAGGCTTTGCATCCATGAAGGGATAAATTTATATGCAACATGTAGTCACGTTAAAGGCGTTATGGTCACAGTAGTGACAATCAACTTCAATATTTCAAATTAAAACACAAAAGAAACAGCTGTACGTATAAAAACTCAAAGTAATAGTAAAATACACATAAAAGATAAAGATGCACGAATAAGTGATGCTAAAAAGCGTGACAGTAATTCTGGGATATTTTAACATCACAAGAATGTAAAGATCCTAAAGTTAACTTTTGAATATGACTGAAGGAAAACAAGGGCTTGTCCAAAAGGACTTCAGAATAAGAATACGTGAACTAGTAGATGGAAAGACAAAATTTAAAACTCATCCTTCTATATAAAAGCGGTCGGGATTGTCCTTCCGTCCCGTGAGTGCTACGCAGGCGCGGAGTTTCACACACGCCCTGTCCATTTTGTAATGCACGATGGGATTTGTAGTTTCGTTTTTCCAGGTAAAAGATGATTTTCTACTCCAGACTGTGCAATATCTTCTTCTTCTTTCTTACTATATAAAAGCGGTCGGGATTGTCCTTCCGTCCCGTGAGTGGAAAGCGTAGCGGTATTCCGCTTATCACAGACCTAATACTTGCAGCTTGCGGTACGAAGCGACATGATGTGAGCAGAGTTCTGGTGCTCCCATCATTCTCTTGCTTTTGTGCGCGATGTGCTGGAAAAATAGACAAAATTATGTCTCTGGAAATAATTAATGTTGATGGAGTACAAATGCGTCACCGCGTAGTAAATATCAGGGGGGTTCAAAAGGGCGACCTCAATATAGAAAAAAAGTTTAAATTTCATCACAAAAATAACAGAAACTACGAGTATTAAAGTAATACCGCTCAAATGCAATATAACCAAATTAATGAGTTTGTATAAAATATCAAATTGATCTACATATTGAATTGCCTTAACAAGTGGTCAACTTAAAAGTCGGTCGCCTTAAAAGGCGGGTCAGCCTAGTACAGAATAAAGTTTATGAACCTGGCTAAAGTTGTTAGCAGAAGATTGAAAGAAAAAAAGTAAAAGTATCGAAAATATAAAAAAAGCAAAGCAAAAAGGTTTTTTCCAAACCAAAACTGTCAGTTTTTGCTTGTTATAATGTACTACAGGGACAAGCCCCCCGGTGCCTAACCTCCAGTTGCAGCGTAACTCGACATTCAGCTAACTAAATCACCTAAATACAAACATTGGTGTTATGAATAGATCATTTTGTTAATAATTTGTTCCCATGAAAGAAAGTTTACTCGATCAAAAATAAAAGACAAGACTTTCTTGATATTAAAAACCACAACTTTCTTGATATTTTAGTGTGTAATTTAAAAATGGAATAAGAATCTTAAAATCTAACAACATCACATTAAAGTTCTAAAAATTCTGAAAAGAATGATATCAAACATATATATGTATATTTTCAAATAAGCCCGATTTAAAGGGTAACAAAAAACGTGACATAAAAATGTCACATAAAATCGTTCCACTTTTGGGCTTAGGATTTTATATAGAGAGAGTAGATTTAAATACTTGGACACAAATTGCTGCTTGTGGCCATCTTAAATAGGCACATGTCACATGACTGGAAGCCAGCCTATCAGTGATAAACAACATGGCCACAATTGTGAGGAAACATCCAAAAATGGCAGCAAAGGCAGTAAATAAAAATGGTGGTGTAATAATTAACCAAACAGGAACACCATTAGGTTATACATTAGAATATGCAGCAAAAACTTCTAGTAAGGCAAAAATTATAAATATGACAATTATATTGTAAATGTAAGAAAACAGGCAACATTTCAGTCCTGATATTTAAGGAATTCTCCTCCCAAAAATATACATTGTGACCAGTAGGGGGCATTGCAGCACCCCAAACCCCAAACACAAATGCACTGACACAAGTCCCGATTTAATAAAAGTCTTTCCATTCAAATACCTCACAAAGGCTTTTGCAATTCTCTCGCCAATTGTTTCCCTTCACATTCCGCTCCATCAGGCAAGCTTCATCCTGGCCGTCTGGCTGAGATCAGGTGGGTTCTTTTATCTAAGACCCTAATGAGCATAGCCCATTGGAAACACTTCCAGGTCAACCAGAAGTCCTGGAAATGTAGGGACTATGAATCCCATTGAGCTCCCACTGGCAGCCCCCTTACAGAAACCAACAGGGCTGCCCCATGGGACTACAGATCCCAGCATGCCCTGCAGGTGTCTGTATGGAAATTCCAACTCAGGGATAATGTCATCTGGTGTATTGGGGAAATAATGTTCAGCCATACTCAGCTCCCCTGGTCCTTCCATTGTAGTGGCCTCTCGGCTGCTGGGCCATCTTAATGTACGGGCACAGGAGCAAAGGGGCCCATGATGTTTCTGATGCCTATGTATGTTTCTGTTTTCAGCACACTACTTTGCCCAGGGGACTATGATGCCATTAAGACGGCCTTGCCTGACTCAGTAAGGATCTTTGTACAATCCCAGTCAGGATCCCAGTCCATGTATGCCATCCATTACAATATACACAGTTGTGCTCATAAGTTTACATACCCTGGCAGAATTTGTGAAATGTTGGCCATTGTTTGGACAACAAAACTAATCCTACAGAAAGCTTTCCTTTAAATCAGGGAGTGTGCTCATAATTGTGTGTGCTCTATTTAGAACACTCTAGACGAGAACAGGCCATTCCACCCAACATATCTTGCCAGTCCTATCCACTTATTTCTTCCAAAAAAACATCAAGCCGAGTTTTGAAAGTCCCTAACGTCTTACTGTCTACCACACTACTTGGTAGCTTACTCCAAGTGTCTATCGTTATTTGTGTAAAGAAAAACTTCCTAATGTTTGTGCAAAATTTACGCTTCACGAGTTTCCAACTGTGTGTCCGTGTTCTTGATGAACTCATTTTAAAATACAAGTCTCGATCCACTGGACTAATTCCCTTCATAATTTTAAACACTTCAATCATGTCACCTCTTAATCTTCTTTTGCTTAAACTGTAAAGGCTCAGCTCTTTTAATCTTTCTTCAAAACTCATCCCATGTAGCCCTGGAATCAGCCTAGTCGCTCTTCTCTGGACCTTTTCTTGTGCTGCTATGTCCTTTTTGTAGCCTGGAGACCAAAACTGCACCCAGTACTCCAAAAGAGGGCTCACCAGTGTGTTATAAAGCTTCAGCAGAACCACCTGTGACTTGTACTCCACACATCAAGGCGCTATATAACCTGGCATTCTGTTAGCCTTCTTAATGGCTTCTGAACACTGACAGGAAGCTGATAGCTTAGATTCCGCTATGACTCCTAAATCCTTCTCATAAGGTGTACTCTCGATTTTCAGACCGCCCACTGTGTATTCAAACCTAACATTTTTACTCCCTATGTGTAATACTTCACATTTACTGACATTAAATTTCATCTGCCATAAATCTGCCCAAGCCTGTATGCTATCCAAGTCCTTCTGTGATGATATAACGGATTCCAAATTATCTGCTAATCCACCTATCTTGGTATCATCTGCAAACCTAACCAGCTTGTTACTTATATTCCTATCTAAATCATTTCTATATATTAAAAATAGCAGCGGCCCCAGCACTGACCCCTGTGGAACACCACTCTTGACACTGGCCAGTTCTGATGAGGTTCCTCGCACCATCACCCTCTGCTTCCTGTGTCTGAGCCAATTCTGCACCCATCTAAAAACATCACCCTGAACTCCCACTTCTTTTAATTTGATGCCCAGCCTCTCATGTGGCACCTCATCAAATCATAATGATAACTGAAATCACCCAGATGGGCCTGATCCAAAGTCTACATACTCTTGAATATTTGGGCTGATAATATAGACACAAGTTGAGACACACAGGTTCAAATTAAGGGTTTTTAAGGGAGAGGGTCCACACCTGAAACTTCTTTGATTGTAATCAGTGTCTGTATATAAATAGTCAATTTAAATTCATGCAGGGCTGCACTGACTTTGCTGGATACCAAGCCATGGGGAAAGCAAAAGACGTGTCAAAGGACCTGCGAGAAAAGGTTGTTGATTCGTATAAAATCAGTAAAAGGATATAAAAAGATATCCAGAGATCTGAAAATAACTATCAGTGGTGTTCAGACAGAAAGTTTGAGGTTCTGTTGTTACCGAGCCATGGTTAGGTAGACCAACCGAGATTTCAGTCACAACTGCCAGGATCATTTGTCGAGATGCCAAGAAAAACCCACAGGCCACTTCAACTGCAAACAAGTAGTGCTGCTGTTTCCAGATGCACAATAAGGAGATACTTGAAAAAAATGGGATATGCAGTTGAGTAGCAAGAAAAAAAAAAGCCTTCACTGTGCCGATGCCACAAAAAGTTCACTTACAATATGCCAATCAGCATTTAACAAGCCTCAAAACCTCTGGAGCAAAGCCCAATGGAGTGATGAGACCAGAACTGAACTTTATAGTCACAACCACAAACACTATGTTTGGAAAAGATGCAACAAGACCCATGATGAAAAATACACCATCCCTACTCTGAAGCATGAAGGGAGATCTCTGATGTTCTGGAGGTGTGTGAGCTGCAGCAGCACAGGTAACTTAGTGAAAGTTGATGGCTTAATGAATGAAGCATGTTACTGGAAAAAACTGGAGGACAACTTGCATTCATCAGTCCAGATGCTGTGCATGGGATACACTTGGATCTTCCAACATGGCAATGATCCAAAACACAAGGCCAAGTTAACCCTTTAGTAGCTACAGCAGAGAAACATGAAGGTGCTGGAGTGGCCATCACAGTCTCCTGACCTCAATGACGTTGGGCCACTTTGGGGAGATCTCAAACGTGCAGTTCATGTACGACGACCCAATAATTTACCGGACCTGGAGGCTTTTTGCCAAGAAGAACGGGCAGCTCTACCACCTGAGAAAATCAAGGGCCTCACCTATAACTATCACCAAAGAGTGCAAACCATCATTGATGCTAAAGGGGCAATAAACAGTAGCAAGAACTAAGGGTATGCAAACTTTTGAACAGAGACCATCCCATTATTTTCCTTATTACTGTGTTTTGTTTAATGGTTGTGCTGTTCTGTGATTCTGTTTTGTTTAATTTGGATTCCATTAAAAGTAAATGGCATGTCTTTTGCCTGAGCAGTCATCTTTTCTTTAAAGTGTGGTACACATCTTACAAGTTCTGCCAGGGTCTGTAAACCTATGAGCACAACTGTATATATATACAGTATATATATTTATATATATATATATATTTAAATATTTTTACATGAGTGGAATATTCATTTAAGTAAAATAAGTCATTTTCAGAACATCATTTTTTATAGGTTATACTATTTTTTTCAGTGTTACATTATTGCAAAGAAGCAGAATTAATCTTTAATACATGTACAACATTACAGTGTATGATCAGACAACAGACAGACATTTAATCCTGAGTTGTATTTTTTTTTCTATTGTGGGATGCTAGGTGGCACTGTTGCCCCTTTAAACCCAAAAGACAGACACTCAGGACAGCAGGTAAAAGCACCAAGAAGATTTAGTTACTTCTTAGTAATAGTGCCCTCAATGCACCACAGCCACACTAAACAGGCAAGTAAATCAGAAATCACAATAATTCTAAACACAATCCTCTCCTCCACACCTCCACCCGACTCTGGCTCGCTTTCTGGGTCTTCAGCAGTCGTTTAAATAGTCCTTGATCCAGCAGTGCTTCTGCTCTTTCATCCACGTGACTTGGCAGCACTTCCGGTCAGACAGAGAATTAAAAGTCTGGGCTATAAGGGAAGCATGACTCCCCAGGTCCTTTCACAGCACCCCCAGCACCCCAGGGCACCCAATAGGGCTGAGAAGCTAAACTCCAAGTCCCAGGATGCCCTGTGGGAATCTGGGGCACCGCTACACTCCAGGGGAGCTGCCAACTAGTGTTTGGGGGGAGGCAGTGTCCATAAGTTGCTGTCTTCCCCCATCCTTCCATCTCAGGGGTGTCCCGGCTGGGTTGAGCTGCCGGCCGTCTCTTACACTATCCATTTTCCTAATCCGCTTTTTCCATTGCAAGATTACAAAGTGACAGAGCCAATGGCAAAAGCCTTCAGATATGCATGGACATGGGCTGTGGGAGAAAACTGGAGGGCCAGGAAAGATGGAGAGACTTGGGGAGAACATACAAATGCCACACAGACAGTCTGCATCTACACCTGTAAAGCACCACTGTACCACCGTGCTGAGCTGAAGAGGTAATTCCTTCAATTATGAGGTTTTTTTCTTGGAAAAGCTCATAAGAGTTCTGTTGTCTGTGGACAACTGGCAGGTGTTAGGAAGGACCAGCGAGAGAAATTAAAATGAGAGCGAGAAAGCAAAAGTACCATGAGACAAGACCAAAGGTTAGACAAGAGTGAGATCCATAAACAAAACTGGGAACAAAACCAAAATCAAGCATGAAGTAACGCAGCAAGAGCTTTTTTAGAAAGTCAGACACTGAGTTGCCAGCACAGAAGTTATTTATAGCGTCAAGTCACAAACTCTGGGGTTTTATGTGGCTGGCAGCGGGTGAGGTTTGACAACTGCATCACAAACCAAGCACAAAATGGTTTGGTGGAATTCCAGAAACATAAGATAAAATATTAAATAATAACAAAAGACTTAAAAAAAATCTAATTAAATTCAGAGGATCTCGAAGTAACACAACTTTACTGAACAGTCTTAGGTCAGTGCTTCCCAAACTCGGTCCTGGGGATTCACTGTGGCTGCTGCTTTTTGTTCCAATCAGCGTCTGTTTTTAATTGGACTCCTGGGCTAATTAAGTTATGTGTTATTTCCCAAGTTCCCTGTTTTGGTAACAATATACAAATTAGAAAACTAAGTTTGGTAAAAAAAAAAAATATATATTCAGACAGACAGACAGACAGGCAGACAGACAAACAGATAGATAGATAGATAGATAGATATGAAAGGCATTATATAATAGATAGATAGATAGATAGATAGATAGATAGATAGATAGATAGATACTTTATTAATCACAAGGGGAAATTCACATACTCCAGCAGCAGTATACTGATATAAAAAACAATATTAAATTAAAGAGTAATAAAAATGCACGTAAAAACAGACAATAACTTTGAATAATGTTAACGTTTACCCCCACGGGTGGAATTGAATAGTGTGGGGGAGGAACGATCTCCTCAGTCTGTCAGTGGAGCAGGACGGTGACAGCAGTCTGTCGCTAAGGCTGCTCCTCTGTCTGGAGATGATCCTGTTCAGTGGATGCAGTGGATTCTCCATGATTGACAGGAGCCTGCTCAGTGCCCGTTGCTCTGCCACGGGTGTCAAACTGTCCAGCTTTATTCCTACAATAGAGCCTGCCATCCTAACAAGTTTGTCCAGGCGTGAGACGTCCTTCTTCTTTATGCTGCCTCCCCAGCACACCACCGCGTAGAAAAGAGAGCACTCGCCACAACCGTCTGATAGAACATCTGCAGCATCTTATTGCAAATGTTGAAGGACGCCAGCCTTCAAAGTAAGTATAGTCAGCTCTGTCCTCTCTTACACAGCATCAGTATTGGCAGTCCAGTCCAATTTATCATCCAGCTGCACTCCCAGGTATTTATAGGTCTGTACCCTCTGCACACAGTCTCCTCTGATGATCGCGGGGTCCGGGAGGGGCCTGGGTCTCCTAAAATCCACCACCAGTTCCTTGGTCTTGCTGGTGTTCAGGTGTAAGTGGTTTGAGTCTCACCATTTAACAAAGTCCTTGATTAGCTTCCTATACTCCTCCTCCTGCTCACTTCTGATGCAGCCCACGATAGCAGTGTCGTCAGCGAACGTTTGCACGTGGCAGGACTCCGAGTCGTATTGGAAGTCCGATGTATACAGGCTGAACAGGACTGGAGAAAGTACAGTCCCCTGCAGCGCTCCTGTGTTGCTGACCACAATGTCAGACCTGCAGTTCATGAGACACACATACTGAGGTCTGTCTGTAAGATAATCCACGATCCAGGCCACCAGGTGTGAATCTACTCCCATCTCTGTACCAAGCAGTTATATGGGAATAATGCATTTAGTTTCATTTGAACAATATTTTCATCTTGATTTTCATTCTATTTTTTGCCGCTGTGTTCTGATTGTAGAATTAATCCATTATTTACTAATTAGTGGGTCTAACGCTAAAGTAGCAGCCTTTGATTATTCAGTGTTGTTTGCCAGCGTGTCTGCTCTGCTTGTTTTTAATTGTCATTATTAAGATACAATGAAGAGGAAAACTGCACATAGAAAGGGCAAAATATAATGAAATCAACAAAAGAGAGTTAAGCATTTAAATCTCTAGCAAAAGCAGAAATGTTTCTAAATGTCTTATAAATGTAAAAATCATGCTAATATGCTTTTCTGAATATAGAATAAAAGAAAAATAATACAAGCTAATTTATTCGAGATCAGTTCTATCAGGTATTGTCACTGATTAGGAATCTGGTTGGAACAAAAACCTGCAGCCACAAGGGGTCCCCAGGACCGAGTTGGGGAAGCACTGTCTTAGGTTAAAAAAGAAAAATGTATTTCTGCCAAAATAAATTTAAAACACATTAGTTTGTGACAGTAAGATAAGTGCACACTAGGCATGAAACCTTTGATGGTGAATGAACTGGCCACAAGAAGGCAGATTAAGGACTGTTTTTTTTCCTCCCTTGCACCCTAAGGCTGGGTTTATACTTCACGTGACACAATGCATGCTCCAGTGGACGCTCCTGCTATGCTAGTGTTGTACTGTTTATACTTGTGTGCGTACTTTATGTAAATCTGGAAGAATCCACCAGGTGGCAGTGCGAGATATTATCACTGTGAGAACAGGTTCGGCTTCGCTGTGTTGTGAATTGCTTGGAACACCCATTTAATTCTGATAACACCTTACTGCAATATCTCTGAAAAGGATGTTTAATGATTAAATCCATCAATCCAGGGACGGGGCATCAGCTCATCGCAAGGTGAACACAAGCACACAAATACACTGGCGTCATTTGAGTGTCACAAAATCTGAATATCTTTGGAAGGAAACCGGAGCACACTGTGGAAACACAGCAGGAAAACATGAAAATTCCAGGCAGGGAATACCAGCGACGTGACTCCCTGCGAGACAGCAGTGCTACCGCTCCGCCACTGTGTCACCCCCATGTGTGTAATTATTAACAGTATTCATTATTTCAACAAAATTAACGATTTATCTGTAAAATGTAACATACATACTTTAATGCATTTCATCATGAAAGTGATATCAAGTATAAATCTTAGGATTCTAAATGTGCAGAGAGTTAGAATATCATACATTTAATGTGTTCTGTGTGGTGATCTGTTGCTGTTTTTCGCTGCTGTCAGGTCAAGGAAGCCCCAGAAAAAAAAGAAGGCACAAAACATGGTATGTGAGACTTTTACAATGTATCATGTCATTATGATTGGGAATATGCGACACGTGAATATAAAAGCACCACGAATGCATCTGTATGTCGGCATTTTGCTTCACCACATCGAACCATTCATCAAACATTGAAGCGCGCACATCAATCCCATATAGCGGCCTTCTGTCACATGTAGATAGTAACCAGAGACTCTGACGTCACATTCCGATTTTCATCACACTGCGTCCCCCGACTTTTTGCTGGTACTGCAACTTGTGCACGCGTCGCGTTAATTTCTGAGGATCTGCTCAGAGGATGCGTCAAAAGAACGCTGAAAACGCGTGGCAGCCATGATGCGTGCACGTTCGCATTCTGAGTGTGAAGTATAAACGAGCCCTAATGCTGCATCCACAGGCCTTCATTCCTTGCAATTGTGTAGCGGATCAAGCAAGATCAAAAGCTGGAAGGAAGCCCTCTAACTGTTCATTTAGATTCTTGAAAAACAACCAAATATTTCTTGCATTTTTCATCAAACTACAAACTATTTTTGCACTTTGGAAAAAATATTCAACATTCCCTATTTGTAATTTCTTTATTCTACTCACTCTCGGTCAATGACCAGGCATGTCACCTCCTCTGCAGCAACAACGTTGGCTGTCCTAATGTCCTCCCTGTTAAAAAAGATCAGGCAAAAATGAGCAGTGAAGCACTTTTGGCAAACCAATAAGCGTGAATACAGAGCTGAACACGTCTCACCCCTTCAGCGCCTGCTCTCCAAACCAGTCCCCTCTAGAGAGAGTTGACAGGACCACTGGCTCCTCTCCAGCGGCCTCCTGCATGGTAACCGTCACCTGTAGGTACAAAGTGCAACACAGTAACTGATCAGCAATGACGCCAAAGGGTGTTTCAGTCAGGGTTTCATTCCTTGCTCAAGAATCTCCTTTATGTGGTGCCTAAGGAGGTAGGGCCACCCTCTCATGCTGCAGCTTTGGCTTTTTTTTGGATTCTTGATTTTGTGATTCTTGTTAATTCATTTATTTTTTAATGTATTGATATTTAAGAGCTGTGGTGGGCTGGCGCCCTGCCCGGGGTTTGTTTCCTGCCTTGCACCCTGTGTTGGCTGGGATTGGCTCCAGTGACCCTGTAGTTAGGACATAGCGGGATGGATAATGGATGGATGGATTGATGGATATTTAAGAGCCCAAACTCCATTTTTACGTCTGTGCAGGCTGCCAACCTTTCATCTCATTTAGGGCTGGGCTGCCTGGGGTGATGCTTATTGAATTGGTCAAAACTGATATAAAGGGCAAGTGTGTTTGATTTTGAGTCCTGCGGCAGGAATCCCAATGAAAGGGCTTTACAGGTTTATCTTTGTGCAGTTGATTGTTACAAATTAAAGTCAGATAAAATAAGCAGGAAGAAGTTAAATCCTAAAAAATGAAGTGTCAGGAGTCCCAAAGTATAAAAGTTCTAAAAAGACTGAAAACATGTCTGGCCAGGACTCTAGTTGATTGCAAAGAACACACACACACACACACAAACACACAGGCAGACACCATTATTCACACACAGGGACAATATACACTTAGCAATCAACATAAAATAATACAAAATTAAAAACATTTGTAATTAATTCATCCAGTGCTTCAACACATGTGGCCATTGTCATTTTCAAGAAATGAGACGTGCAAAGCTGCTCAGTTATGACACATGCTAGGGAATAGCAGAAATGAAGGACAGACTTTGTTACAGTGAGGACCATTATGGCTATGAGGTGAATGTAACACTCTCATGGTAAATTAGAGGGTGACCAGATTTTCAAAGCCCCAAACCAGCACACGCATCTAGCAAGTATGCCCAATGTCAGAGAGTATTACCACCCCGGGATGACAGGGGGCACTGCCACTAACAGACTTGTCTCCTTCTTCCCTCACAGTCTTAAGAAACCGCCTCTTGAGGGCAGTGGACTGAAAGAAGCCCCGCCCCTTTTGGTCCATACAATATAAAGCCAAAGTGACAACAGAGGGTTGCATTCTGATGCGGACCCGGCTTCTGTGCTCATTCGAGCCTGAAACATTTATCACAATGTCCGACTGTTTAAAACCACACTCATTTTCATTGCCTTTTCTGCAATTTTGTTCTAATTAAACAGAGTTTTGTTTCCCAATTGGCACCCCAAAGTTTCTATCTTGTTCTGCACGATCATTTCACCCCTCTATACCACACATAACGTCCACGCTCATTTGTTTAATGCCTGCTTTATCTCATCATCAACACCAAGGGCTCAGGGCACTTAAAAGAAAAAAAAATAAAGGAAAATAAAAATCCTTTCACTAATGAACATACTGTACATGACCCCACACTTTGCTTGAAGTGAAAACAAGTAAATGAAAGCACTGTCTGGTTTTGTCTGTTTCTTGGTTGTCTTAAAAATGCTGTTAAATTTAACACAAGCTCATAACTCTTTGAGGGCGCAAGTCCACTTTTGTCGACACAAGAATGGATATCGGGGTCAGATGATAAAAGAAAGCTGCAAATGTTGATAAAACTCACCGTTACGTTATAGGTAAACCCTCTTTGCATGGAGGACTGTTAGACTCATTGACTTGACAATGAAACCCTGAGTGTGCATTAGTAGCGTAGAGTAAGCAATGTCTAGGATGGCATCAACATCGGGTGAGAAAGCAAAGCAAATGCACAAAGTGAAATACTCTTTGCATATTATTTATTTATTTTTCTGAGCATTATTGCTGAATCGGTCTCTGACTTATCGAACTCCGATTTTGATACAAGTAATCTGAAGATCGAAAATGAAAGTCTGGTGCCTGAATCAGCTGACCGGTCCCCAGCTGATCGTAGTGCTGGACAGGTATGAGGGGCCAAACAGACCAAAAATCATATATTTTTGTACGAAAACTATTGGTTTACGTGTAAACATTATTGGTTTATGAATAATTACTATTGGTTTGCCTGCATACTTAATTGGTTTGTGTGTGAACAATACTGGTTTCATTCATATGACTATATTGGTTCGTGTCCGTATATTATCGGTTTGTTGCTGAACTATATCTGTTTGTATATGCATACCACTAGTTTGCATATGTATTGATTCGCCTGTATATATCAATGGTTCCAGTATGTTTGTTACTGATTTGTGAGTGAACTGTATTGGTTTACGCTTGCATGTTATCGGTTTGTGTATGAACTATATTGGTTTGCATTATGTGCCGGTCTAACAATGGATTTGTGTATACACTATATTGGTTTCATGCACGTTTTATACTGGTTTCATGTGGGTAACATATTGGTTTTGCGCTTGAACTCTATTGGTTGTATGTGTGTACCATGTCGGTTTCTCGTACGAAACATACTGGTTATGCGTGCGCACCATATCGCAACTTTGTGTATGAACTATATCGGTTCTGCGTGCGAACTATATTGGTTGTTCACGTGATGTTCAGCGGAAATGGAAGGGGCAAGAAACAGGAACTCAGGGGGCCGGTCGAGTCATGGAGCGTGTAGAGCAGCTGACAGGAGACGTCCTATTGGCTGTAGGGGTTGGACAGAAAACCTATATATTTGCTTGATTTACCTCACCCTCTCTCTCTTACCAAGTGATGAAAGATCATCACACACCTTGAACTGAAAAGGACAACACAATGAAGAGCACAGCTCAGCAGCCATGCTGAGTCAGACATGCGGCCTGTTCTGAAGAAAGCTGACCACAAATGATGCCTTAACTAGAGACATTTTAAGTAACTAACAAGTCTGTGTGCCGCCTGAAACTACACATCAACATTTATCAGGTTGTATGGTTGCCAATATTCAAATGTACTTTGCATATTGTTATTATTTATGAATATTATCAATAATACATTATTTTATGGGTAACTTAACTCCTGCTTGTTTTTTACTACACCTAATTGCCTGAGGTTATAAATGTAGAAGGGAAGGTGGGGAGACGTTATATGATACAATACCTTCTAACCAGTGGTAACTCTGTGAGATCTGAGGCATTCTGACAAAGGCTAAATATTAATAATACAAAAGGGAAAAGTAGAATAATATATTACTGTAATAAAGACAAAACACCATCTTATTTAGAATATTCAGTAATCATGAGCCCAAAATGTATTTGCAGATTTTCACATTCGCAGGGGTCCTGCACCAGTAGCCCCCACAAATTGCCAGGGATCGCCGTAATTTGTATTTTACCTGTAAACTTGTTAAAGGTGCCTGAGGCTGCACTCAGTAATAAATAAATTAAACTGAACTGAATTCTCACCTTTCCTTTGCTGATGATGAAGAAGGTATCCCCACTGGCTCCTTGGCGGATGATGTAATCTCCTGTGTCGTAGTGCATCTTGCACAAGCAGAAACACAATTATTTTTTTTGAGAAGTAAAAGTGAATACTTTCTAAAACACTGAATTGTAATTTTCTGACTTACTCTGACATTGTGTAAGATCAACTCCATACCAAAATGATGCTTACCTCTTCTAAGACATCAGCAATTTTACTCAGCACATCTTCTTGCAGCTGCTGAAATGAGGGGACACTGCGAAATAAAGAACACCATATGAAACTAAACCACCTGATGTTCAAGTCACCAAATAAAATGTATTCAAGGAGGCACAACCAGGATTAATCAGCTGCCGAAGCGGCACTGTGCCTGCCCTCAAAAGCTGCATGCACACATCTAGAAGAAAAAGGACCTCCTCTTATAAATGAATTAGGTGGCCATGGATAAGCTACTTTTTGGAAAACAGGTTTAGAAAGTTAAAGCCGTCTATCATGGAGCTCCGTAAAAAATCAGTTTGAAACTCCTTGAAATGAGAGGCTGAGAGAAGTGCACTGCCTTGAGTCTTGAAAGTAGCCCCTCTGCTTACACCCTGACTGAGTATGAAAATGTATCATGTTTTCCTCAGCATCAGCCTTAATAAAAGGACAAGTGTTCTGTGTGTCCATCCAGTTGCTGCGTCTCTGTGATGTGTCATTTGCCATGGAATTTGTAAAAGCAGGGCTGATGTCTACTGGAATGACAATAGCAATGCATTTTATTACTGCAAATGTTTGTGATGTGCCATCTGCTGCTGGAATGACAAAACAATGCATTTTATTACTACAAATGTTTGTGTTGCACCATCTGTTGGAATGACAAATGCTATGCATTTTATTACTACAAATGTTTGTGTTGCGCCATCTGTTGGAATGATAAATGTAATGCATTTTATTACCACAAATGATGGCTGCGTCATCTGTTGGAAAGACAAATGCAATGTATTTTATTACTACAAATGTTTGTGATGCGCCATCTGTTGGAATGACAAATGCTATGCATTTTATTACTGCACTGATACACCATCTGTTGGAATGACAAATGCAATGCATTTTATTACTACAGATGTTTGAGCTTCGCCATCTATTGGAATGAGAAATGCAATGCATTTTATTACTACAAATATTTGTGCTGCACCACCTGTTGGTATGATAAATGTAATGCATTTTATTGCTACAAATTTTTGTGATGTGCCATCTTTTGGAATGACAAATGCAATGCATTTTACTAATACATGCATTACAGAATACCAGCAGATGATGCACTGCAAATGTTAATGATGAGGTCTAAATTGACCACATAGATTTCAACCTATATTAGACAGTTAGTGTAACTAATTTAACTATTTATTTTATCCATAAGCTGTATCAACATACATTTATACATCCATCCATTTTCTAACCCTCTGTTGAGCCTGGAGTCTATCCCAATAGCTAAAAACCTTCCCTAAATAGCGAGACAGTCCATGGCAGGGCATGCTCATTTATATGCAGCCAGCTTCAAGAAGCCAATAACGCTGACATGCATAATTTTAGGACTGAAAGCCGAGATGTAATGATGAAAATCCACACAAATATTGAAAGAATATGCACAATTCACACAGACAGTAGCTGAGATGGATATGGAACACAGGACTCTGGATAGACCTAACCACTGTTCTTATCTAAAACAAATAGATTAGATTAGAGATTAGATAAACTTTATTAATCCCAAGGGGAAATTCAGATGCATACAGTATCAGAAACACAAAAAAAGGATAGACTCACATGACAGATAATACAGCCAATCAATCAACTGATATGTAAATAAATAAATAAAAATAAACTTAACAAGCACATCAGGTGGAAGCAGTTAGTTGTCTGATAACAGTGGGCACATAAGACCCCCAAGTTTTCAAATTTATAAAGGATTCATTAACCCTTTGGCAAGCTACTTGGAAAGGGGTTGTGAGGTACCGGTAGCTTGTGAGCAACGTGTTGGAGACCCCTGGTTTAGATCATCTGCCGATGCTCCACCTTTCTCTCCCTAAAACACTCTGAACCTTTTCTTCTTATGTCTTCTGCACCAATGCTTTCTCTCCCTCAGGGGTATCCAGATACACAAAAAAAAATCCTTACATTTCAGGGATTTGTATTAAGCAGGTTATTTCATACTTCAAAGCTTACTTTTCGGTGGGATGACACAGTGGCAGGTCAGATAACCTCAGCACTTAAGAAGCTCCAATCTCTGCTGTAAGCTGAAATGTGAATACCTTTTTAAAAACACACTAATGGAATCTTTGCAGTACCCTGATCCACTAACCTTTTTAAAAAGTGCATGTATTCTGCATGCTTAATGAGACCCGTCCTCATCATGATGGTCTGGAAACACTGCCGGTCTACGGCCCAGAGCCTGGTGTGCGACAGAGCTGAAGGAACAAAAGAGAAAAGAAGAAGAAGTTAGGCCGACGATAATAATGGAATGTGGCGTGTGCTACATCTATGAGTGACAGACAGAGAAAGATACCAGAGAGCCACTAACAGGATGAAAAGTGACAGAAAAAAAAATGAAGGCTGACTGATTGGCAGGGAGCAACAAAGAAGGAATTAGAGAAGAATTGACCAAGAAAGCTTTACCTGAAAAGGAATGGTGACTGAAAGACAGCCATGTATAGGAGTCACTTACTGAACAGCAGCGCACTGAGGCTACGCAGCTCTCTTGAGATAATCTGCCTTTGTCACCACTCACATGTATTAATCACACCATTTGGGTATGGAGATTGGGGAAGAATGGAGCATGAGTAGCAAGACAGGGGTCTTTAAGCCGTAATTATTAAAAAGAGTGCTTAATTTACCTGCCACTCGTGGGGTTATCACACACCAGATTAGCAGACAGATCTTTAAATCTTTGCTGCAGACTAAGAAAATTGATAGCAAGACGTCATTGGTATTTACCTTTATTTAAACATTTCAGTAATCTGTCAAGTTAAGGGAGTTCAGTGTTTTGGTTTAAGGGGGGAAGACAGCAGCCTACTTTACAGATTACAGTACTGTATTAGGGGCTGCAGATTAAAGCACTGAATTGTACAAAGCGGTGGGTTAAGTACAGGGTGGGCTAGCTGCAGGACAGCCTATACAAATGTCAAGTCTGCCAAAGTCGCATATGGGCCACAGAGAGCCATCCTCTTAAGGACAGAGAACAGTGTAAAAGAACAATGTAAAGAGCAGGAATCCATTGGGTGGACAACGGCGAGCACCGGCGTGGTGCTATGATATGGCCAGATGCAGATTATAGTGGCAAATTATTTCCCTATATTTAAAGGATTGCACATTATAATGCTTGTTTACGTGGTGAGTAATTTACAATAACATTTTACAAATGGGTGTATTAAGGTGAAAATTTACAGGCTGGAAAGGCACTGTATGAAAGTCTTACAGACTATAGTAATGGGATTACTTGACGTCTACATTATCCTGGGATGTTACCACACTCTCTTTCTGTCTCTCTCCTAGGATGTAAAGCAGAAGTGGAAGATGGCTGATTGTGAGCTGCAACGTGTTGACGAAGGACTCCAGGCCCTTGAGTATCAGATTTAGCAACTCCTTGCCCAACAGACACACCTCAGGCATCTGAAAGATCCCCTGCAAAAAAAGAGCTCCTCAGCAGCCGAGACTGGCACAACTAGTCTTGACATGGCACCATCAACCCTTCACTGTGCCGCTTGGCCATCTCTCCTACTCGACATGACGATGATGGAATCTGGCTATTTCATTGTTTTTTTTTTTGTTTTTTTTTTAATTAATTTTATTACAATCCATACAAAGCAATCAAGTTTTTACAAAGAGAAAAATTAAGAACAGATCGATCCCCACCCCTGAGAGAGAGAGCAAGCCAAACGGCGTTAAATTTAAGGCTTGGAGACATACCTAAATTAATAAATTCTCTGTGCCTTTTGAACTTATTTTAAAATATTACTGATTAGATCCTGCCATGTTTTGAAAAAAGTCTGTACGGATCCTCTAACTGAGTATTTGATTTTTTCCAACTTCAAATAATATAACACATCGGTTTCCCACTGACTTAAAAGAGGAGAGTTTGGGTTCTTCCAGTTTATCAGAATAAGTCTACGTGCCAAAAGTGTAGTGAATGCAATCACAATTTGTTTGTCTTCCTCCGCTTTAAACCCATCTGGAATAACACAAAACACAGCTGTTAATGGGTTTGGAGGGATTGTGAGACCAAGGTTGTCTGAAAGGTAATTAAAAATTTTTGTCCAGAATAATGTTAATTTGGTGCAGGCCCAGAACATGTGACCTAGTGAGGCTGGGACTTGGTTGCAACGTTCGCAGGTTGGATCATGCCCTAGAAACATTTTGGAGAGTTTTAGTCGAGACAGATGTGCTCAATATATAATTTTAAGTTGTATAATTGTATGCTTTGCGCATATGGTGCTCGAGTGAATTCTCTGCATTGCTACTTTCCACTCCTTTTCTGATATATTAATGATATATTAATTGAGAGATCTTTTTCCCAGTGTCCTCTTGGATATTTGAAAGGGAGGGATTGTAAAATGATTTTATATATTGTAGAGATGGAGTCTAAGTCCTTGAGATTGAGCAATATTTTTTCCAGCATGGATGAGGTTGCAAGATGAGGAAAATCTGGAAGGTTCTGTTTAACAAAGTTCCTGATTTGAAGATAGTGAAAGGAATGTGTAGCTGGAATATTAAATTTGGAATGTAATTGTTCATAGGATGCAAAGATGTTGTCTATATAAAGATCTCTAAGCAAGTTAATTCCAATTTTTTTCCAGATATTAAAAACTGCATATGTTTGTGAAGGTTGAAAGAGGTGGTTCTCTTGCAGGGGTGCCACAGATAGAAGCTTCTCCGTCTTAAAATGCTTTCTACATTGGTTCCAGATTCTAAGTGAGTGGAGCACAATTGGGTTATTTGTATATTGCCGATAACGTGTGTTTATTGGAGCACAGAGCAAGGAATACAAAGAAGTACTGCAGGAATTTAATTCTATTGCGGACCAAGCCTGTGTATGTTCTTCTATTTGTGTCCAGGTTCTTATCGCCTGTATATTTGCTGCCCAGTAATAAAACTGGAAGTTAGGTAGAGCCATGCCGCCTTCTGCCTTTTGTCTTTGTAGGGTCGCTCTTTTGATGCGTGGATGTTTTGAATTCCAAATAAATGAGGTTATTGTCGAATCTAATTGCCTAAAAAATGATTTATTAATGTATATTGGGATGTTTTGAAATAAAAAAAGGAGCTTAGGAAGAATATTCATCTTAACAGTGTTAATTCTTCCAGCTAGTGTGAGATGAAGGGTTGACCATCTATGCAAGTCTTGTTTAATTTTTTCCATGCAAACGGCAAAATTTTGTTGATATAGAGCTTCATGTTTACTTGTGATGTTTACCCCTAGGTATTTAAACTGTTCTGCAATGATAAAAGGTAGGGTATCTAATCTAATATTATATGCTTGAGAGTTCACTGGAAAGAGTACACTTTTATTCAGATTAATTCTGAGACCAGAGATCTTTTGAAATTCTGTGAGTGCTGCTAAAACTGCAGGTACAGAATTTTCTGGGTCTGATATATACAGTACCATGTCATCTGCATATAATGAGATTTTCTGTTCCAGTCCTTCTCTGCTAATCCCCTTTATCTGATCAGTATTTCGACAAAGTATTGCCCTGGCTATTTCATTGTTGAGGTGGGGGTTCAAGGCCAGATCACTTCTGTTGGCTCAGGGAAACGTCGACCGCTTTGACCCCCTCTGTTACCCCACAGTGCCGGCAGACTTTGAGGATGTAGTTGTTATCTGAGATTTAATTGTATGCATCCTTTAAATAAATGTTGTTATTGTTGTACTGTTGCCTTACAGCAAGGGGTCCTACAAATTCAGTCCTGGAGGGCTGCAGTGGCTGCAGGTCTTTGTTCCAACCCAATTGTTTAAATCGGAAGGCAATTACTGTTGCCCCAGTTATTGTTCAATGAACTGGTTGTGCATCACTTCAGTTATCTTTAGCTACTTCAGTTTCAGCTTTTAAATCCCGGCTGAAGACTCACGTCTTTAGTTTGGCATACCCTGACTAGATCTGCTGATTAAGTGGGCACATTGCATCTGTTTCTTAGTCATTCGTACAGAACTATAAGTATCACAATATTTTTAAAGTGTCACTAACTCTTCTCCATTCTGATTTTCATCTCAGTATCTGGATCTGCCACTTGGTGCCACTGCTCTACTGCCAAGCTGCTGTCCTGCATGTGGAAAAGTCATCTCAGATAAAGGGGCGTTGGAGTCATCAGATGGAAAGATTCTGTCATCAGATTGGCCGGTCTGCACAGACTCCACTGGAGAAAACCCAGGAACGGGTAGGGGGTCAGTTAGCTAAGGTCTCCAGGACTGTGACTTTATTTTGAACTTTCTCTTATATAATTTTAATCTCCATTGTTGTTGATGTAGTGCATCAGTTAATTAAAGGACAGATATTAATGGTTTCCATTTATTTTTAATCAGTTCCTATATTGCACTTTGTGTGCTTTATATAAATCTGTATTTAAATTTGCACCAGTTCTGTATTTAATAGTTAGTGTAATCTGTACGTATAATTTTTATGAGAATTGTTCACAGTGCACTGTGCCTGCACTTAGAGCTCCATACAAAAATTAAGTTGTATTGCAGTGTATTGTATCTTGCTTTTGATAATTCCCAGAGCTTAATTCCTTCTTATTGTTTTTTAACCTTTATTTACTTTTTTTACTTACTTTGTAGCTTTCTAATGAGTTGCCACATCACAATAAAACGCAAATTACAAAAGAATCAGCAGCTCACCATCTAAATATGTCCGACCTACACTTGTGTGTGTTTATCATGAAGCATCAGTTTTAATAAAATATATGGAACGAGATAGAAGAGAAAAACATGAAGAACTTAAAATAACTTGACTTCTCTGGTCCTCAAAACACATAGATGATAATATTCTTAGAAAATAAAAATCAGCAATATAAGAATGACCTCCTCTCCGAGAATAACAACCAGACATAAATTCACCCTTCCCAGTGCTGCACACACATCGGCGCACTTTACGGGGCATTTCCTTAATGTTGTCACCACAAGCATAGAAGTTATTAAACGCATCAGAAAGGGACACATAGCTGGTAGGGAGGGCTTTGTTATTTGGTTTATAGTTTGTAATAGTCTGGATGCCCTAACACATGTGACAAGTGTCAAATATAGACTTGTTTCAGCCTAGGTTTCCAAAGCATGTAAATCCCAAAAAGTTGTAAAAACACTTCCAATAATTCCTACCTGAGGGAGATATACCGCCAAACCCCAACTAGATAAACGGGCAAACACATAAACTTCATAAAAATAAAAAGGGTTTTATTCTTCACAAAAAATGCTCTGTAATACAGTGAAGTTCCAAAGACCACAGTGGCAAAATGGAGTTGCCTAAAAATGCGATGTAATCCACGCAAAGTCCAAAAACAGAGCGGACAGTGAAAAGCACAGACCTCACCAAAACTCTCTACTGCATTTGAAATGAACCACTGGGAACTGTGGGAGACCCTCCAGATTTATAGGGCAGAGGGCAGCTCCTGGCGGTGATTGGGGGACTTCCCACAAAACACATGGCAACTTACATATTTATAAACAATCAAAAACAAAAAATAATGCACACAATCAAGAGAAGCAACACTGACATAAATAAAAGAATCAAAAACAAACAAAACAGACCTAAAACATGAATGTGAACGTGAACCCCATCCTCCTGGCTGAAGCACAACACTTGCCTTGGGGTTCATTTTGTTTGTGTTAATTATAACCAATTATGGCTTAAATGAGTTGATTTCCCTTTAGGTGAAGTTGCTAAATACTCAGCAGTGTGAGGACGCTAGGGGTCGCTGTTGTCCCGTTAAACCCAACAGACAGACACAGACACAGGTTAAAAGCACTCATAAGTATTTTTAATTCTTCTTCTTTGTAAGTATTGCCTCCAGCCACAATAAACAGGCAATGACTAAACACTAAACTCAATAATACAATATTCTCAGTTCTATCCTCCACACCTCCCAATCAAGCGTTGTCCACTCCGGCTCGCCTGCTCGGTTTCTAGCAGTCCTTTAAATAGTCCTTGACCCAGAAGTGCTTCTGTCCTTCCTTCCACATGACTTGCCAGTACTTCCGGGTCAACCGGAGGATTTGAGTTTTTTTTCAGCCCGGAAGTACTTCTGGATTTCCGTCCTCATGAGTCGATAGTACTTTCGGGCTATAAGGGAACCACGACTCCCCCAGTCCTTCCATAGCACTCCCTGGTGGTGCCCACAGCACCCAAGAGGGCTGGGATAAGGAACTCCAAGTCCCAGGATGCCCTGTGGGAATCTGGGGTACCACTATACTCCAGGGGAGCTGCCATCTAGTGTCTTGGGGGAGGCAGTTTCCAAAAGTAGCTGCCTTCCCCCATCCTTTCATTCTTGGGTGTCCCGGGTAGAGCTGCCAGCAATCCATCACAGCCGTTATCTGCAGCAGCCAAAGGGCCGCACTCAGGGTGGCATCAAGGTATCGCTCGCGTAGGCACTGCCCATATGAATGTCAGGAGCGGTTTTCATCTTGATTGACGTTCATGGTTTTTACTCTTGGTTTACAGATTCTCTATCTGTTGCAGTTTAATACTTGAACAATTATAATTGAGAATGAAAAGGCCTAAAGCTTTTTGGATTAATGTTTTACTTTTATTTTGGGGTTTTTATTCAGGTGCAGTTCGACCTGGCTAGCCTATTTTTTCAGATTTTGTACTTTACTGTTAGTCTTCTTTTTTGTCTGTTTTAGATCATCTTTTATTTAATTAATACGTGGTATTTCTCTTTCTGCTAATTGTTTCTTGAGAGCTGGAGTTAGGTTGTCTCAAATGTTGGCTTCCCCTCTTTAATCCTTGAAAATGTTCCTGACAAGTGTAAATCATAAAATATTAAAGAGTGCTGTGAGGGTTTCAGACGTCTGATATTTTGTGCACATCACTGGGCAGGGCAATGCAGCTTAGATGCCTGTTCAGTCGTGAGAGCCCCTCCTGCAGCCAGGTACTCAAGGGGCTCAGTCTGAAACTGTCAGCAGCTCTTTCTTCACTTCTTTTTCAGGAGATACAATCCATGGACACACCATTGCAAGGTGGGCTATGTGTGGGGTACAATTCTACTGAAGGTCTGGGAGTTGCTCTCAGTTACAAATGCAACCAGAGCCTTAGAAATGACAAGAGACAAGAACGATGGCAGGGACATCAAAGAATAAACAAAAACTACAGCCATCCTGTATACTAATGGAAATGCTGGTTTTGGGATGGGGGATAGTAAACCTTTATTTGTATCCTGCAAAGATGCCTCCTCTTACCTTTCACTGTAGCTGTGCGAGTGCAGTTGTAGAGAATGGCCAGCTCTCCAAACACCTTTCCAGGTCCCATTTCACACAGCTTCACGTCATCCTTGAACACTTCCACTTTTCCATCTACAATATAAAATGTTCAAAGAGTTAATATGCTGTGGCCATTAAGGGGCATTCTAGCTCCCCAAACACCCAATATACACAGGCTCTGGACACAAGTTGCCACAAACAAAGAGTTTTATTTGTGGGAAACTCTTGAAGCAAGTGTTTCTCACGGCACCAAGCACAGATACAGCACAGTAGCACAGTAATACTCTGAACTGTCATCTCTGTCTGTCTTTGTCTTCCCTTTTCCTCTCAGACTCATCCGCTCCTCCCAGCAACCTTTTCCTTCTTCCTCCCGACTCTGGCTCCCGGAGTGGAGGAAAAAAGCTCCTTTAATGTAATCCCTGGAAGTATTTCCAGTGTTTCAAAGGCTTGGCCCAGGGGCAGTTGTGGGTAAGTCTAGAGCCCTACAAAGTAGGGCTTGCTAGTCCCCACAGCACCCCCTGGTGGCACCCATGGAACTCAACAAGGCTGAACCAAAGAATTCCAGTTCCCATGCTGCCCTGTGGGAATCTGGGGTGCTACTGTAACACAGGGGAGCTGCCATCTAGTGATCTGGGGGAGACAATGCCCTGTGCAGGCTGCCTCCCACTGTTCTTCCACACTGAAGGGGTCCTGGCTGGGTAAGGCTCCCCGCCATTCCTCACAATGCAGAAGATCGATGGCTCCTCTGCAGCTATGGCATATACAAAAAGCTAATGAAATATTAATTTTAATGCAGAAATCATTAAGAAGTGAAAGCGAGTGAAAAGAAGAGCTCATTCCACAGCTGAAGAGGTGCTACGAGACAGTCTGGTGAAAGCTAAAGAGCAGGAAGGTCACACATCAAAACTCCCCCCTTCTATACAGCAGAAACCACAAGGTGATGATTGGAGGGTCTGATGAATTTGAAATTTGAATTTGAAAAACTGCTAAATGTGTACTGTATGCTATAACAGACTGTGGCATAAATTAAAGATGCCAAGTGATCTACTTTCTGTATTAACTTTCACATGGCTAGCACCTCAGGCAGCCACTGACTGTCTTGGTGAGGAGTGCAAAGCGGGAACAGGCAGAGGTTGAGGTGCCAATCCACCAGGAGGCAATGCCATAGCCATCCACACTAGGCCAATATAAAGGCTCCGATTAACTTAGCCTGCATTTTTAGGGAATGTCCAGCATATCTGGGGAAAACCTACGCAAACAGGTCTCAGTCATTAGGCTCTGCTTCGTACTAACTAAACAATAAATCATTGAATTCATAAATTAACTAAAGACAACAAAATCCTAAAAAGAAGAATAAAATTATTTAAAAAAATAGCATCAAGTGTTTTCAAATGGTAAACTATGTGTCAAAAAAGTCAGACCAAGCTTCAAAATTCACAATAGACTTATGTAAAAGGTCTTTTGTTCTTCATGAAATAAGAAGGGAGGAATTAAAAAGAGGCACTGAAAAGAATGAAAAATGGAAAGTCAACAGGACCGGATGAAATACCTACAGAAGTGTGGAAGAGTTTAGGAGAAGTGGGAGTAGATGTGATGTGGGATCTAATGCAGAAGATCTATGAACAGGTGAGAATACCATGGGAGTGGAGGAGCAGTGTGGTTGTACCCAATTTAAAGGAGAAGAGGGATATTCAGGATTGTGGAAACTATAGAGAAGTAAAGCTGATGTAGCACACAATGAAAATTTGGGAAGGGAAGAGACCACCATAGGAGAGGAGCAGTTTGGTTTTATGCCAAGATGAGGAACAACTGATGCCGTCTTTGCATCGAGACAGCGCATAGAGAAGCATCAAGAAGAATAGAAAGGACTGCATATGGTGCTTACTGATTTGGAGAAGGCTTACGATAGGGTGCCATGTCAAGAAGTCTGAAGGTGCATGACAGAGAAAGGAGTACCAGAGAAGTATGGGAGGATTGTCCAGAATATGTATGAAGAAGTAAAGTCTTTCATTAATAGCAGTGTTGGGGTATCAGACAAGACACTACTTAGAATAGGCCTGCACCAGGGATCTTTTAGCCCTTACCTCTTTGACCTTGTTATGGATATGTTGAGTCATAGGATAAAAGACCAATCCCCCTGGTGCATGCTGTTTACTGAAGTCACTGCGTTGTGTAGCACCAAAAAAGAGGAAATGGAGATAGTGAGAAGTATGAAGGATGGAGAAGTGCTTTGAAAGAGAAGACTGGAGATAAAGCAAAAGAAGATGGAACATATGAGGTTTAATGATGATTCAGACGTTAGCCTGATGAGAGGGCTATTGAAAACAGTGGATAAATATGAATATCTAGGATCAGTGATAGACTGAGATGGAAATCTAGATGCATGGAGTGCAGTTTGGATGGAACAATTGGAGGAAGGAATCAGGAGTATCATGTGATTAAAGAATTAAAGAGAAGGCTAAAGGTAAGGTTTTTAAGATAGTGGTAAGACCAGCAATGATATATGAAAGTGCAGGAGAAGAAGATAGATGAGGAAAAAATGTAAATGTTGAGATGGATGTATGGAATTACAAAAAAAGAACAGAATAAGAAATGAGACAATTAAAGGTACAACAAAAGTGAGAGAGATACCTAAGAAAATACAGGAATATACAGGTTGAGGTAGTATGGATATGTGATGAGGAAAGTCTGTGAATATGTGGACAAAAGAGTAATGGGAATGGAAGAACAGGGGAAAAAAAAGCAAGGGTAGCCAAAAGCAGAGGTGGATGAATAAAGTAAACAAAGAACTGAAGGAAAAGGGCATGACTGGTGAAAAGGTGTAGGACCGAGCTGAATGGAGAAGGTTGATCAAGAACATCGACCACACATAGAAGAAAAGATGAATAGGAAGAAGAAGATGAAGCTGCTACACACCAAGCCTAACAGTATATTGTGAAGTACCTTGAGGGCAGAAGTTATATCAGACACTTGATATTAAGATCTCCATAAAAATTCAACTAAGTTTTCTTCATTTGAGAAGCCACTCTAAAGGTAGATGAAGCTGTTAAAAGCTTGTCTCCCTCCTTTCCTTTCATTCCAAAACACTTGAACATGCCATGCCTAACCAAGTCTCTTCTTTCCTTGCACTGAACGGATTGCTCAGTCCTAATCCTAATCCTAATCAGTCCAAATTCAAAAGGAACCATTTTACTGAGACAGCTCTACTGGTTATGGTTAGCTAGAGCAATTAACATGTCATCAGTTCTGACTCTTGTAGATCTCTCCTCTGCCTTTGACACAGTCAACCACTCTGAAATTTGCCTCACTGGGACTGCTCTGAGATGGTCTGAGTCCTACAACTTGGGCAGATCCCACAGTGTGTCCTAGGGCCTCATGCATAACACTGTGCGTAGAATTCACACTAAAATATGGTGTACGGACAAAAGTCAAAATGTGTGTACACAGAAAAAAATTCAGATGCATAAAAGCCAAGCCAACTTCCACGCACTTCCGCTACATAAATCCCGGTCAGTGTGAAATATAACATTCGTGCACGCGCCTGCCGCCCCTCCCAGACTCCTCCCAGAATTACGCCTCTTTCAATATGCAAATCAGTATAAATATTTCCTTAAGTACAGCATTCTGTGAAAAGACAATGGCAAAAGCACAGGGAAAAAAGAAGAATTTCAGCAAATGCCAAGTGGAGGTAATGAAAAACGTACTATTTGTTGGATTAAGCAGTTGTATAAACAACAAAAGGAAGCTGATCGAAGGTTCAAGTTCAGAAAGTCGCACAGTGCCCAAAATAAAAAAGAAGTGGTCAGATATCAAAGTCGCTGTGAAAAGGCGAGCTGTAGCCCACCGTCTGAGTGTCATATGTAAGCTTATTAGGGTACAGAGAAATGAAAAAATAGGGACACAGTGGAAACAAAAGCTCGAAATGTCAACTTAAATCTCAAAATTTCCACTTTAATCACATAGTTTATTTTGTCATTAAAGTAGAACATCATAAACTTCACCTTAAAATCTTTTCATTTACTAGTTTCTCAAATCCCATCGTAACTGAAGTAGCACGTTAAATGCTTTGTATTCTGTGTGTTCTTCTATGTGTGTGAATCACTACCTGCTTCTTAAACGGGCTTTCTCTTACATTGACAGGACACAGAATCCATTATATTCGTGATATTACAGCTCTCTGAATAAATTAAATACTGAGATGTATACTTCATATCATTTACATGATGAAATGAATTAAAGCATGTATTAAACATAAGGTCACAGTGGAGCAATGGTAGTGACGAGCTGTCACCCTGTCCAGAGATTGTTCCTGCCTCATGCAAGATGTTTGCTATGCAGTGTGTGACCTTTGATGAAATAATTTATTGTAGCAGTACTGTCTCTTTCAAATGTACTAACCTCCAATTCCCGTCCTTCCTTTTCTTTCTCCAAGTAACCAATTGCCACACAATCAGCTTTTTAATAAATGTCAAGCCATCTGTAAGCTTAGAATGCTGATTCTTCAAAATTTTTAAGGAAAATCGAAATATCTTCATAGTACATGTTTAATTATTCCATCCATCTATTCATCCAGGATCACGCCAGTCCCAGCAAGCATACAGTGTGAGGCAGGAACAATCCCTAAACAGGGTGCCAGTCTATCGCTACCGCTGTTCACCATGTCCACATGTTTAATAACAGTATACATTATTTAAAAGAAGTTTAAAATGTATCTGTATAATGTAATATATATACTTTACTGCATTTCATTTGAAAAATGATTTCAAGAGCTCCAAGAAGATAGCGCCTGGAAATCTAAATTGACTTAGAAGCCAGTCGTCATCATCAGTAAATACGCGCTCTCTTCTTTTGAATTGAATTAAATTCCTTTATTGTTATGGCATGGTACAATCAGATTCAATATGCAAATCCTCCATAAAATTATTTTCCTATAAAATGGTAAAATAACAACAACAACAATAATAATAATAATAATAATAATAATAATAATAATAATACGATAAAAAATGAAAAATATACAATATGAAACCATAAGTGGCTCAGGTTGTGCAATATTAAAACTGTAATGCAAGTTTACAGTGAGGTGATTGTTCTAATAAGTACAAACAGTTCTACAAGGAGCACTTGATGGACTGACTGAGTGCGTTTATAGTTCTTGGGATGAAACTGTTTCTGAACCGCGAGGTCCGTACAGGAAAGGCTCTGAAGCATTTGCCAAATGGGAGAAGTTCAAATAGACTGTGTGCATGGCTGAGGCAGCATGTGCTAGATGCTGTACCCCAATAATTCTCTTCGCTCTTGACACAATCTGCAGTAGAGCTTTCGGATCAGCTGCTGTAGAGCTGTGATTCCACACTCGGATATAGTGGGTTAAAATACTCTGAGTGGTGCACTGAGAGTAACAACACTAAAGCAGCTATGGTATTTGTGCATCATTATATTGTTACAGGTTGATTACAATCAGATGCCTTAAACTAAAAATGATAAGCGGTTAATTTCAGTGTATTTGATAAAGCCGCATCAGGGATATGAATCAAATAAAGGGAAACCACACAAGAACAGTAGTACTGCTTTGACTCTGGGTGCCACCAGTTTGCAAAACTGAGCCAAAAACTTGCATACGGTATGGTTTGAGCTGGCATGAGAATGTGCGTGGCTTTACACCAAGTTTAGTTTTTATACATTGTGATGTGAGCGTGGAAATGGGTGTACACACCTTTTATACATGAAGCCCCTGGTGAGGAGACAATATCAAGGGTGTATCAGACATGCACAGGGGTGCCCCAAGGATCATTTCCGGGTCCTTTTAATCTTTTTTCTCTCTACCCATCATCTAAGCCCATGGTTTCTCATATCAGTGCTATGTTGATGATACACAGCTGTACCTGTCATTCTTTCATGAGGACCACACTGTGTAGCCTAGAGTCTCTGCATGTATTACTGATATTTCAACCTGGACCATCAACTACAGCTCAACCTGAACCTGGCAAAGCTGGAGCTCATTATCCCCGCCAAGTCAGTACGCAACCTTTTTTATGTCAGTACGCTATGAGCACCTAAGTTTCTCTGACCACATTTCTACTGTCTCTCATTCATGCAGATTCACTCTGTATAACATCCACAAGATCAGACCTTATCTGATGTAATAAGCAGCGCCACTTCCGGTTCAGGCTTTGGTCTCGTCATGTCTGGACTATGGCAACTCAATGCTAGCAGGAGGACCCGAATGTGCCATCAAGCCACTGCAGATGGTGCAAAATGCAGAGGCTCATCTTGTATTTAACTGGCCATTGTGGGCACATGGCAGTCCTCTCTTCAGGTTGCTACATTGGCTCCCTGTAGCAGCGTGCATTAAGTTCAAATCCCTGATGCTTACTACAAAGTAGTCAGTGGGTCAGCACCTGTGTACATGGAGACACTGGTGGGGTTCTATATGCCTGCTCACCCACTTAGGTCTGCCAGTGAACACAATCTGGTGAGGCCACCTCTGCATGCTATCAATTCTCAATCCAGAAAAAGTCTGGAAAAAGGCCTCATGGACAGATGAGAAAAGATGAAAGTGCATCAGAGAGATGGCAAGAGCAAAGTGTGGTGACGAAAAGGAACTGCCCAAGATGCAAAGCAGACCACCTCATTTGTTACACATGGTGGTGGGAGTGTTACGGCTTGGGCATGTATAGCTGCTACAGGTCCTGGCACACTTATCTTCCTTGACGACGGAACTGCTGACAGCAATAGCACAATGAATTTTGAGGTGTACAGAAACGTCTCATCTGCTCAGGTTCCTACAACAAGTTAATGATCCAGACAAACTGGTGAGGCATCACAGGAGATTTTCACAGATAACAAATGAAAATTCTTGAATGGCCCAGCCATTTATCTGATTTAAATCCAACTGAGCAGGCCTCCATATGCTGAAGAGAAAACGTAAGGGGTCAAGCCCCTGAAACAAGCACGGGCTGAAGATAGCTGCATTAAAAGCTTGGCAGAGCATCACCAGAGAAGACCCTCAGTACCTGGTGATGTCTATGAATCACAGATTTCAAACAGCCATTGCACACAACGCATATGCGACAAAGTACTAAATATGACTGCTTTAACAGACCTGCCATTACTATGTCCCAGACATTATGGTGCCCTGAAATGGGGGGACCATGTAGAAAAAGTGCAATGATGAAATGAATGCAAATATCCTAAAATGAAAGTCTGCAATGTACACTTTAATCATGATGTCTGTCAATTGCTTGATCTGTAGTTTTAAACTGTGGAGCAGAGGGGTAAATAAAGGAAAAATGTTTCTTTGTCCTAAACACTATGGAGGGCACTGTATTTGTCATATAGGTAATATTTTGAAATGCTTCTATACCTTCCATATGTCAAATGCATGTATGTTAGATTTAAACAGTGACCCCCAGCTGTCCCACTAGGAGTAAGTGCGTGTCCTACAAAGGAGTGATATTTCATCCAGGGATGATCTGTGCCTTTCTTTGGATGCTGATTACATCCCAATTCTCTTATCTTTGAATTGGACTAACCAGATTCAGGAAATGGATGGATGGGGTAGCTTGCAATCCTCTGCCCAAAAAATGTTTACTATGACGAATGTTCAAAAAAGCAGCTTACCCTTAAGGGAAGTGTCCTAGTATTCAGCACATGTGTGCCACAATGGTCTGCTGTGCACTCCACATTGGATGCTGGATGTTGTCTCACTCCATTGCAGAATACACAGAGGCAGACAATGGAGGATAGGATTCCAAGAAGGTTTTTGGAAAACTGCAGAGTGGAGTGGACATCTATGTTTTAGTACTTGTATTTCCCAGATTTAAGACTTCAGTGATTTGTAACTGAGTTGGGCCAGCTGGAGCTGACATGTGAAACATGGAGTCAAGGAGCAGCAGCTGGCAAACTTGTGAATGTGCGGCTGACAGATTTCTTTCATCTTCTGTCTCCAGGCTCTGCTGTGCCCTCAGGCGTTTGATGTGTATTCTTTTAATTTAGTCCCCTTTTGTGACATCATCATTGCTTTTCAGGTCAAGTGTGAGAGTGTGTCAGACATTGAGAGAATTCTTGCTAAAACAAATTTTCAGGCACTCCAGTCAGTGAGATGTGTGGTCCGCCACTGGATGGGAGAAGAGGGACAGGACAGCAGCAGGGCCCACCAAGGCACCAGATGGAGAGAAGTAACAAAACAAGTCATTATGTCAATGTGGGTGAAGGTGTTCTGGTTGATTACTGTGGGGCAGTGTTTAAGGCTTTGGACTTGAAACATTGAGGTTGTGGGTTCAAATCATGCCACTGACACTGTGTGACCCTGAGAAAGTCACTTCACCAACCTGTGCTCTAATTATAACAACAACATTTATTTATATAGCACATTTTCATACAAAAAAATTTAGCTCAAAGTGCTTTACAAAATGAAGAAATAGAAAAATAGAAGACACAATAAAAAATAAAAATAAGTCAACATTCATTAACATAGAATAAGTTAGGTCCGATGGCCAGGGTGGACAGAAAAAACAAAAAAAAAACTCCAGACGGCTGGAGAAAAAAAAATAAAATCTGCAGGGATTCCAGACCAAGAGACCACCCAGTCCCCTCTGAAAAAGAATTAGAATTAGAAAAAGAAAAGAAATGTAACCAATTCTCTCTCAAATATTATAAGTCGCTTTGGATAGAGGCGTTGGCCAAATAAGTAAATTTAAATATACTAGGTGCCTTTGAAGTGAAAAGAGACAGTGGTGGTCTGGGAAGATTAACACTAGAGCAGGGGTGTCAAACTCCAGGCCTGGAGGGGCGCAGTGGCTGCAGGGTTTCATTTTAACCCTTTTTCTAATCGGTGACCAGTTTTCACTGCTAATTAATTTCTTCTCTCTTCATTTTAGTAGCCCTGTTTCTAAGGATTCAGTCCTTTGAATTATTTTCTTCATTAAATGACAGCCAAACAGAAATGAGATGTAAAACGGGCCAACAGATGACAAGCTAAATTGGGGCTTTAAACTCCAACCAATTTCACTCTGACCAGTTTCTTAATGAGAAGCCGATTCTTGCTGTTAATTAAACCTGTTATTTCATTCAGTGGCCTGTTGCTGCTCTCATTCTGCCACAGCAGACATTTCCAAAACTGTTGATTTTACTGTTTTTTTAAGAAAACCATCAAAATGTTTTGGTGACCTGAAAATCAACTTTACCGAGACCATCACCTTTATTTTCAGATATTGTGTAATGGGCACAGGTCATGTGGTGGCTTGTTTTGAGTCTCATTATTGTTTGGCTGCTAATTAAGGAAGAAGAAACAACTAAGGGGCCTGAGCAAGTTAATTAAAACTAAAGATAAAGAAGTTAATTAGCAGCAAAAACTGGTCACTAATAAGGAAGATCGTTAGAACGAAAACCTGCCGCCACTGCGGCCCTCCAGGACTGGAGTTTGACATCCCTGCACTAGAGGACAGGATCTTACATTGTAGAGGGAATGAGGCCACAAAGAGTAGGTAGATATTTAGCAGCACACAGTCTCACCACATCAGGGCCATCTCACTCGGGGTTGACAGGGTTTGCCGTCCCAGGACAAGCATTTTGGGTTCTATTGTGCAGCATTGGTAACAAGGAGTGGTGTTGAGCTGATGAAGCTAACTGGCCTGCAGAGTGGCTGCTAATGCTATGGGTCCCTTCAGAAGTCTCACTCAATCCTAGTTGAGATCACTTCTGTGTCCTTTTTTTTTCCTTCTTCACTTCTGGTTTTTACAGCAAATATTTCAAAACAACCTTTATGTGCCACATTTACATCTTCCATAATATTTTCTTGCACCCACTACATTAATTTGTCCCTGTTTATGCTAGGTGGCAGCAATTGTTTGTAATATTGGAATCAAGAGTCAAAGTGAAGTCAGGAAAGCAAGCTAAAGTCAAAATCAGGAGGGTACAAATCTAACAAACTACATCCAGGATGTAAGGTAAAAAAAATCAGAGTGAAAGATTGGAACAAAAAGAATGAAAGCCAAAATAATACACAGAACTGGGTCCAAGCGAGACACATAAATCAGGAGAGACAAGATTTCAAAAACAAAGAGCCTTGCATCGAACAAACAAACTGGACATGGAGTTTTATTAGATGAATCCAAACTTGAACAACCAGGGGGATTAGAAAATATAGTCAGTGAAATAACAGATGCTCTAAACTCACATTTCTTTTGAGGAAATATATAACCTCACAGCAGTAACAGGGACTACTAAGGAGGTACTGGAAATTTGTAAAATTGTAGAGGGAGAAGTGCTGCTTAGATTAAATAGGCTAAAATCAAATAAATCACCAGGACCAGATCATATTTATCCTCCATTTCTTAAGGTTGTCAGCTCACTCACCGGCCACTTTATTAGATACACCTGATCAGCTGCTTGTTAACGCATACTTCTAATCAGCCAATCACAATGCAGCAGCTCAATGCATTTAGGCATGTAAACATTGTCAAGATGACAGGCTGAAGTTTGAACCTGGCATCAGGATGGGGGCAAAAGCTGATTTAAATTAATTTGATGGCTACTTCCAGCAGGATAACACACCATGTCACAAAGCTCAAATCGTTTCAATCTGGTTTCTTGAAAATGACAATGAGTTCACTGTACTCAAATGCCTCCACAGTTACCAAATCTCAATCCCGTAGAGCACCTTTGGGATGTGGTGGAATGGGAGATTCACATTGTGGATGTGCAACCGAGAAATCTGTAGCTACTGCATGATGCTATCATGTCAATATGGATCAAAGTCCCTGAGGAATGTTACCAGTTCCTTGTTGAATCGATGCCATGGATAACTTTCGTAGTTTTAAAGGCAAAAGGGGGTCCAACCCAGCAAGCTGTACCTAATAAAGTGGCTGGTGAGTGTATATGAACCCTTGATGCATATTTTTAGAAAGTCACTATGCACTGGGGAAATTTTGACTGGACTAGAAAATGGCATACATTATTCCATTAAATAAAAATGGTGACTGGGTAGATCCAAGCCATTATAGTCCAGTAAGCTTAATATGCCTCACAGAAAAATTAATGGAAGTAAGTTTTAAGGAAAGGTTTGAGAAGCACATGGCAAGGACAGAAGTTTAACTGAATAGTCAGCATGGGTTCAGAAAAGAGAGGATATGATTACCAACAAACTGGAATTCTATGAGGAACTAACAAAAAGATATGATCAAGGTGTAGCTTATGATATTTATTATCAATCTGGACTTTCATTTGATAAGGTGCCACATGAGCGGTTGGGCATCTAGCTAAAAGAAGTTGGAAGGCATTGTGTATAGATGAGAGCAGAACTGGCTCGGACACAGGAAGCAGAGGGTTATGGTGCGAGGAATCCTATCAGAATTGGCTGATGTTAAGAGTTGTGTCCAGCAGGGGTCAGTGCTGGGGCCTCTGCTATTTCAAACATATATACATGACTTGGATAGCAATATACAAGGGACATTGAAAATGTTTCCGCACTTTTTTTAAACTCTATTTATTAAGAATTTCAAAAATAAATTACATCACTTTTCTACATAGTCACCTTCCTTTATGATGCAATTTTCCCAGTGTTGTACCAACTTTTTAATGCCATCAGTAAAAAATGTTTTTGGTTGAGCGCATAGCCACTGATGCACTGCTGATTTCACATCAGGGTTCTTTCTTCATTCCTCGTGGTCATGGCTGTAGCTGGACCTCCAGTGCACTCTGCATCTGTCACACTAGTACGGCGATTTTCGAATATTTCAGTCCACTCACAGACGACTCTACGAGAGAGAACTTTATCCTCATACTGAGCACACATGTGGAGATGAATTTGTACTCCCGGCACACCTTCTGCCCACAAAAAGCGTTAAGACAGAACGCTGTTCCTCTTTGGTGTACAGTGATCCCTCGCTATATCGTGCTTCGACTTTCGCGGCTTCACTCCATCACGGATTTTAAATGTAAGCATATCTAAATATATATCACGGATTTTTCGCTGGTTCGCGGATTTCTGCGGACAATGGGTCTTTTAATTTATGGTACGTGCTTCCTCAGTTTGTTTGCCTAGTTGATTTCATACAAGGGACGCTATTGGCGGATGGCTGAGAAGCTACCCAATTAGAGCGTGTATTACGTATTAACTAAAACTCCTCAATGATATACGATATGCTTCCCGCGCGGTGCTTGATTGTTTGCTTTTCTCTGTCTCTCTCACTCTCTCTGCCTGACGAAGGGGGTGTGAGCAGAGGGGCTGTTTGCACAGAGGCTGTTTGCCTAGAGGATACGGACGCTTCTCTAAAAAATGCTGCTTTATCGCGGTTCTTCGGCACGGCATACTTAAAAGACCAAAAGCACATATTGATTTTTTGATTGTTTGCTTTTCTCTGCTCTCTCTCTCTGACATTCTCTGTTCCTGTCCTGACACGCATTCTTTGAAGAGGAAGATATGTTTGCATTCTTTTAATTGTGAGAAAGAACTGTCAACTCTGTCTTGTCATGGAGCACAGTTTAAACTTTTGACTAAAGGGTGTTATTTCATGTCTAGAGGGCTCTAATAATGTTAACAGTGTGGGAGAGTTTATAAGGGCTTAAAATATATATAAATAACCATACAAACATATGGTTTCTACTTTGCGGATTTTCATCTATCGCGGGGGGTTCTGGAACGCAACCCCCACAATCAAGGAGGGATTACTGTAATTTATAAGTTTCACAGTCATCTTCACCACATGGTGACAACTCTTATACTAAACTGCAAGGGCAGCCATCTTACCAGACAGAAATAGTCACATGACACTCTCAGACACAACCAATTACTATTCCTCCCGCCTTCACTGTTTCCAAAAAAATATAAAAGTGCGGAAACTTTTTGAACATCCCTCGTAAGTAACAAGTTGGTTAAATTTACAGATGACACCAAGGTAGTTGGTTTGACAGATAGTCTGGAATCCATTGAATTATTAGAAGCACTTGAACAGCAGACATGCTTGGGCAGATTTGTGGTAGATGAAGTTTAAAGTAACTAAATAAAAAGTATTACACATAGGAAGAAAAAATGTTAGGCTTGAATACACAATGGGGGGGGGGGGGGGAAAATCAAAAATTGGTGAGAAGAATCAAAAGTTATAAGGCGGATTTAGGAATTGTAATGAACTCTAAGCTATCGACTTCCAGACAGTGTTCAGAAGTCATTAAGAAGTTCAACAGAATGTCCGGTTATATAGCGCCTTGATGTGTGGAGTTCAAGTCACAGGAGGTTCTGCTCAAGCTTTATAACACACTGGTGAGGCCTCATCTGGAGTACTGGGTGCAGTTTTGGTCTCCAGGCTACAAAAAGGACATAGCAGCACAAGAGAAGGTCCAGAGAAGAGCGACTAGGCTGATTCCAGGGCTACAGGGGCTGAGTTATGAGGAAAGATTAAAAGAGCTGAGCCTTTACAGTTTAAGCAAAAGAAGATTAAGAGGAGGCCTGACTGAAGTGTTTAAAATTATGAAGGGAATCAGTCCAGTGGATCAAGTCTGTTATTTTAAAATGAGTTCATCAAGAACACAGAGACAAAGTTGGAAACTGGTAAACTTCTCAGAAATATTAGAAACCTTATTTTGCACAGAGAACCGTAGACACCTGGAATAAGTGACCAATTAGTGTGGTAGACAGTAGGACTTTAGGGACGTTTGAAACAAAAGTTGATGTTTTTTAGAAGAATTAAGTAGGTAGAACTCGCAAGCTTAGTTGGGCTGAATGGCCTGTTCTCATCTCGATTGTTCTAATGTTCACCACGGTGATGTCAAGCCAAAGTGAGAGTTTGCCAGGCTTTTCATTGTTGTTATACAGGGAATGTGGGTAGGCAGGTTTTTCTACTTACAGTATGTACCCTAAGATACATTCCTTGTAATATAATAATCATATTTTTTATAACACCTTTCTCTAGGAAATACCATCACCACATACTTAATACCTTCAAGTGTTTCTATTTGTTTCTAAGCGCAGTGAATCTGAAGGAAAGACCACTTCTATAACAACATGGCCACACTGCCAGTAAGCCACAGGACAGGAAACCTCTATGAACCTTTCATAAAGCATACTGGACATAAGCTGAAGCGTGTACCTTATCTTCCTGCTAAGAAACCCATTAGTGTATAGCAGAGTACTGTACTTAAATGACTCTGAGTGTACCCAGTGAGAGTGATGAAGTGCACTCCAATGAACTGCACAGTATCAGCAATGCTCTTCTAATTGCAAAGCAGAGGCAGAAAGATAGGCTTCTGGGAGGTTTTTGATGAATTATTCTAATAAAACCTGATGTTATGAACTGAAGTGGAGATGAAATGTTAATGGTGCAACTGCAAAAGAGTGTTGAGGCCTAATAGCAACACAAGGCAATAAAAGAAGACCGGCTTTCACACACTTATACCCAGTTAATTAAACTCTCCAGCTCTCTTATCTTTCAGGTAACATCTTAAAGTACTGCACTAAAAATGGGGGACCCCATCACATGCCTCTGTAGTAGTGGCATATAAACACAGAACAGGCCCATAGGAGATTCTTAATTAAATTCAAATTATTTTTATAAAGCACACTTCCATTTATAAGCTCAGGGCACTATACACACATGATGTAAGTGACTATCCATTTCATGGATCTTTCTTGCTATCTTAATGGAAGGCTCTTAAAATCTTGTGCAAGCTGCTCAGCTTCGTTTGTTACTTTATTTTAGGTTGTTATCAAAACAGCAAAGGTTTCAAGGCTCTGAAAAGAGGGGACAGTAATTCACGTAGCTTAAAACAAAAACCCTACAAACATAAATGACTTTAGAGCAGAGGCTCTGACATCACTGGTTATGAAATCGTTTAAAAACTTATAAGGAGGATGCTAAAACAAAACTCAGGGTTTATGAGATCATTTCAGTTTGTATAGCAGTCTAACAGCGGGACAGAGGACACCATAGTCACTTTACTTCATCTGTTGGAGGGCATTAAGACTCACACAAGGCTCCTGTTTGTAGACTTCTCATCAACCTTAGCCCCACCATCTTACAGAGGAACTTATAAAAGATTTTAATTTGGGCTTCAGTTTGGTAGGGTGGCCGATTGACTTTTCAACTCACAAGTGAAAGTTAATGGTTGACTGTCTGATGTGTTGTCCTCGTCAGATGTGTTCTATCAGATCTTTTGCACATTCGCTACACTATGGATGTCACAGTGAATTTGAAAACAGGGTCATTTTAAAATATGCTGATGTCTCAGTGATTGTAGGCCTAATGAATGAGAATGAAGCCAGTGCTCATCCAGTGGTAGATGATTTTGTTAACTGGTGTGATGAGTCTTTTCTATAACTAAATGTTATAAAAAACTAAAGAACTATTAGTCAGTTCTGGAAGAAACAGCATTCAGCCACAAGAAACAATCATCAAAGTCCAAGCAGTGGAGATATTTGAAAGTTATAAATATCTGTGGAAAATTATAAACACAAATTTCGCATTTAATGAAAATACAGAAGACATCTGTAAAAGTGGACAGCAGCACCTCCACTGTCTAAGAAAGGCGAGTCTTTTTAGTGTGAGTTCTATCATTAGGTCAGTCTTTTGTAAATCTTGGATTGATTCCTAGATAGATAGATAGATAGATAGATAGATAGTGTCAGAGGTGGCTGGGGTGGTGACCCGGCCAGGACGCCCAGGAGGACCGGAGGAGGGCTTGCGCCTTCCCCAGACCATCTGGGGGCGACCACCCTGGTTCCTTTGGGGGCCACGGGTACAGAGCTTTGAAGCTCCACCCTGTAGGGGCCCGTGGTCACCGCCAGGGGGAGCCCCCGTGCCTTTGGAGCCCTGGACCTCAGCACTTCTGCCACACCAGGAAGTGCTGGGGGGAAGAGGTACAGGGACACCCGGAGTGCTTCCGGGGATACAGCCGGCTCTTCTACCACACTGGGGCCTGTCGGCGGTACATTGCCGGGAAGCACTTGGAGCACAACGGCCGCCTCCCTTCATTCGGGGCGAGAGTCGGGAGCGGAGTGGACTGAGCTTGCTGGAGGAGGCAAAGAGGTGGCATGAAGAAAGGCATTGTGTAGCCAGGACTTTGGGGACTAGTGGGGGTTTTGTGGTGCACTGGACTGTAAATAGTTATGAATAAACGTGTGTTGGGTGACATTAACGTGTCCGCCTGCCTGTGTCCGGGCCGGCTACCACAATAGATAGATAGATAGATAGATAGATAGATAGATAGATAGATAGATAGATAGATAGATAGATAGATAGATAAGATAGGCACTATATTTTAGATCATGCAAGACACATAGATAAGTATAGAAATGAAATTAAGCATAACACCACTGCTAACTTTTATGTCATCTGTCTATTTCGACTGGAGGAAGTGAAAAACCTGGAGGACCACTGATGTAATTTTCTCTGCTGGCCAAAACCTCAGTTCATATTGACAAGATCTGCCAGAAGTTGGCATTCACTCAAGGACCAGCTAAGGAGGAACACGGAGCACGGATATTACAATTGTGGAACGGCCAATATTTTTTTTTTAACTTATTTCCCTGTCTTTGCTTACACTTACAACAGATAGACTGAACTATACTTGTCTGCAGGGAAAAAATGGTCTTTTAACAGAAGCTCTTTAAATAAAGAAATACATAAATAAATAGATGGATAGTCACTGCATGCAAGGGATATGCAAAAAAGTCCTAAATATGACGACTTCAATAGACTGTCCCAAACATTATGGTGCCCTGAAATGGGGCGACCATGTAGAAAATGTGTTGTTAGTTTCTACATGGTGTGACCGAAAACTACGCTAATAGCCTCAAATGAAAGTCTGCAATGATCACATATCAAGTGTTTGATTTGTAATTTTAAACTGTGAAACAGAAGGGTAAATCAAGTAAAAATGTGTCTTTGTCCCAAACATTATGGAGGGCACCTGTAGCACTTCCCTACAAGCAGAATTATCAAAAGGTGCTTTGCAAGAACAGATCATTCCAGCCCAGGCTTGTGGGGGCCTGAGCCTATCCAGGTAGCACCAACTGTTTGGCAAGAACCAAACCGGGGGTGGCATTTCAGTCAGATTTCTAGTACAAAGATTTCCTCATTCTTTCTATAAGTATAGTGGTTATGATTAAGTCACTTGCTGAAAGTCACAAAGTCACAAACTGATTCTATGACTTATCCACTTATAATTCAGCTACTTATGCTTTGATGGTGGTGGATCGGGTAAAATTGGAAAAAGAATTCAAATTGAATTGTGGACTGTCACATATGTGCGAGTAGGAGGCAGCTAAAGGGCCAGAGTAATAATAATTCCACGTCAGACCAGGGGGCGGTGGGGTGCGCTGACTGTCTCTCTCAGTTCCTTGCAGACCTTTCTCAGTAAGTCTCACCTGCTTCCGGCTCCTCTGATGATGTCACTTCCACTTCTGGCGTGTCTGATGACATCACTTCCAGTTCCGGCACTGAGGATGATGTCACCTCCAGTTCCGGCACAGATGATGATGTCACTTCGGTTTCCGGCGGCTCTGATGACATCACTGGGTCTGGCGCTGATGACGTCACTTTCTGTACTGCCTAATAAAGACGCCATCTTTACTACAACACCCTCAGTTGTGTTTTGGACTCGGATCTGTGAACATCTATGTTCTACTTTAAGCCTATTTTGCAGCCTTGGAACAATATACGGGTAGCTGCCCCAAACCTTCATGATGTCTTTGACTCATTTGTGTGACAGGACATTACTCCAGGAACTGCACCCCTTTCTTCTACCACCATCCACAGCCCAGACCTAAACTGGCAGGCTGAGAGTAGCTGTGCTGTCTGCTAGACAGGCCCCCACCCCCTCAGTGTTGTTTCCTGCTTTGTATGCATTGCTGCCTGGATAGGCTCCAACTGCCTACGAGCAAGGGCTAGTATGAAGAGTGAATGGTAATAGAAATAATGAATGCCAACAACATCTCACCAATCAGGATATTCATTTTAGAAGGCACACTTGCTGGGGTTTGTGTATATTTGCTCTGCTTCCATATTTCAAATAAGTGTCTATTTTTGTGCTGACAGGTAATTTGAATTCAGTTCAATTCAATTTATTCTTATAAAGTGCACTTCCACTTATGAGCTCAGCATGCTATGCACTATTAGAAATAGAAATGTCTGACGTGCATCTGCATTCGGAGCACTGTTCGATTTCACTTATTGAAGCCCTGCATGCCACATCATGTAATTCAATAAATGGTAATCTTTTTCTTCCATTAAAAAGCAATTTGCCTAGGTTCTTTTCTTAAAGAAAATGTTTTCACTGAAAACATTAAATTTGAATTTCAGAATGGCTGCTACGTTTAAACCAGATGTTTCCAAATAGAGTGTCTGAATACACGAGAACGGGAAGCTCTGCCCATAAACAGGAGTGCAATGCTCTCTGTGCACAACAACCATTTGCCTTCCTCTTTCATTATTGTTCAGTTACAGCCAAATGTGTTCAATGAGAAGATCCTGATGACAAAATGTTTACATGTTAAGATATAAATATGCTCAGGGGTCTCACCTTCCATCACATACACCAGCGAGCCAACGTCTCCTTCCTTGATGATGCAGCTTCCTTGATTATATTCAACAGGGTACATGCAGTCCACAATCTCTAGAATCTGAGACATCTCCAGGTTCTTCATGAAGTCATTGTCCAGGATTGCAGCTTTGATTAACTCCTGAGACCTGAAAGACAAGCGAGTGTCCAGAGATGACCTGCAGGAAGCTGCCATCCTATTAAGGTTTTGACTTTGGGGCTACTGAATTTATGGTGTACAATAGTTTTGGAGGCCATACCACTAGAGTTGGAAAGAGACAAGCCACTGTAGCATAATAAAAAGAAAGGAAAAAGGGGTGGAAGGAAAAACACAAAACAAAGAAGATGCCAACCAAAACGTGTTGTCAAAAACATGCAAAAATCCAGTACGAGGTGTGGCAGAAAAGTAATGAGACTGG
>JANRMT010062796.1:86255566-86266205 GCA_026402145.1 Polypterus bichir lapradei | reverse complement strand
ATCCCCTTCAAAGTAGTTCCCTTGGGCAGCTACACACCGATGGAGACGTTGTTCCCACTGTTGGTAGCAGCGCTGGAAGTCTTCAACCGGTATGGTCTTCAGCATGTCCGTTACACTCTTTTGGATGTTTTCTAAAGTCCCGAAATGACGTCCTTTGAGGACATTTTTCAGTTTAGGAAAAAGGAAAAAGTCACACGGACTGAGGTCAGGGGAATAAGGGGGCTGGGGAACCACAGGAATGCTTTTTTCGATTGTCCTTCTGCTCAATTGTGAGGTTTTTCGGCACCATTTTGGCACAGACCTTTCGCATGTGCAAATGTTCAGTCAAAATTTGATGAATGGTAAATCTGTTCAAATTTAATTGTTCACTCAACATTCTTAATGTTAAACGACGGTCTGATCTCACAAGAGTGTTTACACGTTCAATGTTTTCATTGGTTTTCGAAGTTGAAGGCCTCCCTGAAAAACTTGAGCTCGGGATAAAGAATATTCCCCATAGGCCTGTTTTAACTTTTCAAACGTCACACTTGCCGATTCTCCAAGCTTAACACAAAATTTAATGGCACAACGGTGCTCCAAATTCCGCTGTTCCATTTTGCGTGACGCACAACCAAAAACACAACTTCGCTAATAGCAGTCACAAAAATCACGTAGTTAACGGAAGGAGTTGAAACTCGCACTGAGCTATGGGAGGGTACTGATACACGTGCTCTATCAAGGACAACAGCGCAGCGTTGCCAGATCGCTTGCAGTGTTGCCAGTCTCATTACTTTTCTGCCACACCTCGTATTCTTTGTTAGTGGTGGTAATTATACTTCAAAGACACATGATATTCTATATGGTGTTCCACAAGAATCTATTCCTGGGTCCGCTGCTCCTTTCGATTTACATGCTTCCCCGTTAGGTCAGATTATCTTGGGCCATAACATGAGCTACCACAGCTATGCTGATGACACACAACTGTATTTATCAATAGTGCCTGATGACTCTGACTCTCTTGACTCACTGACACAATGTCTTACTTGTGTTTCTAAATGGAGGAGTAGTAATTTTCTCAAACTAAATAAGGAGAAAACAAAAATGTTAGTGATTGGCAAAAATGGAAAAAATGAGGGTATCAGAAATAAACTTAATCCATTATGCTTAAAAGTCAAGACAGAAGTAAAGAATGTAGGGGTAACTATTCACTCTGACCTGAATTTTATATCACATATTAATCAGCATAATCACATATTAATTACTAGGACAGCATTTTTTCACTTAAGAAATATAGCAAAAGTTAGATCCTTTATAACTTTGCAAAATGTGGAAAAATAAGTTCACAGTTTTGTTTTTAATCAACTAGATTACTATAACACACTCCTCTTAGGACCACCCAAGAAAGACATCAATCGGTTACAACAAGTGCAGAATGCAGCTGCTAGAATCTCAACTAGGAAACGAAAATCTGACCACATCTCTCCAGTTTTGATGTCACTACATTGGTTACCTGTGTCATTTAGAACTGACTTTAAAATACTGCTTATGGTTTACAAAGCCTTAAATAATCTTGCTCCATTCTATATTTCACAATGCCTTTCATCTTTTACTCCAAATCGTAACCTCGTATCTTCAAATGAGTGTCTGCTTAGAATTCCAAGAGGTAAACTTAAAAGGAGTGGTTAGGCGGCCTTCTGCTGTTATGCACCTAAAATCTGGAATAGCTTACTGATAGAAATTCACCAGGCTAATACGGTGGAGCACTTTAAAAAACTGATAAAACTCATTATTTTAACGTAGCTTTCTCATAGCTTCATCTTAGTTTAATCCAGATATTCTGTACATACATTTAATTATCATTATCATTCATGGTGGCTCCTCAATCTGTACTAACCCCTACTTTCTCTGCTGTTCTTTTTCCAGTTTTCTGTGGTGGCAATCTGCGCCACCACCACTTGATCAAAGTACCTTGATGTCCCTACATTGATGGACTGAAAATCAGAGGTCCACATGACCGTCATCATCCATGTGAAGCCTGAAAAACATGAGGACTAATTGAGATCATTGTTGTTAAGTAGAATTCCCAGTGGGGGGCTTGGTGGTCTCGTGGCCTTGGAACCCCTGCAGATTTAGTTTTTTTTCCCCAGCCCTCTGGAGTTTTTTTTTTTGTTTGTTTTTTCTGTCCTCCCGGCCATCAGACCTTACTTTATACTTTGGTATTTAGTATTTTCATTCAGTCATTATCCAAACCGCTACATCCCAACACAGGGTCATGGGGGTCTGCTGGAGCCAATCCTAGCCAACACAGGGCGCAAGGCAGGAAACAAACCCCAGGCAGGGTGCCAGTCCACCGCAGGGCGCACACACACACACCCACACGCACCAAGCACACACTAGGGACAATTTAGGATCACTAATGCACCTAACCTGCATGTCTTTGGACCGTGGGAGGAAACCGGAGCACCCAGGGGAAACCTATTTAGTATTGCCTAATCTTATTTTTGTATTTTTATTTTTATAAACTTTTCTTTCTTCATCTTGTAAAGCACTATGAGTCACATCATCTGTATGAAAATGTGTTATAAAAATAAATGTTGTTGTTGTTCTGAACTAGTAGTTGGCCACAAAAATATGATGGCCAGATTACAGTTTGTGAAACAGGACTTAAAATAGCCTGCAGAATTCTGGATAAAGGTCTTGTGGACAGATGAACCAATATCAGAGTGATGGCAAGAAGAAGTGTGGAGAAAAAAGGAACTGCCCAAGATCTAAAGCAGACCACCTCATGAGTTACACATGATGGTAGGGTGTTATGGCTTGGGCATGTATGGCTGCCCCAGGTCGTGGCACACTTCTCTTCATTGATGTTTGATCTGCTGACAGCAATGGCACAATGAATTCTGAGGTGTACAGAAAAATCTGATCTACTCAAGTTTGAGTCAGTGCCTCCAAACTCATTGGACAGTGCTTCATATTACAACAAGATGGTGATTCAAACATACTGCTAAGGCAACAGTTTTTCAAAGCTAAAAATGGAATATTTTTGAATGGCCAAGCCAGTTAGCTAATCTAAGTTCAATTGAGCAGACCGTCCATATACTGAATAGAAAAAATGGACAAGCCCCCAGAACAAGCAGGAGCTGAAGATGGCTGCATTAGAGGCTTGGCAGAGCATCATCACAAGAGAAGATCCTCAGCATCTGAAGATGTCAATGAATCACAGACTTCAAGCAGTCACTGAACGTGAGGGGTCTGTGCCAAACTCCTAAATATGATGGCTTTATTAGACCTGCCATATATGGTGCCCTGAAATGGGGGGACCATGTAGAAAAAAAAATTGTCCTTTCTTCATAGTGTCACCGAAATGAATGCAAATCCCATTAAATGAAAGTCTGCAATGTGCACTTTAATCATGATGTCTGAATTGTTTGATTTGTAATTTTAAGTTGTGGAGCACAGGGATAAACAAAGGTAAAATCTATCTTTGTCCCAAATATTATGGAGGGCACTATATATATCAAAGACTTTGCAGAGTGACTTCAGAAAATTTATTTTAAAAATTCCATGACATATCCCATCAAGGCGGCACGGTGGCGCAGTGGTAGCGCTGCTGCCTCGCAGTTGGGAGGCCTGGGTTCACTTCCCGGGTCCTCCCTGCGTGGAGTTTGCATGTTCTCCCCGTGTCTGCGTGGGTTTCCTCCCAAAGACATGCAGGTTAGGTGGATTGGCGATTCTAAATTGGCCGTAGTGTGTGCTTGGTGTGTGGGTGTGTTTGTGTGTGTGTCCTGCGGTGGGTTGGCACCCTGCCCAGGATTGGTTCCTGCCTTGTGCCCTGTGTTGGCTGGGATTGGCTCCAGCAGACCCCCGTGACCCTGTTCGGATTCAGCGGGTTGGATAATGGATGGATGGATATCCCATCAAGGAATGGTTCCAACCTTGAACCCTAGCTTTAAAGAGTATGTACACTTCACACTTCTGAATTATGTCCTTAAATTTTAAGAGGTTTTGGCAAGGATGTATATCAGTCAGTTCAACTGAATAAGAAATTTTCTGATTGATTTTTATTTGCACATCAAACATTGACATGTGCACCACAAGAGTCTTGTTTTAAATTGATCAGCGTGCTTGTATTTAGTCATGAAATTAATATTTAATCAAACAAGTACAAGAAAGAGTACAATATCAAAATGATAAAGTAAAATAAGCCCCCATCAGGGCTCAAACCTGGAAAAAAGAAGAAAGAAAAGGAAATGCTACACGATTAAGAGGACATCATGACAGCAGCCACCAGCCATTCAGCAGCAAACTACTTGCACAGCAGACAGGCACTTCTTAATTCTGGAGCCAGATGACCCATTGATCCATCCCAAAAAGAGTTCAAGCAAAACCAGATTAAAGAATAAGAATCTGAAGATTTCCAAAGAAAAGCCAGAGCTAATCTGAATGCATTCATGCACAAAGTGAAAAGGCCTCTGCTGACTAGAAATAGGAATAGGAAGCACAGTGAAGAAAATGAAATGAGGTGAAAAGTAATACCAATCAAGAGATCTGAAGACAAAGAGTCAGAAATGGCAAACCAAAATGTAGAGACAGGCAGCAATTCCAGAAAATGTGAAGAAAAACATTTTCAGAGCAGTACAGATCAGCCAGCAGACTTGTTCAAGTTCAAATTCATTGTCACAGGTGCAGAGTTCTGTGAAATTTGTACTCAATTGCCTGAGCAACAGACACCATGTAACCACTATCCACTGACACAATAATAATAATAGCAACTCTTCATCTTTATCAGTAAGGGTAACATGGACCTTACACAGAAACCTCCCTTAGAATCCTCTGTGTTCTTCTTTTTCCAAAACTCCCCTTTGTTTACCCCCATCCATTATCTAAGCCAGGGGTCTCCAACATGTCGCTCGCAAGCTACCGGTAGTTCGCAACCCCTTTCCAAGTACCTCACCAAAGGGTTAATGAATCCTGCAGAATTTGAAAACTTGATTAGTCAAATTAGGGGTGGGCGATGTTTCGAAAAAATCATATCACGATCCTTTTAACACAAAATCACGATCCACAATCTGAATTGTGGCATACACTTAAGAGAATATCCGGACTCAAACTCATCAAGACCTAAGTAACATTTTATTTTAAATATCAGACAAAGTTGAATTCAATTGTTCTCTCGTTTGCTAGCTAAGTGGAGTTAAGGCAAACGCCCCGAAGCTGGCGTGTGAGTGAGAAAGGCCCACTGTGTGTTTCTCGGATTTGCGCAAATAAATCGGTACCGCAAGAGAACTATGATACATAGCGAAATGAGAGAAGTCACAAGCCAGAATGTTCAAGCAAATTATAGAAAAAAACCCAATCCAAATCCGTTAAGTAGTTCTCTCATGAAAAGCAGACAGACAGACATTGGATTTCATGTATTATATATTAGTAACCTTCAAAATAATGTGCAGTTAAAGTCTCAACAGCATTCTCCACATTTCTGGAGCTTAGTAGAGGCAGATAACTATAAGAATCTTCACCAAGCAGCTCTGAAAATGTCTGCTTTGTTTGGGTCTCCATACCTCTGTGAGTCTGATATGAATGTCATGAAATCGAAGTTCAGAACAAGACTGATAGACGAACATTTAAATGACTCCATGAGAGTGAACCTCAGTGGCTCCACTCCACCAGACACCTGCCTCTCTTGTTGACTCCATGCAGTGCCAGTCATCTGACTAACTAAAAAACACATCACACATACAACTGGACCTGTGAATAAAGTGACACAGTGACATGGAACAAAATGACAAATGAATAAGTCATATCTGTGGATTTGGAATTGCATTGTTTTGTTTTGACAGCATTCATGTTTTAATTCAATAGTGTGAGATACACTAGAAAATGCATACATACATACAAAATGCACTTGTAGGTGAACTAAATATTTTTTGGGATGTTTTAATGCAAAATGTGAGTTGTGGATACCAATATTTTGTAAATGTTCAGGCAAAACATGCTTATTCAGTTTGTTTGAGTTGAAATAAGCTATGAGAATAAACGTTAGAAAACATGAGTAGCTCTCAGTCATTTTCATTTTGTAAAAGTAGTTCTCAGGGGAAAAAAAGGTTGGAGACTCCTTCTTTAAGCCCACCTATCTGGAGAAAAGTTGCCAGAAAGCTGGATCCTATTCCAGCAAGCCCCAGGGGCAAGTATACCCAAATGAACACAAGGAGACCATACAAGCTCAGCACCGGGACACAAACCCTGGTCACTTTGTGGTGAAGCAGCAGCACTTACACTGCAGCACTGTGCTTGCCCCCACATTACTGTACAGATGGCAGAATGCATGTTTAATATTAGCAGACCCAATGGACATGCACTTCACTTACTGAAGACAAAACTGATGGCAGAAAGTCCAACAAACAAGCAGCACCTGAAGACAGCTGCAGTAAAGGCATGGCCAAGCATCAGTAGGGTAGAAACCAACACTTGGAGAAGGTTATGAGTTCAGACTTCAGGCAGTCATTGACTGCAAAGGATTTTCAACCAAGTATTCAAAATGATCGTTATACTCATGATTATGTTAGTTTGTCCAAATACTTCTGACCCCCTGAAAATGGGAGAACCATTTATAAAAATGGCTGTCTTTTCTAAATGGCTCAAATTATGTTTCTGTTAAACACTTTAAATTAAAACTGTAAGTCTACACTTCAGTCTCACCTTGATTGCTTCATTTCAAATCCATTGTGGTTGGCGCACAGAGACAAAATTATGAAAACTGTATCACTGTCCAAATACGGACCTAACTGTACATTATATCCACTTGGATTCACCACATACAATGCTACACCCTACCTCACTTTCACTTTTCATATTTTATTGTCCTGTAACAGGGTCTGCAAAGTCGCTGCAGGTTTTTGTTGCAATCCAGTTTCTTATTGAGAAGTTAATTATTGCTTATTTTAGTTTTTTTTTTTACTACTTATTAGCAGTAAGATGCAAATGAGAAAGAACCCGGCAGTTCCTTATTCCATTTACTCCCGTGTGTATTTATTTTGAACTATCTGGTTTAATAGAAAATTTGGACTCAACCTGAACAGGAAAAAAGTATGGCTGCTGTTCAATTAAAGAAATTACCAGTGATTACTCGAACAATTAAATTATTTAATCGGAATTAACTGCATATGAATTGCAATTTGTTATACTTCCTTCAAGCATGTCAAAATTTTTCTATGAAGTATAATTAATTCCTAAAAAAATAAGTTTTACTAATCACTTGCCAATGCATATTAGATTATGTCAGTTAGTTAACTGAATAGTTTTATGTAACAGAAACAACGCCACCAAACACCCCCCAACACAAACATTGCTATAATATTTGGAAAAAATAAAAAATAAGATTTGGTCTACTGTGTTACAAGGCAACATACAAAAAGCTCTAACAATTGCACAAACAATTAAATATAAAAAAATTATATTAAAATTTTGTGCACAATTGGCACCGTTAGAGCTCTGGTTGTGCTTAACCGCGTGATGCAGACGAGTCGACTCCACAGGATTTACCTGAAGAGAAGGAGGACTTATTCATTAGACTGAAAATGTGTTTAGATTAGGAGTCTAAATAGCAAAGAACAGACTGAAAAAAAACTTCTAAATATGTACCTGATAGGTTATTTTTTTACATGTTTTACATCGCACATTGTCACAGAATGTATCCTGTCACACACATGCGAACAGGAGACAACTAAAGGGCATGAATAATTGTAATTCCATGCATGACCAGTGGGCAGCAAGGTGCACTAATTGTCTCTCTCAATCCCTTACAGACCATTCTTGGGAAATACCGCCTGGTTCCGGCACCATTGATGATGTCATTGCCGAGGACATCACTTTCAGTCCACATGATGTCACTTCTGGTTTCAGCCCTGATGACATCACTTCCTCCAATGGCCTTTAAAGCTGCCATCTTAAGTCAATGAGTTCAGTTCAATTGTGGACTCCGATCTGTTAAGATCTGTTTATTATTTTCAAAACCATTTGCAGCCAAGATACAATATACGGGTGGATGCCCTAAACCATTATGATGTCTCAGAGTCATCCACATCACAATCATTTATCTATATATATAAAAGTCAGTGTATGTGTGTGTGTGTATGAGTACCTATGTTCCAGCATCACTTCTGAACGGCTAGAGCGATTTTCATGAAACTTGGTACACATGTTTCTTATTGGTTGACTAAAAATACTGTTGGGTGAATTCAGCCCTAACCCTCTCCCTTCTTTGATCTTGAGGTCTTGTATGCATGTTATTATCCAGTTGACACTCGGAATGACCACCAGAGGGCGAACTGGAGGTGACTGCCAGCATTCTTTATGTTTGAGCACCGCCGCGCCCCTGTTGCTTTCGAAATTAAATAGAGTTGGTCGGTTCTGAGCATCAATTGGATGATAACATACATACAAGACTGCAAGACAAGCACATTAGTGAGTCTTCATTGTTTGTTAATTTATTTTTAATTTTAAAGTTGTGTTTTTTTTTTTATAATTATATTTTTTCTCAAACAACACTGGGTATTTCAGCTAGTGAATTATAAAATAAGTCTATCTATTTTAATCTTCAGCCCAAATGGATGGAAATATTAGCATGATCAATTTGCAACGATTATTGCCTAGTTGTATTGGTTCCAGTATAATATACAGTAATGTAGGTTATAATGTGGGCTACAGTAGGTAACATACACTTAACAACGAAACATGTCTGCGTTAGGGGAAGTGTGAGTGAGGGAAGTAGCTGCTTGGATATGGGGAGCACCTGCGCTGTGCTGTTTTAGGTCAGATACCCCACCATAAGAAACCAAAAAAGCAAACGTATTTGTCAGCAGGGACAGGACTCACCCACTGACATTCCGTCTCACACCCAGACCTGTACCTTGACAGCCTCTTGTGCTTTGTGGCAAGTAGCTGGGGGTGGTACCCAGCCGGAACACCCAGGAGGACCAGAGGAGAGCTTACACCTCCTCCAGACCACAAGGGGGTGACTGCCCTGGTGGCTTTTTGGGACCACGGGAACAGAGCTTAGAAGCTCAACCCTATAGGGGCCCGTGGTCACCACCAGGGGGCACCCCAATGCCTATGGAGCCCTGGCCCTCAGCACTTCTGCCACACCCGGAAGTGCTGGAGGTAAGAAGACCAAAGACACCTGGAGTGCCTCCGGGTGCGCAGTCAGTATTTCCGCCACAACAGGAAGGGGCGGCGGAAGCTCATCAGGAGGCACCTCGAGCACGTCTGGGTGATGATAAAATGGGCTGCCTCCCTCTATTCGATGGCTGGAGTCGGGAGAGGAGAAGGACAGAGCTTGGTGGAGAGGAATGGAGGCGGTGAAGGAGGCAGTGTGAGAAAGACCTGGACTTTGGGGGAGTTTGGGGTTGTGTGTGCACCTTGTAAATAGTAATATATTGTAAATGGACGTTTGTTGGGTGATTTAAATCCATGTCTGCCTGTCTGTGTCCGGGCCAAACTTGTATTAGCAGACATCACTGTATATGGCATCTTGTTCTAGACGTTCTGCTATACTGCTTGATGTGGCTTTTTTTTTTAAATGACAATATGTGACAGCAGGATAATGGCAATAATGATGATGATGTCTGCAATCTCATTCAGCATACAGTGCTCGTCAGTCTACACCATTAGCGAGACATAAAAATGCACCTCCTTCACTTCGCTTGTATAACTGGTTTGATTTTAATTGTTCTCATGCTATTCTCTGCACTTTGAAGCAGCTTGTGCATATGTGAAATGGTGTGTATGAAAATTGGGGTCAAGTTGTCTCCCTTACTAATTCAATATGGTACGCTGTATTTTATGTTCCAATTAGGGACGATCCTGCATTACAAGGGTAAAATGGCAACTCTTTTGGTATTTATGGATGAAGACCAAGAAATAACAAAGGAAACGATCAAGTGCTATTAATAGACTTGGATTTACTTGGCACTGTTTCATGAAGTGTAAAGAGAGGCAAAAATCAACTGGATTAAATTAATACTTTTAGGGGTTATGCTAAAAAACTTAAATGCAGAAATTTTGAATGCGTTAATCACACACTATGACAGGTAGCAGGAAGAAAAGCATACTCACTTCTCATTTTTGGAATAGCAGGTCAGGGTGACATGGCTAATGTCTTTGATGTCCAGCGCTGTGGGCTCTGCAGAGATGGCCTGCCGTTTGGTCCTTTGCTGCTCTGCAAGTTCTGGTTGTTCTGAAACAGACTGGCCAGTAGGTTGTAGGACTGACCGGTATTTATCCAGCTCAGTCTGCAGGTTCTGAATCAGCTCATCTTTTTGATCCAGCTCCAACTCCAGCTCGTCAATAAGGGCGTCTCTTTGCCGCAGCTCCTCGATCTTCTGATGGAGAGCATACTGTAGATCCCGCAAAGTTCCCATTTTTCACCTGGAAATTAAAAAGAAAACTAATAGGTTTAGTAATTCCACATATAATTTTGATGGTTATTCCACACCCATCAATGGAAAGCTCCTGAAATTCTCACAGGGAATTAATGAGGCGGCAAAATGCAACTCCAAAACCTCAATTAAGGTTAAAATGTACAGTGCCTTTTCTGTACAGAGAACTTCTTGAATCAAAAATTTTTTGATAGATAGATAGATAGATAGATAGATAGATAGAT
>JANRMT010062796.1:86204530-86214803 GCA_026402145.1 Polypterus bichir lapradei | reverse complement strand
TATGTGTGTGTGTTTGTGTAAAACGTATAGCCCTTATCAGGTGTGATGATAGCCGAAAGTGTGTTTTTTACCTTCTTTTCTTTTCAGCGTAGAAAGAACCTTTAATCCTAATACTAAATACATATATACAGGTACTTTTTCATTCGTTCGTTGCGCACGTTTCCGTTCTAAATTATCAATTTTATCCTACGCAGTGTTCAGCGTCATGAAATCCATTCAGGCAGATTTAGAAACGGCCGTGTTGGATACGTCAAGGACACTCAAAAGGAAAGTAAACGCAATCAGTAACTGAGGATCATACAAATACCACACAAGGCAACATTGTTTGAAATGTGTGTGCTCATTTAATACATATTTATAATCCCTTTCCTATCACAGTTTATTCATATACTGTACAGTGCATCACCCTCATGGCATGTGGAGAAAAAAAAAAATAGAAATGATACTATCCGAACTTTATTTATTCAATTTAGCGAGTTCAAGGTCAAGTTTATCATCATGTATACATAAGTGTAATGAAGTCCATGTCTTCTCAAGAACAGTATGAACAATACAGTATAATCAGAAAGATACAGAAACACACATACCAAAATATGCAGCATACATAGAGTGCAAAATATTGACAATCATATGTAACTAGAAAGATTACAATTTGGAAGCTTTTGAGGCAACTCAGGCCCCTTCTGAATGTAATCTTTCTGGTTAGCCAATAAAAGGTGTCATTTTGCTTATCTTTTCACAACATTCATAGTGGCTGACGTGATACAACACCCTAGTACTAGCTGATTTTCAGTTTAGGAAATAATAAAGGACAGGACACAGAAGTGTCCCTCCGTTTTAGAGTAAGTAGAATCCTTGAGCAGAGGAGAATCTTTTAGTATTTTAGTTTTGGTGAATTTTTTCCCTTACTTGGGATTTGTCAACTTTTGTATATTTACTTTTTGTGCTTTTATCACATCTTAAATAAGTAAATCTCTCATTTGGGGACTGTGTATTCTTTTCTACTTGTGGATTACCGTATTTGTAATTGCAGCTCTTCTTAGATATGTGTCTTGCTTCTTGGAATTTACTGAAATGGGAGATGAGCTTACATATGTGTGTAGACTAAGAACTGTCATACTCTGTGTTGTGTAAATGAGTCTTCTCTAATTGAATTAAGTTCACCTGGCATCTTGGATTCATTATTTAACTGAAACAATTTTTAATGAGTTTTATCAATGCCAATTAGAATTTTAAAACCGTTCATCCTGAAACAGCATGCAAAGAGTGCTTACTTTTACACATTAATCATTACTTGTGTTATATTCACTTAACTCATAGTCACTTTATTTCATAGGGGAAAATGAGTGAAGTCAATCTTCCTCTTGCTGCACAACTTTATGGCAAGCAAGAAAAGGGGTAAGGTAAGCCTGGCTCAAATGCTAGGGAGAAATGGAGATGTGGGATAACTCTCCTGTTCACATCTGCACAAAATATTTGTATTAGGAGTTTTCTGCTTGTTAATATTCTATTTTCACCATATTAGATGATACATAAAACATTCCATTCAGGTTGGAGGGATGGATTCAACATGGCAGCATCAGCACAATGCAGAAACCAGCCTTTGATAGGGTGCCAGCCCATTAAAAGATACACTCTCGTCCTCTCCAACACTCAATCAGACCGGTCCAATTTAGAGTTGAGAGTTATGCTAACTTGCATATCTTAATAACGTGAGAGGAAAACACTAGTTCTGTGCTTACCATTTCATTTTCTAAACTCACTTATTCCAGAAAAGGGTTATGTAGGAAAAAAATGAGTTGATCACTCAGTATATAAATTGCCAGTTTTGACTTTGACTTTGGCAATGCTGGTAATTGATTAAATAATTTTGTAAGTCCCCTGCTTTATTTTTCTTACCATTCACTATTCACTGAGAGAGTCTCTGACTGTTATATCAAGATACTCATTTTAAGTAACAGAATAATACAATTTATTGTTAAACATAAGGATTATAGAAATAGGATAAGTACATATATATATTGACATGGATGACAGGAATCAAGACAGATGAGACAGTCAAACATGTAACACAAAAGAGGCTGGCTGTTTAGAGTTCTACTTTATCTTGGCATAGATAATCAGTTTTATGGTACTAAGTCTTTTAAGGCTGCGGTGGGCTGGCGCCCTGCCCGGGGTTTGTTTCCTGCCTTGTGCCCTGTGCTGGCTGGGATTGGCTCCAGCAGACCCCCATGACTTTGTAGTTAGGATATAGCGGGTTGGATAATGGATGGATGGATGGAAGTCTTTTATGGATGATGTCCAGTGTTATGTGGAGTTGCTTGTTGTCGTTGCTCTGGGTTCAAGTGGAGGACTTTTCTTTTGATGGAGTGCACTCTTTCTCTTTAAAATGTGGTCCTTTATGTGTGGTGTGCTATTTTGCTGTCTTTATCAGCTTGCTGTTAGGTTTTTTGCTATGTCGTCTGCAGCATCATAGGGGAAACATTAGTCTTTCTTTGTATAAAAGTATAACAGCAGAAGTCCCTTCTATAAGTAATGGGTGCTTCTCAGTCTTCTCAGACAGATGTGATTGCAGTATCTGGTTTTTTTGGCTCCTCAAAGGGCAAAGAACAGATCAGCAGCTTGTAGGTTTCAGGGCAGGGGCCACCAACTCCCATCCTGAAGGAACATCATGCCTGTAGTCCTGTAGTTTTTCATTCTAACCCTCTTCTTAATGAGTGACTTGTTTTTTCTGCTAATTAACTTATTTTGAACTAATTTTAATTGACTTGTTTTTGAAGACTCAGACCCCTTAATTGTTTCTTTTTCCTTCATTAGCAGCCAAACAATAAGGAGATACAAAATGAGCCAAAACAACTGGTGTCCAAAGTGCAATATCTGAAAATAAAGAAAGATGAAGGTCTCAGGAATGTTGATCTGCCCAGGTCCCCAAAACATTTTAGTGGTGCTCTTAGAAAGAAAAAATCAACAATTTCGTAAATTTCTGCTAATGCACCATGTGAGCAGCAACAAGCCACGAAGTTAAAGAACAGGTTTAATTAATGACAAGAATCGACAGATCATTAAGCAGCTGGTTGGAGTGAACTTGGTTGGAGTTTGAGGCCCTGACTTAGTTGGTCTTCTTTTGATTCCCTCACTTCACATTTCATTTCTGTTTGGGTGCCATTTGAGAAAAGAATTTAAGCAATATAGAGAAATGATGGAGAAATTCAGGGGAACAAATCTTAAAAAAGCAATTCAATTAAAATGAATTCACAAGAAGTTTATTAGCAGAACAAACAGGTCACTCATTAAAAAAAAGGTTAGAATGAAAACCTGCAGCCACTGTGGTTCTCCAGGACCGGTCTTGGCAACCCCTGTTTCAGAGAAAGAGAGATAGAGAAAAAAGAAATGAGTGTAGCTTATTTTAAAGGAAGGTGCGACATCTGGTTATTGGATTAAAGTCCCTTCCAATTATAGATCCAGTGTCTGCTTATAAGCACATTATTTTGTCTATCACTTTTAAGCAGGTTGAGTTCGTGGTTACAAGCCTAAGGCAAATGTCCATTGAGCCTCTGCAAAGGTGTCCGCTCAACTCTGATTGACACCTTTGTTCTCAGATGATGTACACCTCTGATACTGGTATGAGCTGCAGTTCAGCCATTTACTCAGGAATGCAGGTTAGGAATGAGCTGCAGCTGAATTGCTCCATCCCTGTTAAATCGGCTGTTTAAACTGTCTTTGGTGTCAATAAAAGCCAAGTGGAATGGGCAAAGCACACTTCTTCATACCGTTATAAAATGGTAAAGGTTTTCTTAGGGAAACAAGACCAAACCCATCAGTTTGAGCGCAAGGATAGAGTATTCATAAATACAATTACACATCAGTGTATCCTCCATGTTTCTGTGATATGAGAAGAGACAGGATATGTAGAGAAAAACACTTGCATTCATATGGAAACTGTAGTAATTTCATACAGACAGTGCTTGGGCACTGCAAAAAACATGAGTGGTCTTTTATTTATCAGAATGAAATAACAAATAAGGCTTAATAAGAAACATTAATAAATACAACTTTCTTACCCGTAGTAGGCACATTACAAAAATACAGCTCATTCCTTATATCTCTATAAAAGGATTAAATAAAATTACATTGCCCAAAAAGTAAGTCTTTAGTTAAGGTGTTCTGTGTGATAATTTCAAAATTCAGATCACTTTTGTTTGAAAACTATTTGAAATTCATCACCCTGACTGCAATGGCATCATGCAGTGTAGTATGTCTCAGGATTAACTTGCTCTCTCTGTTTGTCCTGCTGATAGCAGACACATTCTTATGTTATGAAAGTGGGTGATCTGTGTTTTTGCATGGAGCTTAAACCAAAATTAAACATCTGCACATAGGTGTCCTGCTCTTTATATGTGGATCATTTTTGATAAAAATTGTTTAATACAAATTTTGACAATTATTTGTGTATGGTGCAAACAATAGGCAGTCAGTATCACTGCTGTATATGATGTATGTTCCACATTTAAATTGTGAAGATAAAAACATATATCATCAAATATTCTTTTTGTATTCCCCTGTGAGTGAGTTTGGATGTCCGTATCCTAATGTGTTCTGGAATGAACAGTGGCACTCTCCAGGGTCGGTTTCTGCCCTGCATGCAGTATTTGTGAGATAGGCTCTGGCCATGCACCATCCAAAACTGAACAAAGTGGTTACAGAAAATAGATTTTTAATGTGATATGGAGACATTTGACTTAAAATTAGGCTGTTTTGCTTATTTATTAGAGAATCTTCTACCAGATTCATAATATTTGCACGAGAAAGCTCTATTCTGCATTTGACCTGGAGCCACTAGACTTCAACAGAAATGTGCAGTATTATTTAATACTGATATGAATGATGTTATCTGGTCTTACCGAAACTATATAAAAAAGTTCAGCTGGGCTAATTTAAATCCACTATAGACTGAGTGCCGACTTTATTTGTTGCACATATGTAAAGATTAATGTGTCCCCTGTTTTTAGCTTAAAGTTACATTAATTTGTTGTGGTTTGAACACAGCATAATTTTGAGAATATTTTACAGTAATGCTATAGTAAAGTTGACACCAGTATTTCCTATTGCTGTTTCAGATTAACTGGTGATGCTTAATCTGAGTAGTTTTTTTCCATCCCTGTAGTACAAATGCTCAATTAGACTGATGTCTGATGACAACAGCAGCAACATTTCTTTATAGAGCACATTTTCATACAAATTGTGTAGCTTAAAGTGCCTTGCAAGATAAAAAAAAATTATATGAAACAAAAATTATTTGATGATGATGGTCATGTGAACATCTGGGGTACTGCCTTCAACCCATCAATGTAGGGACTGCATGGTGTCTTGATCAGGTGGTGGTGGCGCAGAATGCCACCACAGAAAACCGGAAAAAGAACAGCGGAGAATAGCAGGGATTAGTACGGATTGTGGAGCCTTGATGAAAATGATAATTTAGTTGTTGATGTTTGAGAGGAGTTTTATTTGAAGTTATTAGATCAGGGGATTAGACTCTTGAACAGATATATAGAGACTGTAATGCCTGTGACTTCCTGGCCCAGGAAAGTTTTTTGTCTGTCATTTTTGTCACTTACCATCAATTGATTGGATTTAATTTTTTTTACCTTGCTGTTTTAAAACCTGTTATAGCTATGTCCTTCAGGACTTGATAACTATTGTGAAAGGATGCTCACTGTAGGAATGATCTAAGGAAGATAAAAGACAGGGAAATGTCCTGCACTAAAGTAAATGTCCTTAGAATACCACTCTGGCATTAAAGGAGTACTCCATCCAAAAATGGTTTACTTTTATCCATTACTTACCCTGCATTGTTTGTAATGATGACTGAGAAAAATTTTTTATCTCATTTTCTTGGAGAATGGAAATCACAACATTCCAGATACAATGGGATTTAAATGAGATCCAGTTTGAACAACAATAAACAATATCAAAATGTCTATGAAAGAAAATCTACAACTACTGTTGTCACATAATCTGAATGATGGTTATTTTGTGATATACTCACTGTTCCACTACCTGAAGGAAAAGGCAAATCTTTTTTTTTTAATGAAAGATTGGGAAGTGAAATGTAGTCAAAAAGAAAGTCCAAGTTTGAAACAAATTAACAAATTTTGAAATCTCACCTCAAAACAGTACACTAGAATTCTCAGGAAATGTCACACAGAGGGAATTGTCTTTTTGAGTTACACGTGCAACCTTTGACAATAAAGAAACAAAAAGAGATAATTTCAGAAACAGATTCTTTGGACTTCCTATTCTGCATGGTAAACTTTTGATAAAAGCCGAAGGAAAGCGCTGAGAGAATTAAGTAAAGCAGCTCATCATAACACTCAGTTTATCCCAAATACATGTATTTTTGCAAAAGTATTGTTAAAAAATACTTCAGGAAAATTCTCTTGTACGAGAGAGAGATAGAGAAGCTTGATCGAATAGCTTTAAGGTAAATCGCATACATACTATCAAAAACCAGAAATGTCTGCCCCTCACATAAATGAAGGGAAGAGAGATACAGAGAGAGAATGTAATGTCATATAGAGGTGGCAGAAAGTCAGAAGTCACCAGTCAGGAAAGAATAGTACCAAATTACCTCTAAACAAGACCAATAAGGAGTACTATATACTTTGAGGAAGATAATGTATCGATAAAGTAACATTTAAAAATATATTTAAAAAACAAAAATTAAAAAATTAACAGGGAGCAAACCTTTTCTGTTTTTTGCATCACTAGATTGGAAGTAACAGCATTATGTTTGAATAATGCCTCATCTTATCAACCAACCAATAGCTGTCCAGTCAGTCAAGTTTGATGAGAGTATACAAGAATATTTTCAATGGTGTAATCCTTTTGGAGATTCAATGATGCAGATGAACAAAATGGAGGTGAGACAATATGTGACAGATGTAAGCAGTAACAGTGAAATTTGTAGTTTGACTGAAACATTGTGTTAAAGGAACCACCATCAGTTAACAGATGTAGTGAAGGAGACATGCAGTGAATAAACACCAGGAAAAGTATTTGGCTATCAACCCTTTTTGATATTTTTTTTTTCTTTAATTTTGAGTGTGAAATTAGTCAGTCAGTCAGTCATTATCCAATCCGCGGGGGGTCTGCTTTAGCCAATCCCAGCCAACACAGGGCACAAGGCAGGAACAAATCCTGGGCAGAGTGCCAGCCCACCGCAGGGCACACACACACACACCAATCACACACTAGGGACAATTTAGGATCGCCAATGCACCTAACCTGCATGTCTTTGGACTGTGGGAGGAAACCGGAGCACCTGGGGGAAACCCACACAGACACGGAGAGAACATGCAAATTAATTAATGTTTTTTCCCTTAGTGGTTTATTAGGTTAGATTAGTTTAGATAAACTTTATTAATACCATTGGGAAGTTCATAATCATGATGCCTTATGCACCTTTACAGATGAAATAGGAGATGTAAAAAACTTCACTGTTTGCAAAAAAAAAAAAGATTCATTCCTGTTATATTCTGAGACCTAAGTAACTCATTAAATTTTTTAATGGATCCAACTTTGGGAGAAATTAATTGCCCACCTCCTTTAAATAAACCTGTGAAGACAAATCTCTTCTCTACTCTTTTCTTTTCTTCTCTTCTCTGTAGAGGTACTCAAAAGAAAATATCAAATGAAGACAGAAGAGTATTTAAAAAGATTTTTCATAGAGAAGCTTCATTTGAATGAAGGGGGACTACAATAGACATTGAATGCTGCTAAGATTACAGTGCACTCTGTTGAAAATAAATAGAAAAAAATATGAAACTACTGTCATATTGCATAAGTGAGATTAATCTCATAATGACCGGAGTAGGAGAGCCACTGATAGCTCATCTGTGACTTTTGGTGAGTTATATAATTCAATCGAAGTAGTTAGAGGTGATGTTGGTGGATCAACAAATTCCATGGCATTTTGCTTGAAAGGGCTTTTATAGTAGAGTGGAAAAGAGTATCTTTCACTTAAAAAATGAAAACTTGACATAGATGATACTGCAGATGATTGGCCAAAAGTCTTGTGATCTGATGAGATAAAGGAGAGGTAGATATTTTATGTTTAACGCTATGTAGTATGGAAACCAAGCACTGCAAACCAGCCAGGTCACAATGTCCCTAATATAAAGTGATGGTGGCAGCATTATGTTACGAGAATGTTTTTCAACAGCAGAGACTGTCAAATCTCTCAGGATAAATGGAGTGTTGAATGGGGTGCAATACAGAAATACTTGATACAAACCTGTGCCACCTCTGCAAGAAAAATGAAAGTAAGGTATGTTTGTTTTACAACAGGACAGTAATTCATAACACACTGCCAGAGCAACACTGCAGAGGCTCAAAATGAACAAAACAGATGTCCTTGAGTAGCCCTGTTCTGGAATTAATCCTATTGAGAATGCATGGCTGAACCTCGAAACTACAGCATTCTCCATTGCATTCCATAAATACCTTGATATAGAAAATAACAATTTTCAATAATAGATATGGATAAATATTATTTCATCTTAATTTGTAACAATAATAGAGACCTATCTAAAACATTACCAGTAGCAAAATCTATGGCTGTTAGGCAATTTCTTGTGAAACAGGCGAAAAGGCTGAATACTTTTTCAATGTACAGGAGCCACCCTCAGAGGATTCACTAAATAAAATGATTTTATCTTATCTTTTGCAAAATGTTATTGAATCAGGAAGGTCCTTAAAGTGCTACCAATATATCACACTACTTTGTTAATGCTGTCTATACACTTTCTGAAGTAGGGATGCTCTCAACAGGTTTTTTCTTAAGGCCGACCACTGATTTCATGTTACTGGACTGGCCTATTCCAAGTTTTTTTTTTTTATTTATCTTTTTATAAAATTTTTACACTAAGCTCCTGCATAACAAGACACAGGAACGCCTTATGTTCTATTTTAAAGAGTTAACTTTTGGCATTTTTATAAGTAAACTATCCATCCACCCATCCATTATCCAACCCACTATATCATAACTACAGGGTCACAGGGGTCTGCTGGAGCCAATCCCAGCCAACACAGGGCACAAGGCAGGAAACAAACCCTGGGCAGGGCGCCAGCCCACCGCAGGGCACGCACCCACACACCAAGCACATACTAGGGACAATTTAGGATCGCCAATGCACCTAACCTGCATGTCTTTGGACTCTGGGAGGAAACCTGAGCACCCGGTGGAAACCCACGCAGACACGGGGAGAACATGCAAACTCCACGCAGGGAATAATTAAACTATTACCTATTAATTTTTGATTCACAAAATACATTTTTTAGGCTCATTGTTCAGTGACCATAAAAATTCTAAAGTGAATAAACTCAAAATACATACTTTTTAAATAAATAAGACTATAATGGGTGGTGATGTAAATGGCTTTGGTGCTGAGATTTATTTCAGAAGGACAAGAATAACTTGATGACAACTGAATCTAGTGGTGCAAAAACATGACTGATTATTTGTTATTAAAGAAAGTTGTTTGGGTCATGGTTAAAATGTGACAGTGTTCTCTGGAGAAGGTTGGGTATCACCACATGATTTGATTGTTGAAACCTTTCAGTCAGAAGCATAAAGAATGTATATCTAATTTAATACATCAGAAGAAGACTGTAGTTGGACAAAATTAATGTCCAGACATAAAAAAACATAGTAGAGTAATGATGAGGTAGAGATGACAATCAAGGAGAAGAGCAGATTCTATAAAGAGAGTCAGAAAATAAAGGCAGAATATGACAGGGCAGTTTATATGGAAGCAAAGTGAAATGAAAGAAAAGCAGTTGTCAGGGTGTAAGAAGCAGGCATTTAAAAGTGAACTACAACATGGTAAGAAAGAGGAACGTATTAAAGAATAAAGAGCAGATGGCAAAAGAAAGACAGGATCACTGTTTCCAGATCCACTATTTTTTGGGCTTTTCTGACCGGTTTCCGCAGGGAAAAATAAGGTTTCATGATTTGTGTTTTTTTGGGTTTCTTTTGAAAAATAACACATTTTTGGTCATTTTTTTAAAAGCAAAAATAACTTTGCTATGGTTGCTAGTCAGTCATTTTCCAACCAGCTATATCCTAACACAGGATCATAGGCGTCTGCCGGAGCAAATCCCAGCCAGCACAGGGTGCAAGGCAGGAACAAATCCCAGGCAGGGCGCCAGCCCACCACAGGGCACACACACACACACACACACACACACACACACACACACACACACACACACA
>JANRMT010062796.1:86181609-86204520 GCA_026402145.1 Polypterus bichir lapradei | reverse complement strand
ACACACACACACACACACACACACACACACACACACACACACACACAAACACACACACACACTAGGGACAATTTATGATCACCTGCATTTTTTTTTGACTGTGGGAGGAAACCAGATCACCCGGAGGAAACCCACTCAGACACGGGAAGAACATGCAAACTCCACACAGGTTTACTTCCCGGGTCTCCTAACTGCGAGGCAGCAGCACTAAGTTTAATTATCAAGATATTATGCAATGTAGGGCTGAAAGAAGTACTGTACAAATCCACTGTAAATTACACCCAGCCCCTGAAATTGGCGTTCAGAGTTTTGGTCCTGAGTTTGGGTCCTGAATATACTGAAGTAAGTCACAGATATCTAAACTACACTAAATGTAACACTTGGCAAAGCGAAGCTATGGGACAGCATGGTTGCAGATCATAGTCAGTAGAAGTTAACTATAAAAAAGCAAAAGGCTTTTAAAATAATCAAACATCTTAAGGGCATGATTAACTGACAAAGAAGAAGAACAATAAAGTGTAAAAAAGAAAGAGAAAATGATTTATTATTTAGTGTCAATGTCAGTCAGCAAGTGGGTTATTCAAAAAGGTCACTGCAAAAAAAAAAAAAAAAAGGTTGCAGGAAAATGAAAAACAGCAATGTGTTTAAATTCTTAGAATGTTTTGGAGTTTTAGTGCATTGTAATTTTTCATTAACTTTTGACTTTTGTATAACAGGTGGAACTGCATACCTATTGTCAATTGTTGTCCTATGTACAGAGTCCAGTGAAAATCTTACTTGCTAAGCAAAGGGTTGAGTAGTGGTTGCCCTGCTACTCTGCAACATTGAGACCAGGGTTCCTATGTAGAGTTTATTTGTTCTCCCTGTTTTAGCATAGCTTTCCTCACAGAAGTCCTAGGATGTGCACATTAGTTGAATTGTAATTGTATAAATTGTCCCTAGTGTGAGTGTGTGTGTGTGTGTGTGTGTGTATTCTCCCTACAATAGACTGGTGCATTGTTCAGATTTTGTTCCTGTTTTGCACCCTGTGGTTGCTGGGCTATGTATCAGCTGTCCCTGCAAACCTTCTTTAAATAAGTGGGTTAACAAGATGGATCTTGCTAAACAACATACAATATTGCCACTCTGTGAATAGAAATGTATTGTAAAGCAGCAATCACAGCTTAGGCGAAATATCCAAACCATCCCTAACCAGTCCCTTTGTAAAAAATAGCTGGTATCAAATGTTTCTGTATTTTAATATTTTATAGTGATACAAGTGACATGATGCTACTGTCCATTACAAATGAGCTACTTTTGTATTATTTTTAAGGACAGTATATTCTGTAATTTCATTTTATATATGACAACCATGAGCAGGATATAGTATGTGTGAATTGGTTGGATGCTAAAGGGATTGATAATAAGTTGATTAAGGACACAGGGAAAAATGATAACTGAGCAGAATGAATGGAATAATGATGCTTGGGCCTGACTAGAGTGGTCAGAAGAAGAAGACCATGGAGCTGAATGGATGACAGACCTGTGTAACATGATTGTGTTGACTCCTCGTTTTCTCGTACCACCAACCCTGATTCTGATTCTGACTCCAATATCTATAATTAGACTAAAATATTGACTTTGTTGATTGAAAACAGATAACATAAAAGATACAAGACACTTCATCACTGCCAGTGTGAATGATTAGGCTATTTTTAGCACTCTAACCTGTTACAGTTCAGGTGTAAAGGCTGTAGCAATGTTGTTGTGGCTTACAAACACTGAGTTAACATTAAAAATAAGATAAAGGTTATAAAACTAAAGAAGAAACTATATTTTGATCAAAGGTCTAGAAGAAAAAAATATTTAAACAATCCAGTATAAGTGAAATTGGAAATTTTTAACATGTTATATTACAAGCAAAATAGAAGGAGAAGGTATTGAGATAGAAAATAGTTTGGAAGGCCTCAGGGTTACTGTTGGAAAGACCAAGGTGGTGTTTGGAGGTTGTGAGGGATGACCTTGATGCTTTTGGAATGGAAGGACCAGGGCAGAGAACGTGTATTAGGCATTATCTTCCCCGGGGCGCTAGATGGCAGCGAGCCCAGGCTCAGATCCGTACATGGGTGCCGACAAGGTGTGGGGGATAGCCTTGCTGGGTCCCCTGGAGGCCGTCAGCGGGCTCTGCGGGATTTGGGAGTCCCTATGCCGTGAGGCTCCAACCTCATCCGGAAATTCTTTGGAGCTGTAGCATCATATCACTGGAAGAATTAGATAAAAGGAGCTGCCTGCCTCACAATGATGAGCCAGAGTTTGGTGGAGGTGGATGACTTGGCGAGGAGGAGTGGAAGAGATAGTGAGTGGCTGGGAGAGAGAAGGCAAAGAGTAATTTATTGTGCTTTATTGTACTTGTGACTGTGATTGTGGTGGGAAACACTTATAGGGAAGCGTCTGCAACAAATAAAGACTGTGCTTTGAACTTGTGTCCTGAGCCTGCCTGTGTTGGGTGTTTGGGGAGCTGAAGCACCCCCTAATGTCCACAAGGTGTAAGATCAAGAGGCAGGGAAAAGGTGGGTGCACAGCCATACAGCATACATATAAAAGGTGGTGGGAGAAACTCAATTAAATGTAAGGTTTACCGGAGAAGGGTGCATACAAAATGTAGCAGTGACAAGGGTTGTCTACAAGTGATGAGTGCAGCCTTTGTGTGTAGAAATTAGGGATGTTCTGCTACTTAGATGATGTTTTTAGTGCAGATGGAGATATTGTCATGGCAGTGACAGCCCAGGGCCATCTTAACAGCATTATAGGACTCTGGGCAAAACAGCACACTGGGGCTCCTACCTACACAACACAACCACTCAGCAAGTCACAACAGACATAGATTAGCATGAGTCTCCTATGCTTGTGGGCCCCCCCCGGCAACTGCCCAGCGTGCCCATGCCTTAAGATAACCCTGTGACAGCCAGTGTAACAGGTGCATGCAAGAAATTCCAGGACCTGCACTTTTTTCACGTTAATAGTATAAAATTGTAAAATCAAATAACAGGAAAGTAGTTGAGAACTTGTAAATAGTTTTTCTGTGTGAAGCACTACAGATAATGTGTGTGTAAAAAGTGTTATATTAAGTAAGAAATTCTCAAAATTAGTTAGTGTACATGGGTTTTAAACTGCAAACTTTTTTAACTGTGTACTTGCTTATTTCAAGCCAAAGGATCCATACATCACTAGACTGAAGAATGCTAGTAACAAGAATGCTATTTAAAGTGCAATATGTCTTTAAATGTCAAGCAGCTGCCCATTTTAGGAGTGTCTTGCACTCAGAACGAGGGCTTAGACATTATGAACTGCAGAGCCCATGATGCCTTGCAAGAGCTATTGTGTCCATGGGCATGCTCAGTTAACATGCCAGTTTTCTTCCAATCTGCCTGCTGGTGCTGTGGTTGCTATGGGTGACAGTAAGAGGGGAACAGGATAAGAGATGAGAACTAAATGGAGATCGCTGAGGTGAGCAAGCGAGTGATCGATGCATCTGTTTCACCTGTCCTCTCAGGTGATGCATGAACTTGCTGCTGTGTGACAAAGGGGTCTGCTAATGGGCAGAAGGTTGCAGGTCTGGCCTTCTTCCCAAAATTCACAGTTCCTCTCTCCCCTTTGCCTGTTTTGAATTTGGGAAGGAAAAGCCACATCTCTGGAATTAGGCTGCTTATTTAGCAATACTCTAAAGAAGGATATTCCTTTTTTCAAAAAAAAAGTCTAGTTGGCATTAAAAATTGCAGAGTCATACAGAAAACTAGTTAAGTGATTGTCATATAAGTGGGGTGGGGGTGGGGGATCACCTAAAAATAACGCAGCTCAGAGTCAATGCACTAAAAGGCTTCTGTGACCCATTGAACCTGCAGCATAAACATCTTCATTGGTGAAGTTAATACTGTTCATTAGGGTAATGCTAATCTAATAGGGTAAGCAGTCATGAAAAGCAGGTACTGCTGCTGAAACTGGTGGCCATTTGTTTTGTAATAATTCAGGATTTTCTAAATGGGCTGCTAATAAACTTTAACTGTTTTTGTTTTTTAAAAGTAAGTTCTCTGACTTAATTAATAAACCATGATCTGCTAGAATCCAGCTCTTTGAATTTGCTCTTTAAATTAGTTGTCAATATTCTGCTAAAACTGATCCTCAAGCTGTTAGGGAGAGTTTTTGTTTTATCTAGTGCATGATATAAATAAATCAGCACAATTAAATCATGTGGAGTAGATGGTCCTTGCCTTTACCAGTACAGGTAAAGTGGAGCTGTTTATTATAGTACTGTTTGTCTCCTTGTTATGTTGCTTGCAACCTCATTTATATTGCATCCATTTACTTGACATACTAAAATCCTGTTTGTGCTTATGCTAGCCAAACATGCTCAAATGGTCTTGGACTGTAAATAATAAAGTTTTTAGATTAAGTATAGCTGTGTAATGCCTTTGAATGGTGTTTACTAGAGAAAAACAAAGTAAAAAATGATTTGTTCTTAACTTTATTACATTTAATGTTTTCACTGATGTTTTTATCCACCCTAATTTTAAATTGTGATTACAGTGTAATCATCTTTTTATTTTTACATTTAGGGTACTTCCAGGTTGGTAAATTCACTAATAAATCCATGTAGTAACTTAGTGGTGGGAATAAACAGTATGTTTTATTGGCACAAACTGGATGTTTTATTGGCATGAGGTGGGCAGTATTTTCTCAAGGAGTATCTGGCATCTGAGAAGCCCTTTATAGGACTATTAGAGTCCTGCTGATGATATGAGAGGAGAAGGAACCCAAATGTTATTATGGGCAACTGCACTTTGAGCTACTTTTTTGTATGAAAATGTGCTATAGAAATAAATGTTGTTGTTGTTGTTGTTGTTGTGTTCTTGTAACTTTGACAGATATTTAATTGAATTATATTTGCTTTTATTTATAATACAAAACTTGAATCAAAAGAAACTTGTAAATTACAAGTCAGGAGTAAAAGTGCTTCCATATTTTTTTCTATCGAATTATATGATTTAACTCATAGCAGTGCAGTGAGTCAGTGGTGGCATCTAAACCAGCCACCTTGTAGTTTACTGTCTAATATGTTATTTATCAGACACACTACCTTACACTGCCACACCAAATCAATTATACCCTAATTTGAATGTTTTTATTATTATTTTGTAACATACCTTACAAAATGAATGTATGTATAATATATTTATGTGATTGGTAAGACAATGCAAAGTTGAAAGTAACTAAAGAAACATGGCATTGCAGAAACTTAAATATTAGAATAGAGTGATATAACCCATGACATCAGAACAAGAATTGGGGCATATGGGATAGAAATGTGTTATTAAATGGAGAAGGAATGAGTAAAAGAAAATTTAAGTAGGACTAATCTGATGTGTTAACAGATGAATGATTGAGAGGTACCTGAAAGACAGAGGCTTGGAATATTGTAGGAGATTTTTTTTTGAGGAAGTATATTCCATAGCCTGGGGGCAGGGTGTGAGAACAAGTAATAACTTTTTTTTAGGTGCGTACATATATAATGCAAAAAGCACATATTGTACACACCATGTTTGTCTTTCTGTCTGTCCACAAGAAACACCTCAGATCCCAGTGGACCAACTTTTTATTTTTTAATTTGGCAGACTATTTTTTTAAGAAATTTGTCAGGAAAATACAGTTTTTGTTCAGAGATCTCAAACACATCTCTTAATAAAAATTAGTATTTTTACAAACTTTAAAATCCCCTATTAAAAACTATTGACAAATCTGTGAGCTTAAAACAGTAACATTCTGTGCAATTTCAATTGTGGATTAGTTTACCATTTTCAAATTTCCTTTAGGGGAAGTCACTTGCATATTTTATATATCTCCTATCTTTACTTATCTGATGGGCACTGTTTACGGCAAAACAGATCCTCAATGTTACTTACTCCAACACCTTGAGATGCACGTGCTGCTCACTTCTGTTCGTGCTGCTCACTTCTGTTATATGAAGTACAGTAAGTTAATCATAAAAGTATAAAAATGAAATGAATGCAAGAGGAAAGAAATTATGTGTACATATAGCGTGACCAAATATGTACTTAGTATTTACACCACATTAAAAATAACCTAATGGCTGTATTATCTGCAGATTATAATGTTTCATTATTATAAATATATCAGTATATCAGTATTATAAATATACCAGTAATGTTGCACGATAACGTGCAGTGAATACACTTGACTTGAGCATTCCTAGTTGTCATACTCTTTCTCTGTACGTTTAGCATTCGTTTGCTCAGAGGTTAATGTGCTTGCTGCTTCCTGAGCAGCTCTTCTTGTCTCCACCCTCCTTCGCTTCTTCTTTCTGTTGCATCTTTTCGTGTTAAAACGGATTAAGTCAGTGTTTGTGTTGTAATTACTTAGTACGTTTTCTTTAATTTTTCACTTAAGCTGGCACTTAAGTCTTCAGTCTGCCTCAAGAATGATTTAAGATATGAAGAGGTAGGGGAAGTGATGGCGGAGGTGGTAGGGATGAGAACGGCGCCTGTATGCATTACTCACATGGCTGCCCTGCTGGCCATTGTCGAGAGTTGATTCTACAATAAAATAAAATAAAAATAAAAAGAGGAATAACCTTTGAGGTCAATCATCACCCCGAAAGTTGATAGTAGAGGTCACGTAGTACATGTGTATCAAATATCAGGTCAGTAGTTCAAACGTTTTGCAAGCTACAGGTGATTTAAAATCCTGGAAAGACATACGGACAGCCACGGTAGCATATTATATATAAAGATAAATATGTAGCTCCAAAGCTGCTTTTCAGACTAAAACTCACCCTCATTCAGACTAAAATTGATTTTACCTCTATATGTACTTTTTCCAAAAAGTTAAAATTTAGGAAATTTGAACTACTGTACATACAGTACAAGCCTATACGTGCCATGTCTACTGTTAAAAAGTGTGCATTTAATTTAGTCTTCTATCTCATGTAATTGCATTCTATTATCATTTTTATTTTTGAATATGACTTGTTATAAAAATATTTAATAGACAACAATGTGTTAACAGACTGTTTAAAGTAACTAGTAAAGCGTAAAATGTGAAAGCTATACATATCAGTTAACTAAGTCCCAAGCGCACCTGAAAGTTATGCCATGGATTCTTTTCTAACTTGTCATGTCTTGAGATAGAAGGTTAAAATTGGATATCAGCTGAAGCTGGAACACAGTAAAGAGACTGGTAGCATGCGGGTAGTAAGGAGCATAATGTCCTAATCGGATAGTAAGAATCCAATTGAGTTGGAAAGATCACACAGCAGCTGCAGGGTACTCCATTAGTAAGGAGTTGTATTAGTCCAGCTACGGAGAACAAGTGCCTAAATTAAAGATTGATTACCATAGTTAATGAGAAACTGATGAATCTGTCAATACAGTGTCAAAAGAAGCCACAGGATTGTTAGAGTTGAAGGGTGATATTTTCTAGAGCTGTACTGAGAGAAGCATGAGGTAGAAACTTTTTCAGAATTTAAAATTGACAAATGATGGGTTGAACTGTGGATCAAAATCTGGAAAAGAAAGAGCAAACTAATTAATGAAGATATTGGCGTAATTTGCTGGATTATTATGACAAAATTAAAATAAAAGTTGGAATGCTTTTAATAGAGGGAATCAGCCACATATCTGATATTTGATTTGTAATTGTAAAGTGATTCTGAAATCAGAACAGAGTGATGGTATAATATGCTAAACAACCTCTCTGATACATTAGCTGAAACTAAAACCATACTGGTAAGGGTTTGACAAGCATGTGAACAGAGACAAGTAAAGCTTTTTGTGCAGAAGCAAGTACATTATTTTGTGAAAGTTCATCAGAAAAATTAATGTAAACTGACTCTGCAGAAACAAAGTGAGGAGATCTTGTAGTAGATGCTCACAATTGGATTGTAGTTCTAGATAGTAGCTGAGCAGTCATTCTGTGATCACCTGCATGTTTTTGACGTTTACTGGGAGAGTAGAAAGGAGTGTGGAACAAGATTAGGAGAGAATGGCTGAATCAAAATTGGTCTGTGCACATTTCAGGATCTGCATTGGATTGCGGTTTTAGGTAGCAGAAGTGATTAGCAATGTTATTCTGTACATGGTGATCATCTAGGACTTTTTAACATTTTCAGGGAAAATGCAAAAGAGTATGGAGTAAGATTGGGAGAGACAGGCAAAATCAAAATGCCTCAATGCACATTTCAACATGTATGACTGTATTTCACATTTCCTTTTGGAGGAGAATGAGAGACAGAGGATAAGAGAACTAAGGCTTTTGGTGTGAAGAAAGTGCCTTGAAAAGCATGTTGAATTTTTGAACAAAGGAAGACAGGTGATCCAGTAGACATAAAGAGTAAGTCGAATGTAGATGAGAGGCAACAATAATTCAAATGCTATAACTCCATAGCAGATGGATTGATGGAAATTTTTCAGTGCCACCCTGAAGCAGATTTTAAGAAAATCTGTGCAAGACAGATGCGTGGACTAGTTTCTTTCTGTTTGTCACTACCACTGTTAGCTTCTAATCCTTTTGAATTACTTTATGAGAAGGAAGTTTATGGTCACCTAAATTTATTGTAAGAATGCTGTGAGACAGCGCATGCATCTAACACTGTGACATTCTTCTTGTTATAGATGATAATATAGTGTGATAAACCGAATCATTTCAGGAATCTTCAGTAGTTAGGCCAGTAGTAGTACCAGACAATGACAGATGACTTGCTATGAAAAACAATGGAGTGGGAACTTAGACCAGGGGAAAATGTTACATTTGGAAAAAGAAAAGGGAGAGAGATTTGATCAGGACAATTAATACTTTTTAGAGGCGCAGGCTAAATTGTGGTCTAATAACAAGATAAGACTATTAACAAGAAAGTGAACTATCCATCCATCCATTTTCCAACCCACTGAATCCAAACACAGGGGTCTGCTGGAGCCAATCCCAGCGCAGGAACCAATCCTGGGCAGGCTGTCAACCCACCACAGGACACACACAAGGGCCAATTTAGAAACACCAATCCACCTAACCTGCATGTCTTTAGACTGTGGGAGGAAACCCACACAGACATAAGGAGAACATGCAAACTCCACACAGGGAGGACCTGGGAAGCAAACCCAGGTCTCCTAACTGCAAGGCAGCAGCGCTACCACTGCACCACCATAAGTGAGCTCTCAGTTGTCAAAAATAAATACATAAATAAAAAGAAACATGTCAAAAGTCACAAAGTAAAACTAATCCCCTAAACCTAAAATTAAAACTCAATCTGAATCCTTTTCAACTGCACCACTGCTCTACCAGAAGTGTTGAAAAATTGGCAAGCCTTTGGAGCAAAAGGAAAATAGACCAGAAGATGAAGAACTACACCAGAATACTTTGTGGTATTGTAACCCACAAAGACAAAATGATTTTGCAGCCACACCAAATAAGTCATCAAACTCATTCTTAAAGAACTAGCCCATGAATCATTAAACAGAAAAAACAAAAGAAATAGCACTTGCAAAAATATATTCAAAAACCTTGACAATGGTTGACTTGTGATGCAGGATTAAATAACGGTCACAGAGATGATGTCAAGCAACTCGATGTTCTGGGCACAGGTCCTTGGCAGTGAACAAATGCATCTTAATAACAGGAACTCACACTAAAAAACAAGAATGTGTTGCGGTAAACTAAAAACATAATGATGAATAAAACTATTGGTCTTGGAATGAATTGAAGCTATAGAAAAAAACTGAAAATCAGAATAGTTCATGACCTAATAAAAATAAAAAATCCAAAAGAAAAATGTATTTAACCAAGTAAATCAAAACACAGTTACAGGTAATCATAACGCACACATTTCCCTATTGACAATAAGGGAGAGCAAAGGCTTGCCAGGGCAGAGGAGAAGAGGTGTGAGGGGAAAGCATTGGGCATAGAATCCACACAAAAATGATAAAAGTAGAGCTGCAACAAATATTCTAGATATTCAGTGTTCATTTTTGTTATCAAATTATCATTACAGTAAAGTGCAAAATACCAGTGCAGCATGCATAGCCAATTTATTGTCAGAACAGTGATAAGTACCAATTTAAAGCAAACCAAAGTACTTATTTTTATCCAACAGACATGAAAAATGAGTTTCCAAGTTGAAAATTTAACATGAATGCAGTACAAAATTGAAGCTCTGAGTTAAATCATTTGTAGAAACATTGGTACCCAGATTTTCAGAGACGTGACCTATCACCTCACTCAAAAATACACAGTAAAAATAAAACCTGATCAAGCAGATATTGTATTAACAATGAACAAAACACTATTAATTACTTTGTAGAAAAAGACATGTTTTACAGTAGGTCAGGGTTATAAATGTGGAGTTAAATCCTTGTGTTTGTTTCTTGGGTTCTGTCTCAATGCAAGTAGAATCAGACTGAAATAAATGAAGCTGGTAGCATTTTTTAAAGAAATTTGGGCCCATTGATATTTTGTATTCAGGTTAAAACTGTGCTGTGGCTTATTCAGTTTTTGTTATGTGTTTTCCTTGCATGTAAATCTAAAGCCATTTAAAGTTGACTTGATTCCTGGACAAGCATACATTTTCTACCAAATGAAGCTTTGCTCTTCCTCTTGATGGAGATACTGTGATCTGTTTCTCAACTTTCTGAAATGTAAAGCGCTGAGCCAAATTTTCTTTTATTATTAGAATGTGGATGAAAAATTAACTTAAACTCTGAATTTGTTAAGAAAGAATATATTCAATATTGAATGAACACTAATGACCGCTCAAGTGCAGATGAATGAAAATTCTCCTCTCAAAGGCAATTCTGACTCAGTCTTTCATATTGTCAAAGAAATGTATTATTTTTTTGAAAAGCAAATGGGTAATTTTATAATTTTTTGTAAAACTTTTTTGTAATTGTCCTTTGTAAATATTTTTTATATTTAATACAACAGTTCATACGAATTCTGTATTCATTTTGTATACGTACATACAGTACATGTACATGTATATATTGTATATATTCTTAAAAAAGAACCCTTTTAAGGTTTTCAAGTTTACATTTTTTGCTGTATTTTTAACAATCTTTAAGTGCCAATACATTTTTGTTATGGTTTAGCTAAATACATTTTTAAAGCATAGCGTTAAAATCCACAACTCTATTTAATTGACATTATCATCAGAATAATCAGAAGATTAATTGATTACCAGTATAATCAATAGTGATGGCTCTATACCAAAGTAATCAGGGGAACAGAGCCCTAAAACAGCCACAAGCAGAAAGTCAGTAAAAAAAGATAAAGGTCTGTTTGGAGAGTGTTCATCTGCCTCTCTAGGACAGGTTTACATTACAACAATTGTTTGTGAGCAGGCTGTTTTAAATGCATTTTTGGAACTTAAATTAAAAATATAAAAACTGTTGGAAAAATGTTAGGACAGATTTATATTACAACAATTGTTTGTGAGCAGGCTGTTTTAAATGCATTTTTGGAACTTAAATTAAAAATATAAAAACTGTTGGAAAAATGTTTTCCAGTCATTTACTTTTTATTGTGCAGTAGAAATTGTATTCACAAAATTCACTAAATTATATTTAAGCTAGAATAAAATATTAATGGGCGGCATGGTGGCACAGTGGTAGCGTTGCTGCCTCACAGTATGGAAACCTGGGTTCGCTGACCAGGTTCTCCCTGCGTGGAGTTTGTATGTTCTCCCCGTGTCTGCGTGGGTTTCCTCTGGGTGCTCCGGTTTCCTTCCACAGTTCAAAGACATGCAGGTTAGGTGCATTGGCAATTCTAAATTGTCCCTAGTGTGTGTGCCCTGTGGTGGGCTGGCGCCCTGCCCGGGGTTTGTTCCTGCCCTGTGCCCTGTGCTGGCTGGGATTGGCTCCAGCAGACGCCTGTGACCCTGTGTTAGGATGTAGTGGGTTGGAAATGACTGACTGATGACTAAAATATTAATTATTAAAATCATATTTAATAATGTAGTAATTCTGTAAGCTTCTGTTATAGTTTATGAAGATATTATATTTGCAATTTATGTATTTTTGATATTTGTTGTTTGGTACACTATATTAATGTAATATTAGGTTATTGTTACATGATTATATTTGCCAGAGTAGAGACATGTTAAGTCCAGAATTCACTAGTTCTACTTTTAGGATATAAAATTTGAAATTAAGGTTTGGTTATGATTCCTGAAAAAGCTGAAGTGCCTCGTTACTGTGGATGAGGAAAACAAATTGATTCATTTACATATTTTTGATTCTTATATGGTGATTACCAAATTTAAGGTTAATTAAAAAATTGATTTTAAAATTAAAAGAATGCTGACATTCTTCTTTTTTTTTTTAAATTTTATTAATTTTTTTGCAATCATTCCATATAAATCAATCAATTTTTACAAAAAGTAAAATTAAGAACATGTTTTTAAACCTGTTCCACCGCTCTTCGGTTCTCTCCACACTTAAAAGCTTATCTCAGCCTTTCCTCCTTAGATTTTGCTGCATTCGCTCAAAGTTTGCCCTACCAATGTCAAACTTAACAGTTTTAATCTTGAAATCTGCATTATTCCAAAACACTAGGAACTGTGTTATATTATGGTCACTTGACTCTAATAGTTCAATCACCTGTACACCCTCAATTCTATCTTGATTATTACAAAATATTAAATCTAGACAGGCTTCCCCCCCACATTGGGGAGAATTGCTGATTTCTTCTAAAAACTCCTCCTCTTGTACTCTGCAATTTGTAAGGTTATACCAATTAATATTTGGGTAAAGTCCTCCATGTGTATAATATCCCCATGTAAACTTGCCTTTTTAATACTACTAAAATGATGTGCATTGAAATTACTCTGTGCATAGGGTGGTTTATAACACACTTCCAAAATATAACCTCTTTCCCTAATGCTTTACAGGAGAAGCCACATGTCTTCATTAAGATGGGGCTCATCGTCCATCTGATGAGGAATTTCATTTAAATTCTGTTTGACATAAACAGCAATCACCCCTACTTTTCTGTTTCCTAACAAATGTTTTTCCCTCTGTTATACTCATCCCCATCTTTTTATTTAGCCAGGTCTCTGTTATTGCTATAATACCATAGTTATGCTCTGCTACATACAAGTCAAACTCACTTTTTTATTTTTGATACTTGAAGCATTAAGGCGAGCTATTTTTAATGTGTTACTCGATTTACTTTTTCATTTAAATGTTGGGTTAGAATTTATGTTACTATGCATTTTTATTAATACACTGCTGTTTGTTCATTCATGTTCAGTTCTAATCCTGGCCTGTACTAAAATCCCTGCTCCCCCATTCCTTAGTTTACCCTAACTAACCTAACCTACACCAAGATTTGACCAATTAGTTAAACCTTCTAATCTTCTCGGTCTTACCTGGAATGGCTCATGGGACAGGCAGAACTTCACAGAAGACTACCTTGCCAGTTCTGCACCTCAGTCTGGCACCTAAGTCTTTAAATTTGGATCACAGAACTGACAGACTAGCCTTATGTATGTCATTTATTCCAGCATGGACAATGACAGCTGGATCCACCCCCGCTCTGGTGAAGAGCACATTAGCCCTTCCAGGGAGGTCTCCCACCTGTGCCCCTGGAAGGCAACACACTGTAAGAGACTCTCTGTCTCTGGAGCAAACCTATGCTTCAGTCCTCCTAATGACTGAATCCCAAACTATCACTACCTCACTCTTTCTAGGAACTAACTGGCTTTGAGGTGGCCAGATGGGGCTTCTCATGCCTGCCTACCACCTCAGAATCTTCAAAGACATTGTCCAGCTTTGCAAGTACTTGCAAACTGTTTGACACTTCCACTTCTGGGGTTGATGCCCCCAGACAATGTGCACCCTTTACCTTGCACCTTGTGACCATGACCCACTTATTTCTACCTATCTGGTCTGGAATCTCCTCCCATGCCCCCTTAGGAGTGCACACTCTCTCTCTCTATAGGACACCTGGGTCATGAATACCAGTTCTCTACTACAACACAGGCAAATTTGCATTTTCTTTGTGTTGACATTACAATCATTACTTATACTGTGTAAAGGATGGACTGGTGTCCCAGTTGAAATGGACCCTGCTCACTTACCTGGCCAGGAGACTGCTATAACGAGTAATCAGGAGTGGAGGTATGGCATTCCCTGTTCTGACCAGGAAGCTGGCATAATGGGGCACAATGACAGAGGGTATACTGGGACTGGCAGCCCAGAAGCAATGAATGAGAGTCCTTTACCTTGCTGGGAGGCCAGAAGAAATGGTGAACAGGTAAAGTGGCCTTCCATACTCAGATTGCCCCCTTGTACACTGGGTTGAAGCGTCCCTTCTGGTGAGTCCCTCTGTGAACACTTGCAGAGTAGAATGGAAGTTGTGGTTCCATGGGGCTGCTCTGATGAGTTCTGTGGTGCCTGCCAGGGTGAGCTGTTGGGAGAGAAATGCTGATCCCAGGAGGTTATGCCAGATGCAGAAGTGCAACCCAAAGACAATGGTTTAAGCAGCAGAAATACTCCTGGGTTGAGTTTAAAAGGGAGCCCTGCTCTGTGCCTAAGGAGTCAATGATAAGAGATGATAAAGACAATACTCACCTGGGATAAGTGGAGGAGAATAAAAGGGAAGAAAGGAAGGAAACTGTACTGTGCCCAGGGCTGGATTTAGATGAAAAGAGGCCCTAGGCTATTCCACTTATGAGGCCCTTTCACCTCCCATTTTTAAGTTTGTTCAAATTGCTAACAATTTGAATGTAGGCCCCTCTTGATCTTGAGGCCCTAGGCTGAAGCCTAGTTAGCCTATAGGAAAATCCGGCCCTGACTGTGCCGTGCAGTGTTGTGTGAAAAAATAAAAAACTGCAAAGTGGTATTGTGTTACTAAAACATTTATTTCAATCTGTGCATTTTGGTGGCATAGTTGTGTGTTTGGTTTTGTGCTCAGTGGTGCCCCCTAATAGCTACATCTGTATATTAGGAAGCAAAATGAATGTGAGTTTCAGGCACAGCTACCATAGGGAGCTCTGACAGAATGACCAGGGCTCAAATTTAATGGGTGACAGAGATGGAAATTCCCCACTTTATGACCTCAAATGAAGGTGATGTTTGTGGCATGGGGATGATTTTAGTTGTAGAGGTATAAAGTATGATATGTTTGCCATGGGCTACATTTGTCTTAAAATTACACAAAAAATGTATTTACTAATATTTTTTCATGAGTAGCTGAAATTAAACAGTTGAAAATCAATACTAAAAATACAAATATAAACATTCTTATGTCATTGCCACATGAATGAATGAATGCCAGAATTCTGACTGAATGCCAAGAGAATTCAAGGCGTTTTAATTTACACAAACTTGTTTGTAACATATACTTTTCAAACCAGGTTTGTTAGAAAATCATTTTGTCAGGTATGTGAAAGTTGCTGTTATGAGATTTATGTTTAATGTTTAGTATATGGAGAAGACTTTAGCTGGTTAATATTACTTAGGAATAGTAACAATGATGAACATTTAGCTGCAGGTTAATAATGTCAGTTGTTTATAATAGTAATCTGGAGATAATATTCAATCAATTCAGTCTTATATATGCTTACATACAGTAATTGCTTTCCCCATCCATTTATTTCCAGAGAAGTAATCTTTTTTGTGCTTCGTTAGTTAAATTACCTAAAAGATCAGGATAAATCGGCTGCTGTATGAGATGTTTGGGTGCACACTGTGCCGGTGTCTGACTTACTTGCATTGGGCATCTGAGTGGCTATCAGACAAATAAAAAAGGAAAATATGCAAAATATCCAAGCTCAAGCAACCACTCCCAAGGTAAAATTGAAACATTCCTAGCTGAAGTTGCACAGAATGTTTCTGCATTTTAAGATGGACGAGTTTGCTGATTCACCATCCTAAATTCTAAAACTTCATACAGAGCGATCTGTTTGAGATATCTGAACAAAACTGCAATGTGTCAGAAAACTGCTTTAAGGGGTAAGTGTACCACGTCTCAACAACATTTGTTCATGGGTGTTGTTCCATGTGGACAGACAGACAGGCAGACATGGGTTTTTCCAAAGTGCTTTGTGCATTATACACGAAAGGTTGATGCTATTGAACAGTTCTGGTGCTCTTAATATGGATGGTAATATTTGTGGGGTTTGATATTGTCTTGAATGGTCAAAAAATGATTATTTTTGATTCTCTTGTAAGTTTTGTATATTTAATGATAATATACAAAAACTCTGTAAGCAGTTAACTTTTCATCCATCTAGTCAGCATATCTTAACATTCTTCATGATAATGTAGGTTGTAATTCCCAGTAATAAGAAAATATCAGCAAAGCAGTTGATTTCTCTGAGGCATCATAGGCAAGGTCCTACCAACAGACAAGTCACAATAAATGGGTAGATCATCTGACCTAAAAATACTGACTGGATATTCCCCCTAATGACCCCTATTCGAGAAATGACAAATAATGAATTCTTTACACTTGAATTTTGCTTGCATGTGTTGCTGTCTTGGGAAAAGAAAAATGGGGCAGGGTGTTTTCTAGATGTAGGTGGAGTCTCGCAACAGGAGGTGGGAAGGGGAAGTGCAGGTGGTGTGTCAGTTCTTGGCATGGTGGGAGGGTCACAAAACTGTCAAGCTGGTTTATTTTTTCCTTGATGTGTGGTTTATTGTGGAACAGCCTGCTCTCTGCCGCTCTGCAGAGAGGGCTGGAAGAGGGAGCCTGAACAGTACACCCACTCAGAAACACAGAGAGAAAGGGAGAGAGAGAAAGAGAAACAGAGAGATACTGAGGCTGAGATATTGAAGGCAGAAGGAGACATTTCCCTGAAGTAGAAAGAATACATCTTCAACCACAATGGCTGAGGGAGGGGATGGTGAAGAGGAAATTCAGTTTCTTAGGACTGTAAGTATTTCCAGCTACTTTTATTCTTGTTTTTGTGGTTTTATGTGCACTAAGAAAGAAAATGGCTATACTAACTTTTTATCTGGTTCCAAAGTTAGTCTAATTGTATTCACACTAGCTAGAGTTCAATGGACAGGCTATCTATCTATCTATCTATCTATCTATCTATCTATCTATCTATCTATCTATCTATCTATCTATCTATCTGTGTAATCAGCTTTAGGCAGCTTGGATTTACATGTCATCAAGGAACATTTCTTTCCTTTTGAATGTTACTGTAGATGATCCATGAGATTCACCCAAACCATGAGCCAGTTCCAAAGTAGTTCCAGTTCCTGTGTATTGTACCCCATATTTCATCATATTTCATACTGATGGTCTTTAATGTATGGCCAATGAGCTTGGCTTTAACCTTGTGGAGTAGAAAAGATGCTCCCTATTTTCATAGTTAATAAGATGCTGCTACAGTATAAACAGGCAGACTACTTTAAGTGCATAACTCCATGTCCAACAAATATCACATACTATTGCTCTAAACTACAAACTGAATTAATAATCTAGGCATTCTTTAATTCCATTTATACAGTGCCTTTTCTAATTTCTTTTAATGTAGTGGCAGCAGTTTCTTTTTATAGTTGTCTGCTAAAAATGGCTCTATGAGAAGTAGGCTCGGGAGAGACGGAGAGTGTCCTAAATTAATTTTCTAGCACTTTGCATTTGCTTTGCTGGGATTTGTTTTAGTGAAATAAGAAATCCCAAGGGAGGCTTTTGAAGAGAGACTGATTTAAATCATTAAATCCATTGCTTATGTTTGACCCAGGTGTAAACTAATGCATAGTAGATTATGGTGAATAAAGATTGAGCAAAAACAAGGCATCTCTTTCACTTTAAATGTCCTTGCCTAGTGCTTTAGTTCATCTGGCCTGCTATAATCTTTTTTGGAAAGAAAGCTTTGTTTTAAAAGTTGATTTTTTTCTGGTTATTAAATTTATATCAGTCCATGGTATTTCAAAATCATTTTAATTACGGGCCACTGTTTAGTTTATATCCTCTACTGGTAAAGGGTAGATTTTGAAAACACATTCTAATAGACTGAGATTAAAGCATTCCTGATTTGTAAATTGATGATATTATTAAATAATTGATTAAATATAATTCTGATTGTAAGGAAATTATTACTTTTTACTCGTTTACTTTCCCAGTTTGTCCTGATCATTGCTGCAGTGAACCCAAAGTCCAACTCCTCAGCATTAATTGACACTATCCATGAAGAGAACAGCGCTGAATCACAGGACACACAGTGACACTGTTTCTAATTAGGGAAATTTACAAGTGAAAATGAATATCTGAATGAATGAAATTCACAATTACAGTAGAACTTTGGTATGTGGGTGCAAAACACAGACAGGGCATCAGACTTCACACAAAAGGTTCCCCAGAAGTTAATTAAAGTGCAAGATCCTGCTACCAAAAATGCGCTACAAAGTTAAAAAAACATGTAATTTGTGTTTGTGTGTGTGTGTATACATATATATTTTTTTTTTGTGTGTGTGTGTATACATATATATATATATATACAGTATATATATATATATATATATATATATATATATGCAGTATATATAGAATGTCTGTCTTACCATATCTTGATTTTAGATCAAAGACACAGGAATGTTAATTCCATTAGAAAAGTAGTACTTTCCTGAGTTGATATTTGATAGTTGTTACATTCATTATGCTGGCCTTTTTTAATAAGTACTATAATTAAAGTATTTTGACATGAACATGCAACGAGATTTCTCAAAATAGAGGTTTTACATTTTGCAGCATCTAGTAATTAGAATTTTCTTTCAAGATGGCTTTTGTCCATCTAGAAACACAATTTTATTTTGCGTTGTGAAAAAAGCTCAATTTTCAAACCCTTCTGAACAGCTCCCCATCCCCCTTTAGCAGTGTAAATGTGAGCAAAGAGACTGTCCAGAACATCCCTGATGAGTGAGAGCAGAAGCCACAAACTATCTGCTCCTCTGCAGTTTAGGAGAATGTGAGAAGAACAGGTGCAAACTCCAAAAATAAAATCCATCTCTGAGACTCGGGGCTTCAGGCATGCCTGTGAATGTGTGCTCATGCACGTGGCAGGAATGGAGAGATGTTGATCACATTTCACAGTTGGCTGTCTTGAACCAGGCTGTAATTCCTTAATTTAATAGTTCAAATATCTTCACTGTATTACTTGCCTTGTCTAACAAAAAAAGGTAATGGCTCAAAAGTGGAAGTCACATAGATGTCCCCTCACTTATATTTTAAACTCACTTTTAGTGAAAAGTTTGCAAATTTGTAATTGTCTGAGCATTTTTTAGTTTTCTTGAGCAAAACATTACTGAAACACAGAGACTTACCAGCATTGTGATGCAGATATAATTTGCTTTCTAGGGCTTCTTTTCTTATTAAGTAACATGTGGCAACAGGAGATTAAATCAAGCACCCAGTTTAATTACCTTTGTGAGTTAGGATACTTTTAGGTTGCACTCTGATTCTGTGTTGACTGTGTTTTGTGGAAATCTCTTTATACTATGTAGTTTACCAAATAATGATGTCAGAAGACTGAGCTTATGTGTCTCTCCTGGTTGGAGTGATGATATGTTTGTGTTGCAGATTTTTTTCTTCTTTGCACTGTATTAGACTGGGATATAATTGCTTCAATTTCTCCTGAATCATTCATGCGAGTTAACTTCATATGACCAAACACATCTTCAGTTATCCATTCCTGAAATTTTTTGACAGTTAAACTATACTTTTCTGTAGAAAATGCCCAGGGCTATGAGATGTGTCATGGCCTTTGGCCAATTGCAGTTTCAGCATGGTGTTGGCACATTATTTATGAAATTCTAGGGTCATTGTTTGATTGTCAGTTGTATTATTTTACTTGGGAACCACCTTTCAACATATGACTCCTCTTTACTCACTGGAGTAATGAATTCAGGGAAGGCCTGTACTATAAACATTGTTTAATTTTGATGTTGTCTATCACCATTTCAACACAATCATCCCTCAAAAGTTAGTTGTAAAACTGAGTAGGTTGGGCCTGAACACTACCCTCTGCAATTGGATCCTGGACTTCTTGACAGAGAGGCCCCAGACAGGTCGGATGGGCTGCAACACTTCTAGCAACATCACACTGAACACTGGAGCACTGCAGGGCTGCGTGCTTAGTCCACTGCTCTTCACCCTGCTGACTCACGACTGCACAGCCACGCACAACACCATCCACATCATCAAGTTTGCGGATGATACGATGGTGCTGGGACTGATAAGCAGGGATGATGAAACAGCATACAGAGATGAGGCTGTCTGCATGGTGTGAAGACAACCATCTATCTCTCAATGTCGACAAGACAACAAAGATAATTGTGGACTTCAGAAAATCACATCCTGCCCACATCCCACTCAGCATCAACGGTTTACATGTGCAGACTGTTAGGAGTACCAAGTTCCTCGGTGTGCACATAACTGAGGAACTTACGTGGATGCATAACACCTCATCACTAATCAAGAAAGCCCAGCAGAAACTACACTTCCTGAGGTGGCTGAAGCAAGCAAGTCTTCCCCTTTCCATCCTCACCATGTTCTACAGAGGCACCATTGAGAGTGTTCTGACCAGCTACATCACTGTCTGCTATGGCAACTGCAACATATCCGATCGTAAGCGCCTGCAAAGGACAGTGAAGACAGCAGAGTACATTATTAGGGTGCCTCTCCCTTCACTACAGGACATATTTTACAAACGCAGTGTCAGCAAGGCCTGCAGCATTGTGCAGGACCCCTTACACCTCTCACATGGACTTTTCATACTTCTGCCATCCATGAGAAGATGCTGCAGCATCAGAGCCAGATCTGCCAGGCTGCAGGATAGTTTTTACCCCCACGCTGTCAGACTCTTTAACAACATGCTGTCACCTGGGATCTTCCACATGGTCTTAACCACCTCTAAAAACAGAACTTCTATACATGCGAGCCACTTTCCTGCAAAGACGAGTGTGCATGTAGAAAAGAGACGAAAATCTCATACTGACCTTTAAGTATTTTGACATTCTTGATATCCTTCTGCTGTGAAACATTCTGACCTGTCATTGTTTACACATGTTTTAACTATTATCATACACTGATAATTTCTCTATTATCTATATCTATTAGTTATTATTTATTTATTATGTTACATATCTATTGACTATATTTACGTATCTAGATTGCAAATACCATACATTGCATCAATGTTCATATTGCTAACTAGACATCAATATTGCTGCTACTTCTCTGTCTTGTCTTTGCACAATGTCTTGTCTTGTTTGTGTTTTAATTTTAAATTGAAATCTTAATTTTAATTCTATGTTTAATTTATTATTTGCTTGTCATGTTGTTACACTGTGGACCCTGAGCTTCGCAATTTCGTCGATCTGTATACTTGTATATGGTTGAGGTTACTAAAATAAAGTTCACTTTGACTTTGACTTGAGTTGATTTAGGTTCTTGACATTTTCCTCTGTCAGAAAAAGTCCTCCCTGCTTACCATTTTCTTTCTCAGTGAAGACTCCTGTTTTATGTAGATCTTATTTCGCACTGTATTAACGTTGTCTTTTCTACAGTACATCCTCATCTTGGGGTCCTTCTGAGATCAGACCTTCAGTTCACAGTAGTTCAATGGAGCTCACAAGCTGATGACAGTTAAATACTAGGTGCTCCACTGAAAGCACTGAAAGTGGAATACACAGACCTTAAATCCAATTAAATTAGCAGGCTTTATGAATCCCTGCAGTTAGATTGGGCAGTCAATCATCAGAACTGACTTACTGTGTAAATCTGGGTTATATAAAATGCTTGGTCTTTGTACATCATTGTAGAGCAGTTTATAAACACTTTACTTCTGAATATTGATGAAAGATTGTGTGTAGGCCTCTAGTTTTCTTGTTTTTTTTATTAAAGAGCTCATTATGAATGAGTGTAGATGTGTGTGTGTATCTTGCAGTTCCCTGGCATATCATTAAAGCTTGGCTCCTGATTTGCATCCAGTTTGGTTTTGGTAGTCTCCAGCTCCCCATGATGCTAGACAGGAAAAAGCAGACTACATAATCCTGAGGTGACCATGCAAACTGATCTCCTAAGTGGGTGATCTATAAAGTAAATAAAACCACTGCTAACCATAGGCCTTTGAAACACAAAAAACATCAGTTTATAGGGAAAATAGAACTGATATAAAATAGTAAGAGATGGATATTGGTACTAATTCACAAACTAATTTATCAGTAAAGAACAACTAAGCAGCAAGTAAAGGTTTTTTAAGAACAAGTGAAATCAACACAAGTTAATTGTCATGTGTCAGCAGGACAGAAATAAAATATGAAGAAAAGATACACCCTATTCTCTCAATTTATGTTGCTAAGACATTTTTATCTGTGAGGAAGCCAGAAACTTCATATTAGCTACAAGTAGTAACAATGAAATACTGAATCTTTTGGACTTGCATTGAGTAAGGAGCTACCAGAAGTACTAAGGCTAAAAGAAAAAAAAATCATTGGCCTTACAACGCTTTCTAAGGAGTGCTTAAAAAAGTAAAAAGTATTGATTATTAGTTTAATCGCCTGTAATCCTTTAATCGTTGTTTTTTTTTTTTTTTTTTACAAATCAGCACATACCATAGAAATTAAAGGCTAGAAGTTAGCAAGTACTGATCTTATAATAATTTATATATAAAAAAATACTTTTTAAAAACCACGCTTATATTAAGTTAAAAAGTGTCCTAAAAAGTAAAAAATAAGTCTCTCATACATCACTCTCCACATAAAAGGTGGGCGCTTTTGCTAAGATTTTAAGAAGTGTTTTTTGAATGTTGATTGATGAAAAGCGACCACGGTTTTATTTTACGAGTGATGTATGAGAGTCTTATTTTTTACTTTTTAGTACACTTTTTAACTTAATATAAGCATGGTTCTTAAAAAGTAT